>CM052709.1:96326885-96343305 GCA_028551405.1 Uromys caudimaculatus | reverse complement strand
AGAGGCGGGGAGGGGGAGGGGACACGGGGTTTCTAAAGAAAAGGGGAATCATCGGAAATGTAAATAAAATATCAAAAAAAAAAAAAAAAAAAAAAAAAAGCCGAGAGTTATTCTTGATGCAGTTTCAAAAATACCGTAGCACTAGCTCCAAATATGGGCCTTGGTATACTGAGAATCTATGCATAAGTCACTTGAGACAGATGCAGAAGCAGAGTCTCCAATTTCCTGCCTTCTCTCCCATGACAGGGCAAAGGCACACAAGAGATGTCTGCTTATACCCAGAGGGGAGGGACATCCTTGTCTCTAAGATAGAGAGAGATAGAGAAGACTCTGAACCCACTACCCTGACTAAGCACCCCACATAGTGGTTAATACTAAAGTGCACACACCCTCTCACCAGACGTTGCTTCACCACAAGGTACCCATTTCTTTGGACTTAACATTCATTATGGAGATTTTATGCTACATAAGATCTATGAATTGAAGTGCATCAATTTTATCAGTACATCTTTTTCATTTTTTGTTTTTGGACTCAGGCATGTATGCTAAGACAATGGAAGAAGAGTCTTTATTCCTCTCTCTCCCTCCCCCTATCTCTCTCCCTCCCTTCTCTCCCCTTTCCTTCCTTCTTTCCCTTCCCCGCATCTTTTTGTTTTTCATTTTTCTTCTCTTTCCAGTTCTCTCCTTTCTTTCCTTTCTTGATTGACTGAGTCTAGGTTTCATGTAGTCCTGGCTGGGTTGACACTCCCTATGTAAGCCACTACAGCCAGCTAAAACCTGTGTATTGTTGACTCTAAATTAAGAAGAACCTGCCCCACAGAACAGACATCAACTAAAATCAGGATGGTTAATGGTGGGGCATACCACACACTCTACCTACCAATTATACGTGTACGGATGAGGAGAGTTTCTGTACTCACAGATTATCATATACTGCTGTCTCTATGCTATATGAAAATTGTTAACGCGGGCCACACAGTCCCCAGGCAACTGAGTAGCAGAACCAAACTAGAACATGAACATGGAGAACAATGGAGAGGGACAATACCATTTGCTAAATCTTTCCAAATGCCAGCCTCTTTACAAATCAAGCAGTTAATTATTTACCACATAGACAAATCAGCAAGGCAGAAAGAAAAATGTGGGCAGTTAAGGGTTTTGGTTATTTCCAGAGGTAGTGATTATTTCCATTGGCCTCCCATTCACTTCCACGCTAATGAGGGGTTTTTATCTTCATTAAAGAATCTGTTTCCTTTGTTTAATTCAGAAAATCCTGCTTACATCATAAGCAGCCATGTAGGCAAACACCATATCTTACCCCAAGAGGAACTTCTTGGGCATTAGGGCAAGACGACTACTGGTTCTTAGCAGATCTAAATCTGTAATTGTTAGATGGTAATTTTTAGAAATGGATTCAGTGACAGAAATTATATGAAGGCAAAAGCCTTCCAACTGCCACTATCTGTCTCACAAATGCCACAAGCCTGTGCTCCTCTGACGTAGTCTCCAGATCCGTGGGCGTGGTGTCAGCTCATCCCTACTTGACTTCAGTCCTTGCTCCTAAAAAGAACAGAATGTATCTTTACATTCTAAACAGGGATGATTATCCCTTAGATGACTACAGGAGATCTGACCCAACAATCTGAAAGGATAGCACTATAGTGTTCTTTTTCTTCAACTTTTTAGGGAGTTTTCCTACTTTTGTTAAGATTCTATATTATCTCTGTTCTGTCTCCTGTAGGAAGCTCTTGTAGAAAGAATTATTTGTGGTGGCTGAAAAAAAAAAAAAAGGCCTCCAAAGGATCATATATTTGAATGCTTAGTCACCAAGGACTGGCACTATTTGAGAAGAATTAGAAGGTGTGGCCTTGTTGAAGGGTGTATGTCACTGGGTGGTGGGCTTTGAGGTTTTCAAAGGCCCGTGGTAGGCCCAGCTTTTCTCTCCCTCTCTCTGCCTGTTTTGAGGATGTAGCTCTCATCTACTCCTCCAGCAGCACACTTACCATGTCTGTTGCCATGCTCCCTGCCACGATAATGGACTAAATCTCTGAAACTGTAAGCAATCCTCCAATTAAGTGCTTTCTTCTTTTTAAATAAGAGTTGCCTTGATCATGGTGTCTCTTCAAAGCCACAGAACACTGACTAAGACAGTATTGATTTTGTACCAAGTAAGTTTAAGGTTTTGGTGACATGAATGAACATTACACTGGGCAAAGGAAGGAAAATAAGACCATTTATGCTTTTGTGTATTTGAAAGGTGGAGACGGCAGAATGCTCAATAAATAAACTCTATTTTTTCCTTTACTCTGGGTCAAATATAAGTGATCCTGACCAAGGAATGAAAATTCGGTTACCTCAAATAGGTTTACAATGCAGAAGTGGTCAAACAAACACTTTATAGTTACAAAATAAGAGTCATAAATGAAGGCATTTACCCAGTACCTTTGGTGGCAGTAGCAGGGGCGGGTTACAGCAAGACTAGGGTACTGTGCTATAGGTCTTAGATGTTATTGAAGAGACCCCAAGATATATTTTAGCTTTGTGTCTAACATTTAACTCTAGTCTTAAAGTTGTAATCTTTAATGTAGGTGTGGCTTTTTTTCCTTTGAGCTTCAGCTAATAGCTATTTAGCTTTAAAATGCTTGGGAATTTATTTTTTCATTGATTTAAAATTCCATGCGGTACATCCTTAATTATATTAAATGTGTCAATGTGTATTTTGTGACTCATAACCTGACATGTTTCTGGTATATCTCCCCCTGAGAAACAGTGGATGGACTACTACTGTTGACCTGAGAGTTCTGCAATTGTCAGGTTGTGTTGCTTGCTTGTGCTGTTTAATATTTCTGTATTCTTGCCGATTTCTCTCTTGTTCTATTAATTACTTGGAGAGAAGTGTTGAAGTTCTCAAATATAATCATGGATTTGTTTATATCCCCCTCCGGTTTTGCTTTATGCATTTCGAGAATCGGTTGCTAGATGCATATGTATTTAGGATTGTTTACTTTCCTTGGGGAATTGTCTGCATCACTATTAAAAATGCTCTTCCTCTGGTACCTGCTAATACCGATGTCTATGTCACCTGATGCATATATAACCAATTCAGGTTCCTTTCGATTAGCATTTACATGATATTTACATGTCACATGTGTTTATATGCATCTACTCTTAACCTTTTATCTTATATACAGAATAGATTTCATGTAGAAAATTAATTTTTATTCCCCTTTTCAGTGACAGACCTAAAAAGATTTGGGTCTTCTATTTTAGTGGCTTAAGGAGAATAGAAGGTTTAGAAAAGAATCATTTTAAGTCATAGGAATATCAAGAAGGTTATATTATTTTCCTATTAGTTTATTGTTGCTTATAAAAAACACCATGCCTTTCTATTTTGTCTAAAAAACCTACACATATTTCTTGTGTGCTGTGAAAAATCCTTTCAAAGACAGGCTTTATCTTCTGATGAAGCACTTCATGCTTTCTTCTTGATCCTAGATTCTTTTTCACAAGTTTTATTTCTGAGGAGAAAGACCAGGGCAACTGATCTCTGGGATATGAAAAAACACCTTCACATTTCTTTAGAATGCTGTTAGCTTTGTCCAATTAGCTCTCACAGTTGGATACAAAATTGGAAGGTTCAAAGTTTCCAACCTCTTTTTTGTGTGTCATATGTGCTTTAAGAATGTATGACTGGGACTGTAGAGATTGCTCAGCCATTAAGTGCACCGACTGCTCTTACAGAGAACCTGGGTTCAATTCCCAGCATTCATATGGCAGCTCACAACTTTCTATAACTCAGGTTTCAGGGGATTGGACACTCTTACACAGACATATAAGCATGCAAAATACCAATGCACATACAATAAAAATAAATTTTCCATTAAAAATAAAAAATAATAGGATTGGCTTAAGTAGAAACTTCAGACTATATGGGTTAGCATGCTGATCTGTCCAGTTACTTCCTATTAATGCTGACAAGGTTTAATTACTTTTTCTGCATTTCAGTTTACTTATGTATAAAACTCTGCAAACAGGGACACTTTGCAAACTTGTGAAATTAAGTGAATTAAGTTAATGAAAGAATTTAGAGTAGTGCCTGGCCCAAGGTAAATACTGCATGCTATGTGATGTCTTTGCTATCATCATTCTCTTAGGGAACACCTAATTTCTAAGCTAGCCCTTTGTTGGTTACTGCAATATCACAGGACTAAAAACTAAGGCACTTTGGGTAGTAGAGTAGTGACTCTCTTACTCTGACTCTAGGCTTTTCACAGGTAGGAATTTAAGCTGATTTATAGGCATACTTCCCAAAGTTACAGCAGCATACCTTTTATGTGGGGAGGATTCAACAGTTGGTTGTTGATCTGAATTCAACTAACACACAGAAACTCTGCTTAAGAATAATGGCACATAGACAAACTTCCTGCCTATACATTCAAAGCTGATACAGGAAAGTTGTCTTTCCTTCTATCTTTTTACATTTATTTATTTTTAATTAATTAATTAATTAATTAATTAATTAATTAATTAATTAACATCAAATGCTACCCCTCCCAGTCCCCCATAGAGAGACCTTCCACATTCTCCCATCCCCTTCTCCTCTGAGAAAATGGGCCCCTTTTGGCACCCTCCCACCCTGGTACATCAAGTCTCTGCCAGGGTAGGCACATCCTCTCTCCCTGAGGCTAGACAAGGCAGTCCGGCTGGGGAACAGATATCACAGTCAGGTTACAATTTTAGGGAGAGCTTCTATGCTGGGGGTCCACATAAGAAACAAAATTTTAAAATATTTCAACCAAAAAAACCCCAGAAAGGTCTATTTCCTCACATTATATCAAAACTCACTGAACATCAACAAATATAATGACAATTTTTTTGTTTGTTTCCAAGGGAAGATGTTGACATTAATCTTAGCATTACTTCAAGGCTCAATATATAACTAATGGCTTTAGACTTGGTATCAAGAATCAAAAGGAATCAAGAACTCTAAGTGGCTCATAAGTATTTTTAAGAAACATGGCAGAAAGTTTTGCCTTCACACTGTTAAGTCCATTAGCAAACACATATCATGCTCCCAAGTGATGTAAAATATAAGACAAGGCTTTAACACCCAAGACATAACAGTGCAGTGAGCTGGGAGGAAACGGTTCCCTAGCAAGGGGCAGCAGTAGTGATGATTGGATTTCAGGGGGGCAAAAGGATTAAGAAGGAGTCAAGGGGTGCAGATCTGTTAGTGAAAAAACATGCCAGGCATGGAGACTACACAGCACGCAGTGCACACACACACACACACAAATACACACACACATGTACTCACACACACATATACTCACACACACAAATACACACCTACATATACACACACTCACACACAAATATATACACACATACTCATACATATTCATACATACACACAAATACACACACACGTATAAACACACACACACATGTATAAGCACCCCCTCACACAAATACACACACACATATAAACACACACAAATACACACACCCACATAAACACACACACAAACACATACACATATACTAAGCAAACACACACATACATATATAAACACACACACACAAATACACACACACACATATACTCATACACACAAATACACACACACACATAAACATACACGCACACACACACACACATATACTCACACACACAAATACACACACACATATACTCACACACACAAATATACACATACACATATAAACACACACACACAAATATATATACACACATACTCATACATATTCACACACACAAACACACACACACATATAAACACACATACATATACTCACACACACAAATACACACATACATATACACACTCACACACAAATATATACACACATACTCATATTCACACACACACAAATACACATGCTCATACACACAAGTACACACATGTACACATACACTCACACACAAATACACACACATATACACACATTCATATGAATACTCATACACACATATACACACACTAATACACGCAGAGAGAGAGAAAGAGAGAGAGAGAGAGAGAAAGAGAGAGAGAGAAGAGGGGGATGTGTTAGGGGTGGCAGGGTTAAGAACTGTGAGAAAAGTCATGTGACACTTGGAAAATAGTTCAGAATTAAATACCGATGGCAGACACTCATGGTACTTAACAGTTTTTTATTTTATTTTATTTTTTATCATTTGTATGATGACTCCAGAGAGCCTGTGATATTCAGAGTGGGGAAATAAGTTTTCTAATGCACCAAGTAGAGAAGTCTGCATGTGAGCCAGAGTTCCTTAAGGGAGCTGTGTTTGGTATCATCCACCACTGGGTTGGCACCATACTTGTTTGAACTGCTGGTTCTGTACATTATTGCAACTCATATAAAGCTGCTTTTCCCATCCGTGCCTACCATCTACATTTGCAGCGGGGCTGAAAAGATTAAAAGTACTCAGGCTCACTGCCCTGGGCTAAGAAGTACTCTCCTAGCTTCTTTACCTGACATACTGCTTCAGCACCATAGCTGCTCCAGGGGGCCTCATGCTGGAACTCGGACATCAGGCTGAATGTGCTGCCAGCATACGTATTTCAGCTAGTTAAAGACAACCTCTGTAAAGGCAACATACAGCTGAGTCCTAAAGAAACTGGTATTTTTGAAGCCCAGTTTGCCCAGCTACACCAAGTCCTCAGCAGAGCCCTGAGGGGCTTCTGCTCATTTCTTTGCTGAAATACAAGGGTTTGTGTAGGACACGGTGCTCTTTATGGTACAAAGATATCCACAGACATTGTAGCCTTATCCACAGTCATAAACTAGAGATTCATTGGATATCTCATGACAGATGAAGGTTTACTTGACTTAAGGGATTATTCTATTATAAGCAATTAAAATCGATGATATTGATAAATTTTTTTAAATTAAATTATTTAATCTTTAATTTTTTGAGAATTTTCTACATGTGTATTCTATTCATAAGATTTATGTTCCCCTCTCTTCCCTGAAACTCCTCTTGTGCTTCCCCTGTTCCATCTAAAATTAATAACTTTTAAAAATTGTTATACATACAACACACACACACACACACACACACACACACACACACACACACACACACACAAACTTACTGAGCCAATTTAGTATATTTATTATGGGATGACCACATGGTATTGGATAACCTATCATGGGGCTCAGCCTTGAAAAGGACTGATTTTCCTCTTATCAGCCATTAATTGCCTATAGCTCTTCATCTAGATGTGGGGCTATGTGAGATTTCTCCATTAATGCTGGTATGTCAGCTGGTGTTGTTTGAGTCTGGTAGTATAAACCAAGCTAACTACTTGTAGCTATTGAGGTCATGGACCTTGGCAGAGAAGCTACGACTGCCACTCTCAAAGACTAGTATAATTTCTAACTCCATTCTGTAAACTTACCCTTATACCCAAGACAAGTGTAGCTCTCACCTCATCAAAGAAGCCTCCTTCTGAGGTAGATAGAGACCTACAGAAACCCTCATCTGGTCACAATGCAGAGAACAACAGACCATGAGGACCCTAAGCACCGGTATGGATCTACCATGCAAACAGGGCATCGAAGACTCAGGGAACATCAGGAAAAATGGGAACAGAAAAAATAATATTGGTAATTGTTAAGATTGCATTCATGGAGAAAATACAGAAGCAAGCTTACTCATTCTTAAGTATTTATAAATGAGAGCCTGTCCATGCTTCAATCAATAGTAAGAAGGCAGGTCCAAAGAAAGATGGTAATTAAAGAGTCACAGAGGTAAACGGGTCACTTTAAGTTAGTAGGCCCACAATACAAGACGCTGATCTGCCCAGGCATAAGTTGAGGGAGGCAGCTGAACATCTCCATGGCTCCCTTTCTCTTTCACCGTGAGTCAATCCTTGATAGTATCATGGTCCTGCCTGCATTTGGTGTCTGAGGCTGGAGTTACCCCACAGCTTCATTGGTGAGGTTAGACTTCAGGAGTAGGTTCTATGGCTGCTTCTCTGCCAGTCTCTCTCCTCTCCCTCTTCCTCTCCCTCTCCCCCTCCCCTTCCCTCTTGCCCTCCTCCTTCCCCTCCCCCTCCTCCTCTCCCTCTTCCTCTCTCTTTCTCTCTCTCTCTCTCAGATATTAGTTAAATTTTAATTGCAGAATGTTATAATTAAATGTTACCAGTATTAAAATATAGAACAAACACAGTAAACAACAGCATCTCTGGCCAGTTGCATTTCTTTCTTATTATTTTCCTTTGCTCAAATTTGTTGTTAGGTCATCTGCTCCTTTATTTATATAAGGTTATACCTTATAAGTTTGTTTGTGCTGCTAGTTCTTTGCCTGTGGATGACTTGCAAACATCTGGGTCTGTTGTTAACTTGTTTTTCACCTGCATTTATGTGTCATAAATAGTGAAGGAAGGTTTGAAATGTGGATGATATCAATGTATAGACTTTTCTTCTTTCCTTTATGCCTTCTGAGTTTATATTCTGTTTTCCCAAGAAAGTTCTTCTTTCTTATAGGTTATAAATATATTTGCTATTGTCTTTTTAGATTTACTTTTTCTATACTTTAAAAACTAGGATGTTCATTTCTCTGCTGATAAAAATCAAAATCACATTAAAAGACAAACACTGAAAACCTTGCTTCTAGCTCTGGCTTGTTACTGTATTTCACTAGTTTCTTACTTATTTTTCTAGTATTTCCTAGTGCAAATACATATTTATAGAGACATATGAACATGGTATACATAAATATACTGTATATTTATTTATAAGTGTTTAATCATTTGTGAATGCATATGAACATTGTCCTTGGGGTTTTGTTTTCAGAATCTCCTTAAGATAATCAAATACACAGATGCTCAAATCCCTTCCCAAACGCTATGTATTATTTGTACATATCCTAAGTATATAATACCTAATACAACATAAATACTATATAAGTATTTGTTATATAATCTTGTGTACAGAATAATGAAAAACCCCACTCCCTATATATTCCCTACAGAAAAAGCATGTTCCCTACAAATGTCACCATTGGAGACCTAACTCCATTTCAGCCCATGGTTTGTTGAATTCACAGATGTGGAAGCCATGGATATGAAGAACCAAATGTGAATACAGCATTAATACACAAAAGATTACTTTGGTAATCTAATGTGACAATCAATATTTACATAAAATAGATAGACATCCCTTTCTCCCCCCTCCCTCTCTTTCTCCCTCCTTGCTTCCCTCCCCCCCCCCCACATCATCTTTTTATCTGCTCTGAAGAATCCCTTGTGCAAGAAACCATCACTTGAGGACCAGGATGTATTACCTCACACTGGGGAATGCTGCCATATTAATCATAATTACCCTTTTCATTGCTTTGACTAAAGTCCCAACAAAGAACTTAACGGAGGAGGGGTCATTCTGCTTCCTGCTTTGGGATGCAGCTACCATGGTAAGGAGGCATGAAGGCTGGTTCACAGAAGGGGGCATGTGGCTGGGACTCCTCCTCTCACATCTTAATAAACAAAAGGCAGAGACAGAGGCGTGCCTGTGTTCAGGTGGCTTTGTCATTTCCTTCTTTTTATTTAGTTCAGGACCCCAGCTCATGACAAGATGTCACCTGCATTCAGGACAGGACTTCACCTCCCTGTTAATGCTCTGTGGAAATGCCTTCACAGACCTGCCTCATTATCACACAATAAACATATGCACTTGAATATGTACTTAATTTTACACAGACTGAACATTCTTAATCTAAACTTCTACTTGCTCCACTCCAGAAGTTTCTGAGCACTGACAAACAGAATGTCTTGTCTCCACCTAATGTCATGTGACAGGTCACAGATAAGACATGTGTGCATAAAATTAAATCACAAATGAAATTACCTTGAGGTAATGAGCATAACATGCATATGAAATATAAGCGAGTTCTGTGCCCCAGAACTTCCAGCTCATCCCTAGGACATCTCCTTATGTATTTCTAAACATCCAAGTGCTTCTGGTTCATAGTGTTATAGGTAAGACTTATTCAGCCAATATGTTGTGTTAGAGAGAACTCCTTATGTAATACCATGTTTAGGTTTTGTCTTTGACTGGCTCTTGTAATGCTAAATGGGGGCCCAAGACCTGGAATCTTACACGCAGCCCCTGTGATCCTGCCCCCAAGTTAATTCTGATTGGTGAATATAGATGCCAACAGCCAATAGATGGGCAGAAGAGATATTGGCGGGGTTTAGTTTTCACAAGCTTGGGGTCTGAGGGGAGGATGAGGAGAAGAAGAAGGTGCAGGAGAGGAGGGAGGAAAAGCAGCCATGGGTTAAGGGTCAAGAGTGTGTGTGGCCCTGAAGGCTGCCCAAATGGAGCTAAGAACAGCCCAAATGGAACATAGTAAATAGTAAGTAATAACAGGGTTATCAGTAGGAAAGTAGTTTCCAATAGCATGGGTGGGCAGTTGCTCAGCTACTGTGCTGATTAAGGTTTATTAAAAATATAATACTATATTACATTAAATATATTTATTATTATATTACATTTAAAATATAATAAAAATAAAATAATGTAAAAATATTATGTGTGTCTTTCATCTGGGAACTCAATAACCAAAGGTGGGGTAGAAACCCCGGGCTGGGGTTAAATTGCTACAACAGTACGATACTTTTCATTTTAGGTATACAGTATACATGAATATAGAATTTGCATATTAATAAACACCCAAGTATCTACCTCAGCTAACATTAACATTATTAGGAGCACCTTGTATGACCCTTCCCAACGGCATACCACTGATTTATTCATTTTTGTTCCCGTGTGTGAGGATACCTAATAGGTTTTGCTTTTCTGTGTTTGGGCATTTGTGCATTCTTGGTATTTTAAAATTCTTGCCTATTATCATTGGTGCCTAGAAGATTTTTATAAGTACTGGAATACTTTGCAGGGGTGTCAATAAGGCATCCTTAGCCCTAGACTGCCCAGTCCGGGGGCGTAATCAGAGGCTGCCCATTTCCCACCAGAATCCCTTTCCCCTTCCTCACAAGTGGGCATCCAACTAAATCACAGACTCCAGGTTTATTTTCAGTTTAATGCAGCTCTGTGACCACATTCTTACCAATGGCATCTACCAGGCGCCTGCTTCCTGGAATCAGAGCCTTGAGGCAGGGGGCTCCTCCTCCGTGGACCCATAGCTCTCCCGCGTGTCCCAACCTAGGTATGGTGGTGAGGGAAGGAAGACTATGAGGATCAAAGCCACTGGCTGATACAGAGTGAAATTCAGACTCGGATGTAAGAGAAAAATACCTCCTGAAGCAAGAACCCTAAAAATGTGCTCCATAGGACTCACGTCTAAGCTTCCCCTCACTGTACCTGTGGCCTGGTATGTACCGGAAAATTACGGGAAGAAGGATGGAGTTCGGGCTACATCTACTTTAGCGCGAGCACCATTGCAGGACACTTTGTGTCATTCCTAACTAGCTTTTGACACACTTGGTGGGAACAGGTGGGCCGCGGTGCAATGGAAATATTCAGAGCAACCGAAAGCAATCTGGATATTTTGATGCCTGGTGTAGAAAGTATGACTGGCTTCGTTTCCCCGTCTCCTTCCTCTAAACAGCAAAGCTATTCTTGCATACACATCAGGCGATTTATAAAATACCTTTAGAACTGTGTACTTAAAAAAGAGTTAGGACTTTTGTTTAATTCTGGAAGTGCAAGAGATGTCTCGGGGCTCAGGGAAGCTGTATGTGTTTGAACATCTTTTTTTTTTTTTTTTTTTGAGGTGGCTTATGATACTAACTGGCATAGCCAAATAATTTATTTTTGCTTTTTGCTTTTATTCCTGAGCAACTTGATTGAATCTTTACTAATTCTAATACTTTGCTGCTTTGAATCCACATAGATGATGCCACCATCTTAAATAATAAAACTTACTCTCTTCTCCATCACAGCATACTTTATACTAATTTCATTGGGTAGAGCCTAGATAATGCAGAAAACCGCTGACACAGCATAGATCCAAAATCAGTTCCTGTGTTGGTATTTCCTTGACATATTGCTATTGGTTATGTTGCCTGTTATAACAGCAGGCTGCAGGAAACTTCCTCTGCTGTTTGCTAGTCATTTGAAAAATCCGCAGTGAATTTTATATCTCATTAGTATTTTATTTTTCAGAATAAAATTACACATTTTCCTCTGTTTAAAGATGGAGAGTGGGTTTAATAGATATTTTCAAATGAGATGGTTTACATGGTTAGTATACTCCATGCTAATTCCACGTGTTTAATTCTCTGGAGTTATTATTATGTATTTTAATTACTAATTACTTATTTAGAAATTTAATGCCCATGTTTACAAATGAGCTTGACTTTGCAGTTTCTTTCCCTCGTTCAGTGGAGTGTCAGAGTTTTCTGGCACACCCTAATCAGTCAGGATATTGCTAGCCTGTATGTGGTTTTAAAGAGTTTAAGATTATGTTATTTAAATGTTCTTTTAGAAATCACATAATTTATTCACTTCTTATATCTATTTTAGGGATGGATTTTGTACTCTATAATTTCTATAATTATTGCTTATCTAAATTTTCTTTTCCTGGCTGAGCATGGTGGATAGATCACACCTTTGCTCCAGGACTCCAGAGTATAACTGTGATCTGGAGGCCAGCCTGGTCATCATACTAAATTACAGGTTAGTCAGGGCTACATCGTGAGACCCTGTCTCCAAAAAAATTATTTTACTTAGCCGATTTGGAATTGTATCTATTTTAAAAGTGAATGGATGCAGGCAGGACTCCCACATGCGTGCAGAGCATCCCCTAAGCCATGAGCGCATTTGACTGTAGCCGCCCTTACCTAATTTCTAACACTAATGGCTGCCTGTGCATCTTTCCCTTTCATCTACCTTGCTAAGGATCTGTGAATTTCAAGAGTTGCTTTAAGAATTCAGGCTTTGATCCATTGTTCTTTCTATAGTATTATTTGCTCTTACATTTTGATTATTTCTTACTTACACTTTTACATTTTTGAAGTATTCAAGTATACTAGTATTTTTTCTGATACATCCTATGTAAAGATCACATATTTATGGTATCGTTCCCTTCCTCCAACAAATCTGATATATACTAGAAATAATGATAAAACAACAAAATCATAGTCTTGAAAAGTCAGCAATGTTCCTCACGTTCCTCTTTAGCAAGGGGCCATCAAGAGTGTTTCTGTGGCTCTCACAACAGTTCTGACATCACTCAGGTTCTACTGGGTTTGTCTGACATCCCTCCTGCCCCTACATGAACTCTCACGAAAGGAACCGCCATAACACTAAAGTAGCCAAAAGAGGAGCAGTAAATGTTTGAGGTGGTGAACATGAATTTGGTAAGTTTACAATATACTATCAAACAAAAGTAAAACTTAAAAAGGGGACACCATCATCATCATCATCGTCCTCATCAATTGGTGGAAATGCCTGAAATTTGGATCATATTTACTCATAGAGTTAGCAAGGATTAAAGTGCATGCATCTGTTTGCATGTGTACACACACACACACACACACACACACACACACACACACACACACACACACATTCACTTCCTGGGGCTAAGTGCCCTGACTTTGAAATAATGTGCCTATGTAAAATGTGCCTATATACAGTGTATAAGTACATGTATGGTACATGACCCAGAGAGACTGTGTCTTACTGAGGAGTGTACTAAGTGTTCTAAAATAGAGTCAAGCTGTCAGGGAATAGATGGATGCTCAGCAGGGGTCATCCATCTCCAGTGACCCAAAGTAGGTGAAGCAGAGCACTGACCCAGCAAGGGCAAGCAAGAGCCAGCAAGGGCCAGCAAGCACCTAGCCTTTCCTTAAGCTCTGACCCGATGCAGGAGGCAGACAAGGGGAAACCCAGTGTCACATATATCTGTGAAATTTAGAAATGATTTCTTGGGAAGAGGAATTCCAGCAAAACTTAGCAAATGTGATGTGAGATATTATTTGACTTCAGAGGTACAAAGTTCATTTTTCAACAAAACTATACATTTAGTCTACATACCAAATTCTTAAGTATTTTTTATGATTTTAGCTTTGCTGTCTAGACTCATATTATTCAAATTTATCACTGACTTCATAACTAAAACTTAGCCATTTTAACCCAGCCTTTGAATTTTTGTGTTCACCCACAGAAACAAGTAAATGATAAAAATACATCATTATTTAAAATATATTCAATCTACGTCTGAAAATTCATATTGCCTCTTTAGTTATAGTATTCTAAACTTAGGGGAGGAATGAAGCTATTCTTTTTTTTTTTTTTTTTAATTCCCCTCAAGACAGGGTTTCTCTGTGTAGCCCTGGCTTCTCTGGAACTCACTTAGTAGACCAGGCTGGCCTTGAACACAGAGAACCTCCTGCCTCTGCCTCCTAAGTGCTAGGATTAGAGCTGTGTGCCACCATGCCTGGCAACAGATGCTATCTTAAGGCACGGGTGTGATGTGTCCCCAAGAGGCCACTCATAAGCCCAGATGTCCCCTGAAGGTCATTTGCCAGCCTGTGGCACTACTGAGACATGAAGCCTCATGGGATGATGCTTTCGTGGAAATACTGGGACCCTGGCTTTCCTCTTTGCTTTACTTCCTGGCTAACACAATATAAATAACTTGACTGTATCAGAGACTCCCTACTGTGATGCCTATCATGGTTCCAAACTCTAGAGGCATGGATAGAAACTGCTGGAACAGTGAGCCAAAATTACATATTTGTTTCCTAAATTCATCCATCTTGGGCATTTTGTCAGAGCAGTAGAAAAGTAACGTAAGCAGTAAACCTTTAAAGAAAAAAAATCTGTCAAGTCAAAGCATAGACTTTTACCTTATAAAGTAGCAGCAGCTGCTCTTCTGCTTGCTGACAATATCGACAGAGATGTATGGGGCCCCGGGTGTCATGACAATAGCAGCCAGGAACCAGGTGAGAACGAAGCTTGGAAACTTGGCTGGACTGAAAAGCTGGAAGCAATGGAAGCCAGATACAGGCCACATTTGACAGAGTGCAACTATGATCCAAGACGGGGCTGACTAATGAGACTGTCAGTGGATGATGGTAGGACAGCCACAGACAAACACTGGGGATGTCAACAACTAGAAACATAGGCCTCCCTAGTGCAAAGTTCCCAGAGGTGCCCTTTAGACAGCTGATTGTCTACCATTGCCTCAGCAGCCAAAGCAGTAAGATGTGAACACTTTTGGCAGCACCAGTCTCTCTTCTCCCCTCCAGGTTTGACAGTTCTCTCCAAGTTGGGTCTAATTTATGGCTCATTTGCATACAAACACCCGCAGCCAAACAGGGCCCACCCAACTGTATGAAAAGGAGTGCGCAGACTTTTCACCAGCCTAACTTCCGGCTGAACTTTGCGTCTCAGCCGGCTCCTGGCCACTCCTGCTTTCTTTAGAGGTGGAAGCCTGAACACGCAGAGTTCAGCTCTATGCGTAAGTCCAATCCTCAGACAGGGCCTGGCTCCGTCTGAGAGGTTTGTCAAGACTCACTAGGGACTGGTTCGCTGAAGACCCTTGTAGGCTGAGGAACTTTCTGCTCTTCAGCTGTCAGCAGGGAGACTCGGGCAGCCCACCATTTCAATTACGTTTGCTCTTTGATAATTTCGTGAATGTATGTAATGAATTCTGATTATTTCATTCTTTCTCACTCCCCTCCCATCAACCACCTCTTTCCCTACTAGCTCCTTTCTTAAGATTGTGACATTTGGTTTTGTTTTGTGATTCGCTTAAGTTCAACTGGGGCCACCTGTGACCACTGGAATGGCTCCCATGGAGCCTGGTGGGGTCACCGGTGGATGAAACGGAAAGCGATGCCGAGACCTGATAGAAAGACAGGAGACACAGCATCGTTACTTTATCTGTGATGTCGTTGCTTTGCGAGATCTGCTCTGGGGTGGCACCTAAGACCCTGTGAGGGCTGAGAGCCGAGACGCCTGATGCCGCTCTCTCCGCTGGGCACTCTGAAGCCTGCTGAGACTGTAGAGCTTCAGTGCCACCAACCTCTCCGGTGTGGCTGGCATTCTGTTGCTATTACCCTGTTCCAGCTCCCACTTTCCAGGTTAAATTGTTCCTATGTGGCAAACAGAAGCTCTCTCGGTGTACTTTCCCCTCTCTGTTCCATTCCTTAAGCTATTACTATTATTTTATTCCACATTATTTGTCCATTTGTATGTCTGTGCAGCATGTGTGTGCCTGTGGAGATCAGAAGAAGCCATCTGATACCCTGGGCTGGAGTTACAGTTTTTATTTTATTTTATTTTATTTTATTTTATTTTATTTTATTTTTTTTATTTATTTATTTTTTGATATTTTATTTACATTTCCGATGATTCCCCTTTTCTTTAGAAACCCTGTGTCCCCTCCCCCTCCCCGCCTCTGTGAGGGAATTCCTCC
>CM052709.1:96268276-96326385 GCA_028551405.1 Uromys caudimaculatus | reverse complement strand
CTGGCGGTCAGTCTCTGTGGCCCGCAGAAAGCGGGTTGAGCTTTTCTGCGTTCCTGGTGAGCTGTGGGGCGTGTCCTTGGCCCTCTGCTGGGTCTTGTGATCTCCGGCGAGGGATCTTTGTCCCCGCGCTGATCAGGTGTCTGGAGTTACAGTTTTGATCCACCACGTGGATGCTGGGATTGAACCTGTGTCCTTTGAGAGAGAAGCCAGTGTTCTTTTTGCCTGAATCATATCTTTAGCTCCTGCCCAATCCATTCTTGGAGGTTAGGATAATACTCAACGTAAGAACTGAGTAACATGTAACACAGAGAGGCAACACAGTCTTATCCCCTTAATGAAGAGGAGAAGGATGAGTGCACATCACTCACCAAATTGAGCAGCTGCTCATCACTGTGACAAAATAGTGAGGAGACTCAACTTGGCTCATGATCTCAGAGGCTTAAGATCATAAGAGGGCTCTACCATAAGGTCTGTAGTGAGGCCAAACACTACAGTGAGGAGTGTGGTGGAGAAAAGCTGCCTACCTCAAAGCAGCTGAGAAGGGGGGAGGGGAGGGAGAGAGACAGACAGACAGGAAGAAATACACAGACAGACAGGCAGAGACAGAAAGAGACAGAGAGACAGAGGAGAGAGAGACAGACAGACAGAGGGGGGAGAGAGAGATGGAGACAGAAACAGTGAGACAGACAGAGGGGAAAGAAAGACAGAGGGGAGAACAAGAGAGCGAGCTGTGGTGTCAGGGTTCCAGGGTTCCAATATCTGTCTCTTCCTTGGCATGTCTGCCCCCCTCCCCCCTTAACTAAAGTTTCTCTCACAGACCTTACCTCCTAAGGATCCACCATGTGAAACAGTGCCACAATCTAGGGACTAAGCCTTGGACATGGGGGCTTGGGGGGTGGATATTTAACACTCTCATCACTGCACCTGCACTCCTAGAACTAACTTCCCTGGTATGGATGCAGGTTCTACATATTCTGAGATCACTCCTGAGGTCTCCCTGACAAGTCTTCCTCTGGGGAGGTCATCTCTCCTGCAACCCAATTGCCTGTGTGTCTGAAGGCCACGGTTGCTCTCTCTGCTGAGGCATCTGCAATCCCTGCACGTGTCTTTTTCTGCACCCTGCTTGTGCAAGAAGAGAATAGAGTAGAAGAAACTTCATTTGTCTTCAAATTGTGAAGACTGCTTTTGCATTTAATCTAGCTGTTTGTGTGCCAGTAAATGGGCAGGCAGTTACTGCTCTTCAGCTGGCAGAGGGAACAGAGGGTCCGAAATTCATGGTAAACTTCAGGTAAAGCACGGTCTGTCTTCAGGAAAAAACTTGAAATGAAACGTACCTGCCTTACACACACACACACACACACACACACACACACACACACACACACACACGGCAGAGAGAAATCAACTGGTACTTTTAAGACCAGAAGAAAAATTTAAAAAGTCTCATGGAAATCTTTACCCATAGCAAGGTAGGAATGCAGAAGCAAGATAGGAGCTCATCTTCACTACCATCATAGCATCTGCCTCTGTCAGCTCTTAGATCAATTCAGAGTTTATCCCTCGAAGAAAGGAAGGGACACAAGTGGTTTTGTTTTGTTTGTTTTGTTTTGTTTTTTTTGAGATAGGGTTTATCTGTGTAGCCCTGGATGTCCAGGAACTCACTCTGTAGACCAGGCTGGCCTCGAACTCAGAAATCCACTTGCCTCTGCCTCCCAAGTGCTGGGATTAAAGGTGTGCACCACCACTGACCAGTGGGACACAAGTGTTTTGATGTAGCTGTTTGCTGCTGCTGAACCCTCTGGCCACATCTCGATTATCTTAAGGTAAATTGCATGAGCCTTTCCTCACACACTCTGGTCTCTGAAACTTAAAAGAAGAAAATGAAAGAAAGCCACACAGGCCTTTTAAAATCAAGTGTTTGTTTTAAAATTGCCTAGCTAAAATGCAGCACCACTTGATTACAATTGCCTCTTTGCTGAAGCAAAACACACACGGAGCTCGAATTCTCTCTCTGCCTCCCTTTGGAAAAGATGGGGAGTTGCTGTGTTGAGGAATGTAATTCACAATTCAGCCTTGTCATAGGGCTTGACATTCCCATTAGGCTGAAATGGAACCCCACAGTGAATTTTCCATAAGCTAAATTTACTAGGGAAAAGCATTTCCAAGATCTCTGCCTCTCAGCTGAAGCCCAGGAGCTCTGAGTGGTCTACGAAGAACACATATCTCGTTACCCACTGAGTTCTCCACTGTCTCTCCAGGGCCCCGCACGGATTATCATGCTTTATGTTCTGCTGTGATAAGTAAAAGGATATCAGCATTTGTTGCTGGGGAAACGGAATTCAATTTGTAGTGATAGGTGCACGAAGCCGAGTGAATGAGCAGATGAAAAGCCATTGAATTATATACACACTGTAAATGGGAGAATCCTATGGGTGAGAATTATTTCTCAGTGGGGCTATTAAAAATAAAGGGACCTCTCTTTCTTCGACAACAACAGTAACTCATGTAATGACATGCGTGGTGACACCTGGTCTCACTTATTCAATGTAATTTGACTACTCGGATTAGTTTTTAACTTTTTTAGGCTTCCACTTGGTCTTTGTTTTGTTACTTTTTCCCAAACCCTGAAAATGTCTGGATGGGGAAAGGAAACATTGTAGCATGCCAAGTACATCCTTTTTAAAGTTTGCATCAGGGACATGAGGTTTGGGGGAATCTTTTCATGCAGCCATCTGAAGACCTAATCATGTCTGTGGATGAGCAAACCAGTCATTGGGAAGTTTGAGATGGAGAAAGCTGAGAAAGCCCTGTCACCTGCTCTCATTCCCTTTTTCCTGAGTTCGGTCACAGAAAACTCAAATTCTTTTTGGCTGCTATGGATGTCATATATATTAGGCTACATGTGCTGTCAACCAGAAATACATTGTTACAGGGTCTCATTTGGTAAGATCTTTGGTATTTCAAGATACAGAGAAGAAATGGAATACAACTGAAGTTTTTGACACAGAGGTTAGAAGAGTCCTCATTTCCATGGAGACAAACAAGCCTGTTACCATCTCACGTTTTCTTACCCCAATAAACCTCATTGAGAAATAAATCCACGTCCTGTACATTTGTCAAATCTATTAAAGTTTTTAAATGTTACTTTTTTGGAGCACTGTGTCTACATGATTCCTACCCTTTCTCCTCTCCTCAAACTCTACTGCTTCTTTAATTACTACTGCTACTAACTCAAAGATATGATAGGCATGTCTTATACAACTTCTCTTTTAAAGTGGTTTATGGGAGAAGAACACAGTTTCGTCCATACTGTCTTTTGAAATTTATCTACATAAATATCTTTATCAGCATTCTTTATTTTTTTTCCCCATAGAGATCAGAAATATGCTTGGTGTGATTTTCTTGGAGCGTGAATACTCTCTCCCTTGAGTCTTTCTCTGGTCCAGGTACTAACCAGTCCCATTGCTACTTAGCTTCCATGATCGGAATAAGTGAGGCACATGTCAGAGTTGTGTGGCTCTAGAATTCCATGTGTCAGATCAACAAACAAGTTTTTAAGATCTGGGAATGTTCCCATTTTGCCTTCATTTTCACAGACAGAATTTGTCAGGGTTCTTGATGTTTTCCTCTTCCAGTGCTTTGGCTGTGCACCCTCATGTGGCCTCAGATGCCATTAAGAAGAGGTCAGGGTTAATATTCTCAAGTTCTCTCTGCAGAGATGAGTCATTTTTCCTTTGGTTTTGTCTCTCTGTCTTTGAGCATTTTGACAATGTGTCCGGCAGTGGATTTCTCTCTGTTTATTATTTGGAGCTGACTGAAAATTTTGGCTATGTAGGTCATCTGCGTCCTTAAACGTCTCCTTTCCGGTTCTGTCTTCCTGGTACTTCTCTCTGTGTTTCTCTGTATGGTGAATGGTGTCCCACATTTCTCTGAACACTCTTTACTTTTCCCCTATATTTTTATTATTAAATAACTACATAATCTTTGCATATTTCTTTTCTTTTCTTTTCTTTTTGATATTTTATTTACATTTCCAATGTCTCCTCTTTGGAAACCCCATATCCCTTCCCCCTCCCCGCCTCTATGATGGAATTCCACCTCCCACCCACCCGCCTACCCATTCTCATATTCCCACCTTGACAATCCCCTTTACTGGGGCCTCTGACACCCTTAGGCCCAAGGGCCTCTCCTCTCTCCCTGATGGCCAATGAGGCCATCCTCTGCCACATATGTGGTTTGAACCATGGGTCCATAGATGTGTATTCTTTGGTTGGTGGTCCTAACTCCAGGATGACCGGGGGGGGGGGGGGCAGGCCCATTGGTGCTGTTGCTCCCTCCATGGGGCTGCAGACTCCCTCAGCTCCTTCAGACCTTTCTCCAACTCCTCCATCTGGGACCTCACTCTCAGTCCAGCGGTTACTGTAAAGTGAAACTTGGGCATTTCAAACGTTTTGGCTAATATCCACTTATCAGTGAGTATATACCATGTTCGTTCTTTTGTGACTGAGTTACCTCGCTCAGGATATTTTCAAGTTCCATCCATTTGCCTGCAAATTTCATGAAGTCATTGTTTTTAATAGCTGAGTAGTACTCCATTGTGTAAATGTACCACATTTTCTGTATCCATTCCTCTGATGCGGGACATCTGGGTTGTTTCCAGCTTCTGGCTATTATAAATATGGCTGCACATTTATTTTCAAGTTCTCCATCTTTTGGGAGCTCAAACTTCCCTTTGAGTCCCCTTACTCATGTGCTCACTTGTGTCTGGTTTTCTTCATTTAATGAGACATTGCTTTCATACATTTTATTCTTCAGTAGTTATCTACATTAGTTCATTGAAATGTTCATGGTAACTGCTTTGATGACAGGGTCTGCCGGAATAGTCATTTAGGCTCTTTCAAAAGGAATTTTCTAAACTGAGCGTGTAGATATCTACCAGTAATTCCTGCATTCAGGAGGCTGAGGCAGGAAGATCAGGAATTCTAGACTAGCCTGGGCTATATAAGTGAGTTAGAGGTAAGCCTAGGCTACATGAGATTCTGCCTTTAAAAAGAAGGCATTTCCTGCCTTTATTCTGCTGATGGTTCTATTAAGCCACTCAATTTCTGATGCTTTGTATTGCATATCTAGCAAACCAGCACAGGGCCACATGTCCCTGTTTCTTTGCATGTCTTTAATTTTTGTTGAAATCTTGACAGTTTTGCATAACACATGGTAGCAAATCTATTCACATCTTCTCTCTTCTACAGAGTTGGTAGTGTTGTCTTTGGACTTTAAATGTTTAGTGCCTAGAGGCCCATCCCCTGCCCTAGTAAGTAGCCTCTTGCTTATAAGCTAATATCTTTTTCCCTTAGACCTTGGGTTTTAATATGTAGTCCAGGCTGTCCTAGAACTCATGACCTTCTTATCTCTGCATCCTGAGTACTAGGATTATAGGTGTGTGCCACAGCACAGTTTGTTCCTATTTTGTACTCTGGCTACCTAGAGATTTCTCTTCAGTCAGCACACTGGACATGTATTGTAAAAATCTTTCTCAACCACACGCCTTTTCCTTCTTTATTGTATGATCTATAAATGACTTCCTAGGTGTTATCACAGTTTAAATAGTTCTGTGACCTCTACTTCCTGTCAGGGAGTGATAGCCTGGATTTCCCCTTTCACTTCTAGGTTGGATTTCCATCCCCCCACCCCCACTGAGAAGGCACAGTCCTATACATGTTTGCAGACTTTCAAGCAGATATGGTCTGTTTCTTCATTTACTTTCCAGAAGTTGCCTCTGGCTAGGAGTAGCTAATGCTTTAGATTTTGGTGATAAGCCTCTAATACCGGGGAGCATTCTGCCCTGTTCTGACTGAGGAGTGTGTGGTTTAGACAGGCTTTTAGGCTGGCTTGTACTGTGTCCTAATTCGCCCCTGTGACTCCAGCCTAGCACAGCAAACAGACTCCAGACCAAGAGGGTTATAGGATCCTAGGAGGCTCTTGTGGCTCTCTCTGTATTGTTCTCCCCCTCCGAGCTGCTGTGAGCTGCTTGACCTGCTGTTTTGCTCTCTGCTGCTTACATCAAAAGGCCTTGAGTGCCTCCTTAATTGCTCCGCACCAAGATGTTCACTGCTTTTGACAACATCCTTGGGCATGGAGTTCTCCATGCTCTAAATAAAGTGAGTTCCCTCTGGCAGAGCTTGGAAGTTTATCCTTGAGACCCATCATCTCCTTTCCTGTGCACTCTCCTCTGTACATTTCTCAGTGCTGCAAGGCTTAGGGGCTTGTTTTTCCCAGAAGTAGTCTCTGGAGATGTGTATGAGTGTGTGTGTGTGTGTGTGTGTGTGTGTGTGTGTGTGTGTGTGTGTGTGTATGTGTGTTTCCTCTATTTTTTTGGTGTCCTTTCTGGAGGTGAAGCCTTGGTATCAATAATCTGGGGGAGGGTGACCAGACCTTACATTCTTGGGATGCTATCAATTCCTAGGGTGAATTTATGTTTTATAAATGGGGGTGAGGTGAAGGAAAGAAGAACATGATGTCTTTTTTCCCACCTGGAATGAAATGGGACTGAAAGAAGCAAGAAATAATGACAATCCTTTATTCCCAGGGTGAACCACGGCCCCTGTCAGGAATATTGGAAAGAAGAGCTGTACCTTCCTAATGCCCTTGTGAGGGTAAAACACCTCAGCAGGTCCCTAAGTAGTTCTTTGACATGTTTAGGGATGGCATCTTGCAAATGAGTGACCCGTCAGGGGGGTCATCCCTGGAGAGAGAGCCCAAGCAAACAGCTCTCTCCAATGTTCAAGTGTCTCATTTTCCTCCTCCCCTTTGCTTTTCAGGTCCACACCAATAAATGTTATTGAAAACTACTCCCCCATCCCTTTCTCCTTCGTGGCAATGTGGGAAGTGAGAGATAGGTAGCTTAAGGGAGTAGTCTAAGTAGGAAGCTGGTGCAAAAGGGGCCAAGTGTTCTAGCGACTGGAGAGGTCAGATTTCAGGCTCCTTCTCTCCTTATATCCCAAGTTCAGGAATTCTGGAGTAAGAGGATCAAGTTGAGTGTTACCTTGAATACAGGAAAAGGAAACCATATGTCCAGTGGGTGGGCGAGGGAGGTCCTTCTGTAGACCCTTACTGTTTGTACCAGGAAGCACAGAAGAGGGGCAGGAAGAAGAAAGGAAAGTCTAAAAAGGATGTTTATTAGAATACACTCAGAATGTAGGCTAGAAATGACGTTCTGGCAGTGAGATCTAAAATGTGACCCTCTTCCCCGGTGGTTCACTTCATTATTGAGATGTTATTCTAAGTGTCCAACTGGGCAGAACAGTTAGACATTCTGACCTGCTCTTTAATCTCCACAGAGATAGCTGGAGCTGCTGACTGAACAGACCAAGGCCCAAAAGACTTAGGGGAACTTGGGTAAAACTTGGTCAGCAAGTACTCTGAAAACTGAAGGCCCAGAAAAACTGAGGCCCACCAGCCCCTTCTCTCACACTCTTCCTCCGATATCAACTTTCTGCAGAGATTTTGGGCATAACAGAAGACTGTTCACAAAGGAGACCTTCCTTTGATGATGATATCACTGCAGAAATCCTACACAAGGACGTAGAGTTATTGGGGGAAATGTCTGAATAATTCTCCTGTCTCTAAAAGCAGGAATGTATGCCTTACCTACTCTACATCACTCTGAATATTAAATTTTGATGTGCCAAAGGAAAGAAAGTCATAGTAGACTGACTGAGACCATGATATAATGGCGGGTCGGTGTGTCTGACTCATAGGCTCAGAAGCGCTCCTGATCCAGGCACAGTGTGAATTTTAGCTGGCACTATACTCAGCTCAATTTTCAAGCAATGATCTTGGATTTACAGAAACCCTTCACCATAAAATATTTCATCATCTAATTAATCATCATTAAATGTATTAAAGGCAATTCATTCAATCCTTTGTACTTTTCTATCAAGAAGGAAGGGTGATACACTTGACATTTCTCTCCAGGGTTCAGAGTTTAAGAGAATCACGTTATTTCCTGTCTGTAAGCAAAAAATAAAAAATAAATGCTATGCATCTGTCCCAGGATTCCAGTCATTGTCAAAACCAGTAGAAACTTTAATGGATTTTCTTGGAGACCATCCATCATTGGCCAGATCTGAAGGGCAACACAAACATTAGGTCCAGGTTGGTGTTATGATGTCATAGCTTACGTACAGAAGACAGTGAACAAAAACAGCAGAGTAGGATGGACCTTGAAGGTTTGTATTACAGGAACAAGGACCATGGTAAGGGATTAGTCACAACAGATAGAGTATGGAGAAACACAAGACTGAGATTCATCTGTTCACTGAAAAACTTGAATGTTTGCATATAGTCCTAGGCACTTTGTTAGTCATGAAAGGCCCACAGACTATGGAGATGGGGGATAGATATGCAGGTAGGCAATTGTAATTCACATGTGTGCCCGTCTGCAATCTGTGACAGGTCTTCTGAAGGTCCAGAGAGAGGGCATGAATCCTACCTCATGGGTAAAAGGAGTAACCACAGTAGACCCAGTAGAGAATGGATGTCAGAGCAGAATGATCAGATGTAGAGAAATCCAACAAAGGAGAGGCACATTTCTAGTATTAGGGAAGGAAGAATAGTTTCAGCTTATCTAACTATGGATTGCTGAGATCCAACCAATATTACCCAACATATCCAGGCCCAGTGTTTAGCTGTACAGACAGGGCTGGGATAGTGGAGTCTGTACTGGCTGGTTTTGTGTATCAACTTCACAAATGTTGGAGTTATCACAGAGAAAGGAGCCTCCCTTGAGAAAATGCCTCCATGAGATCTAGCTCTCCAGGAGATCCAGCTGTAAAGCATTTTCTCAATTAGTGATCAAGGGTGGGAGGGCCCAGTCCATTGTGGGTGGTGCCATCCCTGGGCTGGTAGTCCTGGGTTCTATAAGAGAGCAAGCTGAGCAAGCCAGTAAGTAGCACTCGTCCATGGCATCAGCTCCTGCCTTCAGGTTCCTGCCCTGTGTGGGTTCCTGCCCTGTGTGAGTTCCTGTCCTGACTCCCTTTGGTGATGAACAGCAATGTGGAAATGTAAGCTGAATAAACCCTTTCCTCCCCAATTTGCTTCTTGGTCATGATGTTTGTGCAGGAATAGAAACCCTGACTAAGACAGAGTCCCAGAAAGCACTTTTCTTGTACACGTTTAGCCAGGAAAACTGTACTAATCCCAGCAAAGGTGAGTGTGGACAATGATAAACCAATCAATTTAGAAGTGAAAGAGTTTAGGACATAGGACACGAATTCTAATCACAGGGATGTTGGAAGAAGTCGAGCAAAGATGAGAAACCTGTGAGGATGGATGCTGACTATCTCATTTCTTGACTAAGAATGGACTGCTCTGTCTTAGTCTGGAACCAGGAAACATTCTGAAGTAGAGAGCAGTGTTCCAGCCACAAGGTGAATGCTTGCAAACCTCTATAGGGCCATTGAGACTAAGGCCACATGACTGGGACCACAGAGGACAGGGAACAGGCGTCAGCAATGCAGGAAATGAGGACACAAGCTGGAGCTAGCATGAGTTGATGAGGAAGGCAGTTTTCTGACCTAGTTCTGGCTTTCAGTGTTGTTTCCTGTGTGGCAGGAATCAATCCCAGCACAGCTGGTCCAGACTCATAGCTGGAAGCTTCCTCTCTGAAGCACCTGGCTGGCAGAGCCTGTGTCGAGCAGGGACACAGCTGTAGTCTTGTAAAGTGAACCCTCTCATGGGTCAGGTTGGGAAAGCATATTACAAAATAAATAAAAGTCCATGCAAAGATGGAGACAGTGGATTTCTCTATCGTTATTAAACATTCTGTCCCTGGGATGACTTGGTAGTGCCCCTAAGTATAGCACCGGGGATATCAGCCCCACACAAACTCATTTGCTCACAGTTATGCAGGGACCACGGCCATGCTCACATCTCCCAGGAAAATGCAAAGCTCATTTATGCTCCATCTCAGAGTTAACCTGTTAGATACCATGTACAAATGTACCATTTAAAAATAGGTACTGCACAGTCACAACATCCCTTTATCTATTTGCTTCAATTATATAGATGTCTGAATGGAGTGGTGTGTGTCCGTGCCTGTGCATTCATGCTGGCATGTGTGCTTGTGTGTCGCTGTATATGTGTGTTATAAATAAATAGATAATTGGATGTGCTCCTCTATATTGTTGATTATTTCTATGATCCTAATATAAGAATGCAAGTTTTGAGCATCTTTGTAGGGAATTACAGCTGCTTGAAAATTCTAACATGCCTTACTCTCTGACTTAGCACCAGTCTGCTCTGTCCCTCCCAACAGCAACCCTGAAGTGGTTATGTGGCTATACGTTGAAAAAAAAAATCCAAATTAGAGAACTATAACTATCAAGAAACATTTCAAAGGTAACTTCTAAATAGGGATAAAACCTTCTGAGGTACCTGTTCCAGATTGACGGCACCCTCCTCCCTCAGGGGAAATCTAGAGTCAAGGAAGAGTCAAAGGAGGCATGACTCAATCTCCAGAAAACATACTTCTGTGGCTTCATTCTTCTACACTTAGGGCAGCAGCCTGTCTCTTCTGCCTTAAGGACATGGATTGGCATGACAATGTTTTTGGATTCCTGGTGATCTGGTCCAGAGTACTACAATACCCATAGTCATTTCCAAGGAAATTGCAGAACGAGAGGAAGTCACTAAATCGGCACTGACTTGCAAGGTGGCAACTCAGACCAGCAACAGGGACTGTGACTCCTCAAGCTTACCCAAAGCCATGCACACAGCCACATATAGTCCACAACAGGGATGTTCTCGGGTACCACAGAAAATAGATTGGAAGTCTGTAATACCTTTGCAAAAACAAAAACAAAAACAAAACAAACAAACAAAAAAAGAGGTACTTCCAAAAGATAAAGGTCATTATGTCATATTTTCTTCTCAGTATAACAGGAAATTTCCTACTGCTATAACGAGCATTTGGAATGACCACCAAAGCTCAAGAAGTAAAGACTGGTGTCCAAGTTTCACTTAACAGTAACTGCTGGACTGAGAGTGAGGTCCCAGATGGAGGGGTTGGAGAAAGGTCTGAAGGAGCTGAGGGTATTTGTAGCCCCATGGAGGGAGCAAGAGCGTCAATGGGCCTGAACCCTCCCCTGGTCGTCCTGGAGTTCGGACCACCGACCAAAGAATATACATCTATTGACCCATTTTTCGGACTACATACGTGGCAGAGGATGACCTCGATGGCCATCAGGGAGAAAGGAGAGGCCCTTGGGCCTGAGGGTGCTAGAGGCCCCAGTAAACGGGAATGTCAAGGTGGGAATATGGGGATGGGTGGGCGGGTAGGTGGGAGGAGGAATTCCCTCACAAAGGCGGGGAGGGGGAGGGGATAGTGGGTTTCCAAAGAGGAGACCCAGAAAAGGGGAAACATTGAAAATGTAAATAAAGTACCCCCCCCCAAAAAAATAAAAGAAGTAAAGACTGGGACCAAGACCAAGGTGCTATGTGGGGCTGATGGAGAAGGTTGTCAGTGGGGGCGTAGCCTTGATTTCGAGAGATGGGAATCTCAGACATTCGTTTCCTCTGTACTAAACCAGTCATGAGAGGGACAGGTTTGTTTGCTACACATTCCGGAACACAATGTATCAGATTGTCCAGGCAAATAAGCAACAGAGCCAATCAAACCGTAGTAGACAGGACCTCTCAGGTTGTCCGGTATGGTAAAAAGCAGGGCCTCTTATCAGTGACATACAGAACGAGCCACACCCTTTCCCCTTTCCTCATCATGCCTACTCTTCTTGCAAGGATCCAAACCAGGCCTGTGCACGTGACAACGTCATGTTCCCAAAGATGAACTGACTATTGAACCTGTTTTACATAAGAAAGAAACTCTTTGACCCTTGAAAAGAAGACTTTACAAGCTTTCCATCCTTCTCTCCCTCCCTTCTCTTCTTCTCTCCCTCCCTGCCTCCTTCCCTTCCTCTCTCCCTCCTTCCCTCCCTCCCTTCCTCCTTTCCTTTCTTCTTTTCTTTCATTTTTGCCTATGTTCCTACCATTTGAGAGACTGTGGCAGAAGGATTGTGAATTTGAAGCCAGTTTGAACTACATGGCAAAACCATGTCAAAAAAAAACCCAAATCACTCTGAAAAACAAACAAACAAACAAACAAACACCCTTATGTCAACATGATTAATGGGAAAATTACCAGACTTGGACTATTCTAGCAACCCAACAAAAGGACTTATTCAGTCCTCCTATGCAGGCAAACGCTTTCCCCCCTTTTCCTTGAACCTTTTACTTATTTCAACTGACATTTTTAATCTGAGAGGCTCACCTTCTCTTTACTTTTGATTTTTATTTCCTATCATGGAGGCAAAAAAGATCCCTTGTATGTGACAGCAAATCCTCCAATACTGTGAGTGAAAATAAATGCCATTCTCTCAATCAGCTGGGGGACTTGCCCCAGGTCCAGTAGCTGACTACCAGAACTGCCAGAGGTGATTAGTCAAACTTTATGCAAAAACATGGCAGGGTAGGCATAAGGGTAACAGGGACAAAAGAAGCTGGGAAAACCAAGGTAGAGGAAGATTTCGACCTCAGTTAAAGGATAGTAGACAAGTACATTCAGAAGCACTTATTTAATTAGCACATCTGTGGAATAAAAATGTCTGCCAATGGCAAGGACTACAAGGGATCATTGACCAGTGAGCCAGTGAGAATGATTTCTCAGAGTTAAACATGTTATCGATGAAACACAATTGAACCTAGTTATGGGATCACATATTTGCTTCAAAACAGGAAACTCGACATTACAATATTATTTACTGCTAATGTCTCTTCTGATAGTGAATTAGGACTTCTGAAAATAAGAGCTAAAAGACAGAAAAAAAGAAATAAAAGCTACAATTCCAGCCACATGTTGTTTTTTCTTTGGCTTATTCAATTAACTTAAACCTTCGAGCCACTGTGAGAAGGAACATATAGAACACTCATTTTATAAGCCTTAAACCACATAAAAAAATCCACTCATCTGTCAAGAGAAATCTCAGAATACAATCGTCTGCAATAAGGCTGAGGTTTTTTTCAAAAGCATTTTGGATTTGAGATAAGCTGTTTTTAATAGAATTTCCCTCCCTTTGTTAGCTACACAATATTTTCCCTCAAGAATGCCACTGAGTTCATCGAGAGCAATCTGTGTCCCTGTGGGTAATGATCTACCTCCTACAATTGCTGCTTTCCCAAGAATATACGACTACATACTTACCCTTTATATACCATTTCCTGCTTTCTAAATGCTCTGGAAGGGTCTCCTGCTATTCAAACGAGTGGAGGAGAAACAGCTAGAGAGGAACCACCACAACTAAGGGCTGAGTCCTCACCAAGATAAGTGTGTTCTTAAAGGTTAAAGCTGGCATGGCAATCAGGAAACGGACACACAATGTTAGCAAAGCCCCCAAATTATTCCTCCAAACCTCCTTGGGTGGTCACCATCTATCAGAGTGGAGGGTGAAACACATGCTTGAGGTCAGAGCTGATGACCAAGTTAGAAACAGATGTAATACCTGGCAATTTGGGCCAGAGTGGACCAAGGAGTTTTAATGATCCCAAATGAATTAAAATGGAATTAAGTATTGAGAAACACTGGAAAGTAGTGTTTGTTTATTTATTTACTTATTTATTTATTGTTTTTTGTGGTTTCCCCAAATGCCCACAAATTTCCTATTGAAACACTGTACTCAGTACTCTAGAATAAACTCAGGAGAAATTCCTGATACAAAGAGTCTACAGAGTGAGAAAGCTTCTTTGGCTTTGGAAGTGGAGGGAGAAGAAGGAGGCATCTGAAATCAATGACCATCCCTAAGCATAGGTGTGTCTCCAAAACTAGTTAATTGATCTCTGAAGAAAGGCTACAGGGATGCGACAGCTCAATTACTGCCCACTGCAAGCTTTCTTGATAATGCTGTCTCTGTTGTAACTGCCTCATTTGGCCCTTTCAGATAAAACAAAGAACCACAGACACTATAACACACTTGGTGTTGGAATACTTGCTTATCATTCACACTGCTTAGGCTTCAACCCTGGGCACCACAGATAAAATAACACAACACAACACAACATAAGAAACAAAACCCTAAAACAAACAGGACATAAGAGAGGAAGTGTGTCTGTGCTCCATAACTTTAGCTTTGCAAACAGGAGCTAGGCCAGATGGGAGATAACATTTGCTGACCTCTGCTCTAGAGGAACAGAGCCAATATGAAATAATATCTACATGAGGAATTCTGTTAATGATGTAAAAGAGATCCCTGAAACATAGGCATGAGAAGAAAGAATATATTGACTGCTACAGGACTCCATTGGCTATCTTAGTGTTATACTAGCCATAGGCTCATTGCTACATAGCATTGTAAAAGAAGAAAGGACTGAAGGAGCTGAGGGAGTCTGCAGCCCCATGGAGGGAGCAACAATGTCAACTGGCTGACCCCCCCCCCCATCCTCCTGGAGGCTGGACCAACAACCAAAGAATACACATCGAGGGACCCATGGTTCAGACCACATATGTGGCAGAGGAGGGCCTTGTTGGCCATCAGGGGGAGGAGAGGCCCCAGTAAAGGGGAATGTCAAGGTGAGAATACAGGAGTGGGTGGGCGGGTGAGTGGGAGGTGGAATTCCCTCATAGAAGTGGGGGAGGGGGAGGGGATAGGTGGTTTCCAAAGAGGAGACCTAGAAAGGGGGAAACATTGGAAATGTAAATAAAGTATCAAAAAAATTAAATTAAATTTAAAAAAAAAGAAGCCATCACGAGCTCTATTGATGCTATGCAAATGTTAGAGGAATATTTGTCAAAGATTTTATTTTTAAAACGTTGTGTGAATGTTTCTGGCATGAGTTAACAAGTTGGCACAGATAATCCAAAATTCTCATCCAGATCTAAAATTCTAAGACTCCAAAATTTGAATTACAATACAGTCAATAATATCCAGCAGCACTTCAAAGGCACCTGAAATAGAATTTTATGTCTTCTTTTACCATCTTTTGCAGATCGTAGAACACTGATTCTTGAAGCTGGGCAGCGTAGACGATAATTGACTATTTCCCAGGTACTTTGCAATTGCTTTCTTTTAATTGAGGATGAATGGTACAGCATGTCAAATCTGAAAACTAAAAGTGGATGCCTTAGGCAACTCATTTTTTTTTTAATCAAAATGACTCAACTGCTACTAAGATATGAGTACATTTTCAAACATCAGCCAATGAATATCTTGATTGAACACTCACCCAGCACAATTGTTAAGTACGCACTCATTGACTCAAGAATCAATGAGTGACAAGAATACAAAAAGCACATGGTTAAGTATTATAATAATAAAATGAGATGCTACTTATAAAGCACACTGCCTCTTACGTGGTCAGATTTCAAGAAAGAAAATGCTGGTAACGTTATCTCATCTGCAACTTCTCTTTGCTAGGCAGGTATTTAAGTAGAAATATCATGTGTTTCTAGGGCAGAAATGGTCCCTGCCACAGCATGGCGTCCTACTGGTGTCTAGATAAGGCAGAATCCACTTACATTCTGCCAGAATGCATCTTGCCTTCAAAATGGTTTCATTTCAACAGGAAAACAATGTAAAATGAAAATATTTGATAAGTAAAAAAAGTAGCTTTATCTGCTTTCCGAATACCGGTTGGCAGGGATGATGATGACGCAGGTTTGAAAAGCATTCTCATTCCTGAGAGTTTTAAATTGTTTTGATAAGTGGTCTAAACAGACGTCGTAATCAATGTGTGTGTTACATATATTTTTGAGCACTTACTATGTGTATCTTACATGTTCATTGAACACTTACTAGATCCTAGGCCTGGGTAAACTGAAGGTGCTTCACATGCCACTTAGGCAGGAAACTCCCATCACAGCTGTGAGCTTTGCATCTCTCATCTTTGACAAGTGGGTGGGATACCTTGACAGGCCCTGGGAGCCAGACGTAGAGTCACTGCATAATGCTCAGATACAGTACCAGTGACGCTAGCTAGAGGTCCTTGAATAGAGGTCATAAGCTTGGGTAAGGGTTTCTCCAGGCAGGTGGCCAAACGGAACTGACTTGACAGAGCTGAACCAGAGATAGTCTTGTGGAGAGGGCAGATCCTCCCAGGAGAGTGAGGGAACCTAACATGCTCATGAGAGCAACACAGATATTGCTTCTACCCAGGAGGTGCCAGGATCTCTGCAGATTTGAACACCAAGAAACATTCACAATCTGCCCACCAGAACTAATTAGTACCAGAGCGTCTAGCCATGTCTTTAAAATTCCTGGGTCAACGTTTGCCCATGTAGAATAATTCCAATTCCTTTATAATCCATCCAGGTTTATGTCTTAGAGCCTTGCTGTCATGTGTCTCATGCTCACACACAGAGTCTTAGGACATAGTGCTACTGGCATGGGCTTTGGAGCTAAGCCTTCCTACTTGGGTTACATTTTATAAAACTCTCTCAAAACCTTTTTATTTTTGCATTTGTAAAACAGGAATAATCATAGCACCTACTGTCTGAAATCGTCATTAAAAAGAAAGGGAAGTAGAATGCTTAGCCTTATGTTTGGCATGTAGAGATTAGGCAAATACTACTGTTATAGATATATCATCCCACTGATAGGCATATATAGTAAAGGAAATAATATGGTATATGGTTATCGAGTAGATGCTCATGTTCATTGAGGCTCTATTCATAATATCCAAAAATTGAAAATAATACAAGTATGCATCAATCGATGAACAGATAAATAAAATGTGGTCTTTGTACTCAATGGAATATTACTCACTCACCAAAAAATTAAACCATGTTGTTTGTGACAACTGGATAGAACTAGAGGTCATTATGTTAAGTGGGGGTGGGGAAGGGCACAAGAGAAGACCCACAGGGCTTCTCCCATACATGAAATGGAATGACGCCGATTTCAGAGAAGCTGAGAATAAATGGTGGTTTCCATAGCTGTGAAGAGATGAGTCGTGGGAAAAGGTTGATTATCAGGCACTAAATTACAACCAGACAGAAGCGAAAAGCTCTAAGGCATCACAGCATAGAGTGACAATGACAGATAACGATTATTTGCTGTGCTTTCAAAAGGCTGGAGGGATTTGAAATAATTTTACCACAGACATGACAGACGACTGAGAATATAAAGGCGTTTACCCTGATTTAGATATCACCCAATGCATACATATATCGCACATTGCACATGACACCGGAACTATGTTCAACTTCTATGTTTCTGTGTATTAGTTAAAATTAAAGCAACACATCTACAATGGTGTCTAGGGGAGGATAATACAAAAACCGCTTGCAGAATGAAACTGTGGTGAGAGGCTGGCACTGGGCACAGATGTGGGTAAGGGTATTAATGAAATGGATGAGGTATGAGTAAGGGAGCTGGTCCAGAGGTTTAGGAAGGGAGGGGTTAGAAAGAACCAGAAAACCTAAACAAGACCTGATGAAGGGTCTGAGAAGACCATGGGAATGAAATAAGGGGCAAGTCAATGGTGGCTCTTAAGATTCTGGATTAGTGACTTGGGGAGACTGCGTTTTGCATTCACACTATCTTGGAAGACAGAAGTTTTCAAGTTTAAAATCATGGTAAGCTCATATTGATTAATTAAATCTCCTAGTTTGGGGACTGGGGTGTAGCTCAAAGACACCACACTTATCCAGCACATTTGAGGCTCTAGATTCAATCCATAGAAATGAAACAAGATAAAAATCCCCATTGGGATCCTGAGACTTTCTTCTTAGCCTGCAGGCCACAAAACTTCCCATCCCCATGCATCTTAATACCACCTTCTTCTGTCACCTACAGACCGGCCCTTCCCAGGTCGGAACCTAACCCTCTATTCCTGTTGGTTGTCTGTCCTATTATATGGAAGGCTGGACTAGGCATTGCCTCTTCTTCATCCTACTAGGCCACAGCACTTCAGCACTCCTGCCTGAAGCACCTTCTTCCATACAATTTATATATATATATATATTCACAGCTAATCAGGAATGGAAACAACCCAATGTCCTTCAACTGCCAAATGGATAAGATAATGTGGACATCCATACAGCTGTAAAGAAAAATGAAGTAATGAAATTTAGAGGTATGTGTGTGGTGTGCTGATCCTTCACATCTGAGGCTCAGGGAACATTGTAGAAGTGGGGGTGGCAAGATTGTAAGAGCCAGAGGACCAGGACACCAGATGGGAAAGTTTGTCCCTTAGAAATGCCCGAGAAGCTACAACCATGATACCTCAACAATATGGCTGCCTAAACAAGACCTGAACAAGCACAACATCAATAGACATGGTATTGTGGAAGGGGAATCTCATGGCACCCCTCCCCTGCACAAAGAGTTACAGACGAGCAAGGGCTGCTGAGAGAGGAAGAATTAACCACAGGGATGAGCCTCTGACTAGATAATAGTAACAGTTAAAGAAAAGAGGCCATTTATTTGAGAGGGACTGAGGGAGGGGGCATGGAAAAGGTAGAAGGGACGAAAATAAAAAGGGGAAAATGATGTAGTAACATTTTAATTAAATAAATTCCCACACCTAGAAACAGGTTTGAGTGGAAAAATAATGACATGAACATACTCGAAAAGAAGCAGTAACTTTAAAGATCAAAAGAGATACATTTTTGAAACTTTTCATACTAATGCACATTTATTTACCGATAATATTTCTTAAGTAAAAATGGTTCCGAATGTTTGAAACCTTTCTCAAATCCCTTATGAAATACTTTCTTGTGTGTAACATTTAGAGGTCGTTGACACCTCCAGGGATATTTAAATGAATGCCCATTTAAGCTCACTATACATTGCACATCAAAGCACTTGAGTTTCTTATTAAAACCCAGGGAGTCTGATTAGAAAATGGTCCTTGCCAGAGTAAAGGATTACTCATATGTGAAGAACTAAAGGGAGAATACCCTTGCCACTGGCAATATTCTGTGTTTATCGTACCTGTGACACCTTCATGGACAGCAAAGCACCCCAGCTTAAATAAGGAACCTTCTGCAGTTCTGTCTAGTCTCAGCAGCACAACTAATGTCACTACCAATGTGCAGCAGCAAACCCCAAACCTTACACAGAACAGACATTCAATCGTGCAGCCAGACCAAATTTGGAACCATCACTGAAGCATGATCCGCTCCAAACTTTCTCAAATCTCACCCTGCGTCCCAGTTTACTTTCTATTGCTGTGGTAAGCTCCATGGCCAAAAGCAACTTCAGGAGAGCAGGATTTATTTCAGCTCACAGTCTGCCATCAAGGGAAGCCTAGCAGGAACTCAAGGCAGGACCCTGGGGGCAGGAACTCAAGCAGAGACCACGGAGGAATGGTGTTTACTGGCTTGCTTTCCCTGTCTCTGCTCAGCCAGCTTTCTTATGAAATTCAGGACCATTTGCCTTGGCTTGGTTCTCCCATATTGACAATCAGTTGGAGGCCAGCCTTATGTACCTAGTGAGTTCCAGAACAGCCAGAGCTAAAAGCAAAACAAAACAACAACAACAACAACAACAAAGAACTCTCTCAATAAAAAAGTCCCCAGTATTTGAAACGTCAGAGAGATGGACCCTGTGGATCTTAGAGTTTTGTCAGACTTGAATGATATTTGATGTTCAGTTTCCAGATTGCACTAGAAGAGTAAGAAATGCTAGTTCTAAAGTTAGTTATTTAGCATAGTATCACCATTTCCCCAGATTTAGCTTTCAGTGAATATTGTCTGTTGGGTGAAAATCCCTAGCATATGTTGAGAATATACAAAGATGAAATAAACTCAGGCAGCAATCCTGTTTTCTCTTTTCTCATTATTCTTGGCAAGCTGTATCAATGAACATGGTTCCTGCATATTCTCACAGGTAAGTGAAGACCTAGAAGCAGTGAACTGCAATAAAGTTCATTATGGTTTGTTTAAAAACAAATTATCTAGTCATATAGTCTAATGCCTTTATATATCATGAATAATTGGTTTAGTGAAAGAGCTGCTCTCGTGGGAAATCTTGGGTTGTTTAAATAAATAACATCATAATTTATACCACACACTATATCTGTTATTTTTATGATCTATCTCTCTTATTTATTTCTCTACTTATCTGTCATCTATTTACCCATGAATCATCTATATTTTTATCAGCTACCTATTTACTGCCTTATCTGAAATCTATCTTCATCCCCAAATCTCCCAGACATCCTCATCTACAGGGTTTTTATCTTGATGGTGACATTTCGGAGACACAACAAACACAACACACGACATCCCACAATTGGATTTCTGTTTCTTACAATTGTCTGAATTAATCAAGCTCTTCAGAGAGCACAGCGGTTTTCAGCTTCTAAATTATTTCTGACATAAAGGGGACAGATGACTAAACAGTAAGAATTATCTCCAAACATTCACTTACAGCAACTCTATAGGATACTGAAATTGAAAAATATCCAAAAGAATGAAATCCTGTGCTGAGGTTGAAATATTATATAAAAGCTTCACTGATGGTCTAGTAAGCAGGCACTCAGAAGTTCTGATGATGAAGAATTGGGGTTAACCAGTGTCAGAGAGACAATGTTCAACATGAACATGAACTTTGCAGCAAATGAATCTTCTATCAACCAAATTTTGATTTCTTTTGCCTCTCGAGATGAAGCTGCATCTGGCACATTGGTTATGAAAATGTACTTTTTATTTTGAGAAATAAAAAATAAGCAACTTTGCATATACCGTAATCAGATCTAAATTCCAAGCATGCGGGCATTTGTTTAGGGTGATTCTGTCTTTTGTGGAATCTTTAGGTTAATTTCTTCTAAAAGTGCATGCAGATTATAAGAGAGGACTCAGGATGCCATTTTCAGACTTTATACTCAGAGATGAAGGAATCATTCATTTTCCTTTGGGAAGTGGATAGAGGGGAACACAGGGTCTCTTTAGCCAGCCCCGTCTAGAGCTTGCTTATATTCCTGGATAGTCTTGGATTCCTTCTGTCTTGGCCTCCTAAGTATTGAGACACTGGATGTGTGCCTCCATGTCCCACTGAAGAAATGGCTCTTGAGGTACAGGGCATTGTTTTCTGCTATACTCACCAGTCATGGGAATGGTCAGAGACATCTCATTCAGATGAAAATATGCATTGGATCCCCTGGAACTGGAGTTACAGATTATGAGCTACCATATGGCTCCTAAGAAACAACCAACAAGTGTGTTGGAAGAGAAGCAAGGGCTCTTAATCATGGAGATATCTCTCTAGTCCTCCCATCTTCTCTCTTAAAGTCGTGGAGTGTGTGTGTGTGTGTGTGTGTGTGTGTGTGTGTGTGTGTGTGTCTTGAGTGTGTGCTCTTATGTCTCTTTGTCTCCCTCTGTCTTCCCCCCACTCTCTCTGTGTGTACACACAGTTATACAGCCATGAGGAGCTTCCCAGGATTCTCCTGTCTCTACCTCTCATCTCAGTACAAGAGTCCTGGGATTACAGACATAGGCTACTGTGTCTAGCTTTACTTCAGTGGTGAGAATTTGAACTCCTGTCCTCATGCTGTGTGACAAGAACTGTACCCACTGAAGCATCCCCACAGAACCATCCTAAACTCTTCTTTCTCTAACTGAGGTAACAAGTCTCAGACCCAGTCAAGCAAATACATCCATGTAATGTAACATCCATGGAAGAAACGTGAACCTAGTGCTTCTATGCTTTAGTTAACATTTAGGCTTTAACATGAAGCATGCTATAAAATAAAACAAAGTTATTAGTTCTCTACTACTAAAATGAATTATGAAATTCATTTTAAAAGATAAATTTTTAAGGACTCATGTTCATCATACTCTATGGTTAGTTATGATAATATATAATTGTAAGTATTTTCATGTATGTATTTTCATGTTTAATACATAACAGAGTACATAGAAGCAAAAAAATATGGGGCTTCGGTTTTAAAACATACAGAATAAAATTCATACTGAATTTTGAAATTAGGTATAAAACCCACTTTCTGGAATAAATGAAAGAGTAGGCAGAAAACAGACAGTAGGGACAGTTCTTTTAGCAAGAAAAGTGGGATAAATTTACCAAGCCAATCCTGGTCTGAAATATGCAGAGGGAAGCCTTACACTATTGACCATGAACACATTTCAACACAACAAACCAGAAAATGCCTTTGTCCTCCATGTGAATAAACATTCAGACCATGCTGCAGCTGCAAATCTAAACTCAAGGAAAACACATTTACAAAAGAATTGAATTCATGTGTTTCCTGGTTCCACATACCTAGTATCTCTTTCATAAAGTAAAATGTACAATTTGTCTTGATAAAAATGTCATTTCTCTCATTGTAGTTGGTCAGATAGCAAAATATCTTTTGTGAAAAGCTGTGCTTATTAAAGAACACAGTGCTAGGAATACCCGGAATCTAGAGTTCTGAGCAGAGTTGGTCCTCTATTAAGATGCCCTCTGTGTCGAGTATCATTTATAAAGATTCTATGCAAAGGAAATCTCTCTTTATATAATATCCTAGAGATTGCTTTATAAGTCACTTGTAGAATCCACCCATCCATCCATCCATCTAACCATCCATCCATCAATCATCCATCCAACCATCCTTCCATCCATCCATCCATCCATCCAACCATCCATCCATCAATCATCCATCCAACCATCCATCCTTCCATCCATCCATCCATCCATCCATCCATCCATCCATCCATCCACCCATATATCCGTCCATCCATCTTCCAACCAACCATCCAATCATCCATCCATCCACCCATATATCTGTCCATCCATCTTCCAACCAACCATCAAACCATCCATCCATCCATCTAATATTTATATATTTCCAAAGTATATGATATAATAGGGGATAGAAGATATATCTGGGAACTTAGTATTCAAAATTTCATGATATTAAGATGTTATTTTAGGATTGGAGCAAAAACTCAGAGGTTCAGAGCACTTACTACCCTTGCAGAGGATCTGGGTTATATTCCAGTGAATCTGATACTTTCTTCTGGCCTCCATGAGCACTGTACTCACATAGTGCACATATATACACACAGGCACACACTCATACACATAAAAATAAATAAATGAATCACTTAGAACCAAAGATCTCATATTATTTATCCCTTTTCCCTGTTTGAGTCCATCTCTGACTATGTAGCACTGGCTGCTGGCCTGGAACCCTGTATGTGACTAGATCTCATTCCATCCCAAGATTCAGCTCCTGCCTGAAGCTAATACAACTCTTCACAGTGTGGGCCAGCAAGGAAGCCTATTGTCTCTCTATTCGACTGTAACATGAGCATTACAGTGACTCCCTGGATCATTATACTGCCATCCGAGTTCTTCCAGTTTATAGCACTGTTCTCCAAATCAGCTCTCCGACAAACAGGCTAGCATCCACTCAAAACTTGTTAAAAATGCACATTTATGACCCCATCCTGTACTGATCTAAATCAGACAACCACAGACCTACAAAAGCAACCTGAAGCTTGACAGACCACAGATTTACTTTCTAGGTAATGCATCAGATCACCAACGAGCGAAGCCAAAGAATAAAAATAGGATGGCAAAGTGAGTGGCAGGTTTTAAAAACTTATGAATTAGCAGTTTGGGTAACACTGAAGTGGTAAATCTGTGAATATTTGCTCTGAACTAAAACAAGAAATAGTCAGAATTTTCACACGGGAAGACTCCGGAGTGAAGGGAAATGGAGAGCAGAGATCAGTGAGAGCTGAGACTGTAAGCTCAGTAAAGGGAGGGCTTACCATGCCTCAGAGTCCTGGGCATTCACACCCCTTGCATCCTGTGCTAGGGGAGGATTTGTCCTGAGCAATGCCCCCTACCTCTAGTTCTGTCTACTCCTTTTGGTATTTCTGCCATGTCATTGCCACAGCTTCCCTGGTGCCACTGTCTGTCACTGCTCCTGGCCACTGTCCCTTGCTCTCCATGTTCTTTGGTTTTGTTAGAACAATGTGCATCACTATGCAGTCATTGAGATGTTTGCTAATGTCTGCTTGTAAATTATTTATTTAATACCTGTTCCTTCCTAGTCACAACTTCTAGTGTGAGTTTATACATTATCACAGAATGCTGTTTTTATCTAACTTTATTTTACTATTTGACTTTCTAATGTTAAAAGAAAGACTAAAGGAGTAAGGGAGGAGAGATGGCTTAGCTAGTAACTGGGAAATGGTGGAATGAGAGAGAACCAACCACTCAAATTATCTGAGAGAGATGACAGAGAAAGAGAGAGAGAGAGAGAGAGAGAGAGAGACAGAGACAGAGACAGAGACAGAAACAGAGAGTAGAAAAAAGAGCAAGCATACATGCTTGCATACTCTCAATGTGAACAATACTTAGTAGGTACTATTCATTAAATGTTATTGCATTAGTTATAACTCTTCCTAAAATGCTCACCACACTTTGAAGTCAATTATATCTATATCTCTATATAAATATATATATAATCTATCTCTATCATCTATCTATTTACATATCTCTATCTATCTACATATCTATCTCTGTATCTATCATATCTATCTATCTATCTATCTATCTATCTATCTATCTATCTATCCATCCATCATCTATCCATCCATCTATCTGAACACATATGCAGGCTTCCCTACTACCTTTGATACTAAACTGCTTCAGAGGGGGTGGAGTCAGCAAGAATGAACAGCTGCGGATTGTTAAACTGTTACCAGTACCATGCTTTTCAGTAACACGCTAGCATAGTTACAAACACATTTTACAGGAAAACCTTTGCAACCAACTCCCCCAAACATCTCAAACTAACATTCAATTAAGTTACTGAACAAAAGAGGTTGAACAGCAAAGGAGGAGGAGGAATCCAGGAGGCCAAGGGGGAAGGGGGGAGGAATAAAGTGTTTTTATATGTATATTATATATAAATATAAATAAATAAATAAACCAGTATGCCAAGATGTACGTCTCATTTTGAGCACAGCTCCATCGGTAAACGTTTATCTTGAAACAGTTCATTTTGGCTCCCTGACACTTGGATAGGACTTCAAATTACAAAGCGCTTTCTTCTCAGATGTTTCATCTGGGAGAAAAAATGAACTGTATCAAAATCAAGCAAAAGGGGATGTAACCAAGTCACTGATTGGCTGAATAAGGACCTCTGGACCACTTGCGATTGCAGCCAAAGCTTCAGAGATAGCCATTTCTGTTCTCCATTAGATTCTCTTTGCATTAAGATGTTGGCCTTCCCAGATAACTGGGTGTTCTGCCTCCTGCCTTTCAGATGCAAATTCCAGACAGTATCCAAACTTCCATGGGAGGTCTCTAAGAGTTAAGTTCCCATGCTTCCCAGGGCAGATTTGTTAGCTTACCTGGGTTCTTACTGATTCACTTTCTGTGCTTCTGTCTTTTTCATTATTTTATTTTTTTGAGGCAGAATCTTACTATGTAGTTCAGTCTAGACTCAATCGTATTATCTTCCTCCCTTGGTTGAAAATTACATCATGTGCTAGTAAGAAGGTACGGCTGTTTTCAATCCTGACTCATGAGGTCATCATCCCAGTCGAGGTCCATTTTCAAGTCCTTGTCTTTGTTGCACACATAACCCAAACAGGAGAGTAGCTTATTGATGTATCCAGCTATATTAATCTCCCTCAGATCTGACGTTACACATGTAATGCATTTGACTTACACATCCTCCAGTTCCCCCCCCCCCCCCAACAGAGCATGTGCAAGGAAGAGAGCTGAGACTGTAGCTTGGGCTTCAGCATCTGCAGCATTTAGATCAGTGTGCATGCCTGTGATGATAAATGCAACTGTGTCCAGCATTCGAAGAAAACACAGAGCGGGTGCTGTGCTATCGTTTTCTTCTAGTCCACGTTTAGCCTCACGTCCAGTATTTCAGCCTACAGAGTCCTGAAAATTGCATTTGCCTGATCTGACATACTAGATCGACAATGACTACTATACACATGAACTCCATCTTGATTGAAATCTGTACAGATAACCAAGCAGTTAAAAAGAAACAGACGTCACATTCAGCAGCCTATTAATAGCTTTAGAATTGCAGGACAGAAATACATCACACTATAAAAAGAGAAAAACCATTTCACATAGTGCGTCTTTACAGGACATTGCAGAAGTGGCTTATACAAAGGAAATGAAGTTTACCTTTGGCACTCACTCTCCCAGGTTTTATTTTTCCATGCTTCCAATGCAGGAAACCCCGACTTCAGAGTGTTGCTGTCCTTGATAGCGTTAACCAGATGTCACTCTTGGTATGTGATGCTCAACGGCTCTGAAAGATAACAAATGCAGTCATTAGACACGATGACTCATTTGAAGCAGAAACTCACTGAGGACTGATCCTGTAAAAACTAACACCGGCAGCCATTAAATCCAATGATGTGAGACAAAGAGTTGTATAGGAAATCTACATGGTGGTTCTGGTGATGGTGCTGCACTTGGTGTCCTTATGCATCTCGGAAAATCAAATTGGCCAGGCCAAAAAAATATATATCATTATTATAAATAGGTTTGATAAGCTACAAAATGCTTGTCTGTAACTATTATTTATATTCTCTTTAAAAGTAATAAAGGGAGGCGGGGAGAAATGACTCAGTGGTTAAAAGCATATTCTGCTCTTGTAGAGGACCCGATTTCAGTTCCTAGCATCCCCCACATCTGAGGGCTCATAGTTATCTGTAATGCTAGCTCCAGGGATCTGATACCTCTGGCCTCTGCAGGCACCTGCATTCTCGTGCAAAGTTCCCCCCACAATACACACAATTGAAGATAATAAACATACATCTTTAAGAAGTAATAAAGTACAAATATCAAGTACTTGAATTTGTAAGGCACAGCATATGCATAAGGTTTCGTCATTTCCTGAGAACTACATGTTTTATTAATGCAATACTCCAACTAACCAACCATAGTTTAAAAAGGAGTAAAAATTAGCATTATTTCCATTGTGGTCTCTTTGACCTCACTGCAGGGTCCAACAGGAAACACTGTTCCCAAGTGTGCAACTGGCGCTTTGCTGATGCCTAAGCAACACCATTCACAGGATGATCAATGAAGCTTTCTTAGAGTGTGACAAACAGAAATATCTGGGCCGCGTTGTGGGGTGGGGATTGCCTGGGATCACATCACATGCTGCGTGGGGAGCTGTGACTCTCCTTTCTAGCAGGTCACAGACAGAAGATCGCATCACATAAATGACCTGATGTTTCAAAGTCCTGGAGTACACCAAGATCTGCTCCTGTTGCTTCGCTTTTGTTTTTTAAAGCAAGGTAATTCTGTGTGCCTTGGAGGCATACAAAAATAGTTTTGGAAGAGAAAGGGAAAAATATATTTAAGCAGAAAGTAGAAATGTAGTCAACTGAGATAAATCATGTGGTTGTTGTTTTAACCTAATGACAGTAGGAATTTTAATACAGAGTTCATGGTTCATGTTTCAGAACAGGGCTTTGAGATCATGGAGATTATGCGTTTTGGTCACTTTCTCAGAGTTGTCAAAGGCAAAACTACATCCCAGGACTTTTGCCTTGGGAGTCCAGTCACTCAGTACCATGGGGCTTCCATTTCCAAAATGACACTGGCTGGTCAAAGACATCATGGATGACATCATCTTGTTAATACTATTCTGGGCTGGGAAGGCTGACAGCTATTAAAAGATTGTTGGTAGTGGGATGTGTGAGCAATAGTAACTCAGCCACACTGTATTTACACAGCACTTAACAAGGCACCTTGGAAATGTAATAAACTGCGCATCTCATTTCTTCATCCTAGAAAAGGCAAAATGAGATTCTATTATCAGCTACAATTTAAAGACTGGAAGCCTTGATTTATGAACTACTATCCTGTTTAGTATTCTCAATATTCTAGCAAATAGAAGTCTGAGGGGAATGTCTTCCCATATATGTGAGGACTAAATAAATGGTGATTATTTAAAACAAAGAGTTTGACCACTTATCTATTCACGAATATTTATTGAGACTTTATTTTGAACTAAACAGAGTCTAGATATTCAACTAAACTGCGTTTTTTAAAAAGTAGAGACATAAGGCAATTTCTAAAAATAGACATCATAAGATGAACCAAATTAAGTTTCATCACAAACTTTATACAAAGTTATATAATTACTTGGTAAACATTGATTTTAAACATTAAAAGGGATCTTAAATGCTACCTTGTGTAGGTTGTAGTGGGTCCCAAATACAGTTGGTTATCATGGTTAGCTGGAAATCTTCTTAAAAATGCAAAATATAGGATCATGAAATTTCACCTTTAATCAAATATTTTGAGACAGCATCTTATTATGTTATCCTCTGGGTCAGTCTCCTGGGTAGCTAGGACTGCAGGTACATGCCATTGTGCCTAGCTATGCACAACCAGGACATCCCTGTATAAGTCAGGGGAATCTGCACTTTGAAAGTGCTCCCAGTTGATTCTGTCAGCAGGTGTGCTGCCATTAGGCATGCTCCTGGGTCTTCACCATCTTCATTACACAGAGCCTAGAGGACTGACTTGCTCCAGGCATTTGCTGCTTGGTGGTAGAACTGACCTTAGTATGCAGAACTGTTTCTCTGTTTCTTACCTTTTCCTTATCCCAAGAGGCTATATTTTCCCCCTTACAGTCTGCTTTGGTCAAGCAGCAATTATTTAGCCCACATAGTCTATAAAAATAAGAGCAAAAGAATAACTAAAGGTACTTGAGTGCTAGAAGATTTACATGGGTTTTTTACATTCATCTATCTATCTATCTATCTATCTATCTATCTATCTATCTATCTATCTATCTATCTATCTATCTATACTTTACAGAGGTTCTGGAATTTTAACATAACTTGTTTGATTCAATGGCTCATTTGGCATCATTAAACTGTCCCCTTTTCTAGGTGTAGCAACTTTGGAGATATTTGCTAAGCCCTCTTCTCTGGTGTCTACCTAATAATTGAAATTCTCCTATCATCAAGGATACCATCTGTCAGCTGTTTGAACATTCAGTCCTTGCTTCTGGCCATTGTTGATTAGGTCAGGAAGAGTGATTCACACAAGGAGGACAAGGAGACTATGGCCACAGTGTGCTTGGTGGCATGATGCCAGTGATGAGGCTGAGGCAGGATGATGAACTCATTTCCGGCTACCTTTGGCTTCATCTGGAAAGCTCCCTCAAAAGACCAAACAGAAAAGAGAAGAACCAACCATCCAACCAACCATCCAGCTAACCAGCCAACCAACCAGCCAACCAACCAGCCAGCCAGCCAGCCAGCCAGCCAACCAACCAGCTAACCAAACAGCCAGCCAACCAGCTAACCAACCAGCCAGTCAACCAGCCAACCAAACCGGTCAACCAACCAACCAACCAACCAACCAACCAACCAACCAACCAACCAATAGAGGAGGCTCAGCTGAAAGGCTTCTTCAATCTTACCACTGTTTCTTACAAGATTTCTGACTTGTCAGAGTAACTGGGTCTCTTGGGATTTCAATGCTCTTGTTTGTTGAATCTTGTTGATCCTGAACTTTAGGATAACAAGGATAACATTCCTTCACTCCTTCATGCATCCACTCACATAAACCATTCCTAAAGGATGGATGATCACATCCCAGGCACTGCTAGAACGTGGGAACACATCAGGGGACCTCTCATTTTAGTGTAGGCAAGTAAGCAGAAAGAAATTATAAATATGATTTAAGTGGTAGATTTGGATGTCAGCGCCTAGTTGGCTTGTCTTGGAGGTGGTGGGATATACTATACTGGAATGTGGGGCACAAGTATCAGTTGGGTTGGTAATGCAATTAGCTCAGGAAAACGGTTGTATTCTTATTTTCATTTACCAAAGGTGATTATATAGAGAGGTAAGCAATACATATTTGGTGTGTACAGGCTTTCAACAAATCTTACTTTCTTAATTTTATGCATTTATTTATTTTTGTTGGTTATACTATAAGATTGAGTTTAATCTGTGAAAACCTTCTACAAGGCATAATAAAAATCTCTGTTTTACTTCTTTCCAGACTTTTTAAATATAAGGAAGATAATCTGCTGATAAATTAGTAACAATATTCAATAAGTCATAAATAGAATTTCCAGGGAGTGAGGCTTGGGTGCTGAGGACCTGAACTTGCAAGGCCGACACTTTACATACTGAGTCACTGCCACAGCCAACCATGATGTTTTAAAAGGGAGTGGGGACCATCTACTTATTACTATTAAGAAGGCTCTTCTGCCTCAAACCACTTTCAGGACCACATGAGTATCTCTGTCCAAACCATAAACATGCTTAAAAAAATGAAGTAATAATGTACATTCGAACCTATCTCAGAATTTCCTTCCAATTGACAATGGCCTCTCCATCACTTGGTGTGTGGGCTTATTTCCAGCCTCATTAAAGTACTTCACATACTCTCCAAAAGTGAATGAGAAATCACTAGACTCTCAGACAAGTGCCACTGCTGTCTGTTCACTGACTGCTCTCTACCTGTCTTTGAGAGTGCCTTCTTCAGATGAGCCTGGCGTACGCAATACGAATAACTACAATATGGAACGCTACTATGTTTCGAACATTGCTCCCAACATACTACAATGGTGACCTGGGGTTCACCATCCCCCTAAGGTAGCTGTTATTATCACTGACATTTTATAGGAGACAGTTTGACACAGATGGGAAGAAACTGGCCAACTTGCGACACAGAGAGAAGAGGTCTCAATTTTATCATCCAGTGTTTGTCTCAGGACAGATGTTAGGATGGTGTTATTGTCACCATCCCATTTTACAGATGCCAAAATTGAGGCACAAAGAGATTAAGTTATCTGGCCAAAGGCTCACACAAAATCTCAGAGCCAGGATTTACTATAGTTCTTTGTATCATTATTTCCTATTTTTATTCTGTTGTAGATCTAGTTTCCTTTATTCTTAAAAAATCAATTTTCCTGCCAAAATATAGAACAGGCCTTATTAGTTTTTGAATCAAGTTGGTGACTAATTCAAGTGTTAGAGCCAAATTTTCAGTTGCCAGAGAGAGCAGAGTCTTATTTCTAGCCTATATATGCCAGCTGGCAACGCTGGCCCCACGACCACCAACCATAACTCTGCCCCCAGCCAGCTACCTCCTGAACTCCCACTGTTCATCACTGATGAATCAATGAATTGAATACTTTATAGGTTGGAGTTTACCGTTCATTAGTCTCATCTGTTCATTTCATAGAGATTTGGTAATAACAACAGAGCAGGAAAGAGGACGAAGGTATACACACACAGCTAGTATATAGCAGGGCGGCCTGGCAGGAAATCTGGATCTGTAAACCAAGGGAAGCCTACAAGCCTCCTTCTTTTCACAATGTTTAAAGAAATACAGTCCTCCATCCAGTGACTATTATGTGTGTACTATGTGTTAAGCACTGTTTTGGGTGCTGGGGGCAGGGTAGTGGATGGCATAGAAAATGCCCCATCTTCACTCAGATTTACATTCTAGCATCACAGTGGTAAAAAGCAGTTTTCAAGCACTAACATGTTATGAATTAAATTTCTTTCAATTTATCTATGGGTTCCAGATGATCCAGAGCTAGGGTGCCTCAGAGTTGTTTAGTTTATATGTTAGGCGTCTGCCCGAGTAAATGATGGACTATCTAGAGAACCAGTAAAGGAGGTGTCAGTCAGAGGGTGAGGAGAGAATTCAATGTGGGTGGCTACTGTCCAACCAGCAGAGGGTCTGACAGGCAAAAGGCAGTTTGTTTGCTCTAGTGGCATGGGCATACTTCTTCTCTTGCCCTTAGACATCACAGTTCCAGGCTCTTTGACCTGTGACCTCCAGAACACACAGCAACAGCCACCTGGAGTTGTAGAGCTTCTGTCTCCAGCTGAGCATCAGCTCCTTGTGTCTCTGGCACCGAGAGCCACACATACAGCTCTCAAGGTCCCCAGCTTGCAAGTACTTCTCTGTTATCTGGAAGTCAGTTCCCTGATGAATACCTTCTCCCTTCTTCCCTCTTGGGTCTGCTTCTGCAGGATGCTGACTGGAACAGTATTTCTACAGTTTTGCACCCATAATCAAATCGCAGGTGTTATAGTGAAAGGAACTATGTGGATCCAGGGATTACAGGGGACCAATGGGAAGATAGAAATGTGCCTGCTTGCAAGAGTGAAATAAAGTCACGTAGAGGTATATTTTCTTCTGACATTAAGCTACTTTAGGCAAACTCAACATTTTAACATTTCCTTTTATTCTAAGGCAATTAAAAATCATTCTCCAGAGCTTTTGTGCTAAGTCAATTATAACAGTAATTGAGTAAATAATCTGAAATCCTCAATTACAATTAAAATGTCTCAAATTGATTTAGTCTTTAAAAATGTCATATAACTGATTGTATAACATGTCCAATGTCAGAGAAATAATAATAAAATCTAAATTGGTCTCTAAAACGACATACAATCTCATTCTTCCCAGAATCAGTATAATTCAGTTATCAAATCAAGTGCTTGGTCACTAATGCTGGTAACATTTACCATTGGTCTACCCTAAAGCCATTTAATAATAAAAAACAAAGGTCCTACAGCATAAAGTACTGTTTATTAACTACAATATCTCATGGTGTCAACTCACACAATTTTTGCAATGATTTTCAACATTATATTGTTATATTTAAGTTAACCATACAGTATGCATTATTTTCTTCAGTGCTAATGCTTTATTCTGAGTCTGTCATTCAGTAACTGTCAAAGAGCGATGGCTGATAGACTGCCCCTTGAAGAGTGCCACCAAAGGCCAGCGGGACACTCTCCGTCAATTGCAGCCATAGCAAAGTATCTGAACCCAAAATATATATGAATATATCACAATCAAGTCGTGATCAATTCTGTTGCAAATCCATAACCCTTGACTTTTGCTTATAAACTTCCTGAATGTTGAATTGGAATGAAGATACATTTTTGAATAACCCTCTACTATGCTCTGCAGAAGTACATTTTCATCTATAGTGAATTCCTTATTTACTGCCTTTGTGGAGCAAATGTAATAGTCCCACTCAGAAAAGACAAAGTGCGGAAGACTTTTAAGCAATTACAGCTAGATACCGAGTGTTATTTGTCCCTGCTATGATCCTATCTGGAACAAAGTGTAGAAGTGACATTTTAGGGAGGGGATCCATGTAAAAGCAAAATGTAAACCTTAGCAAGCAAAAGCAGTGAGTGTTGTTGTTACTTAGTCTTTGTCGTTTCTTCTGTGTTCACAACTGCAGAAGAGTCTGTACAGGTGAGGTCACACTTCCTTCCCAATGTCAATGTTTTAATATAAATTGTCTTCCAAGCCATACTGCTACTGTCAAGAAAATGAGGTGCAGTGGTTTGTTCCAGAGGCCAAAACTATAGACAGGAATACAGGGACCCTTTATTATGTCATCTCTTGCCACCACAGTTGGAAAACTCTTAGAGATCATTTTTTAAAAAATTGGTTATTTTATTTATTTACATTTCAAATGTTATCCCCCTTCCTGGTTTCCCTTCCACAAACCCCCACTCCCTCTCCCCTCCCCTCGCCTCTATGAGGGTGCTCCCCCCCCCACCCACCTTCCCACTCCTGCCTCACCACCCTAGAATTCCCCCACATTGGGGCGTTGTGCCTCTACAGGACCAAGGGGCTCCCCTCCCATTGATGCCAGATAAGGCAACCCTCTGCTACATATGCAGCTGGAGCCATGGCTCTCTCCATGTGTACTCTTTGGTTGGTGGATTAGTCCAGGAACTCAGAGGGGTCTGGTTAGTTGATATTGTTGTTCTATGTGGTTGCAATCCCCTTCAGCTCCTCAGTCCTTCCCCTAGCTTTTCCACTGGGTTCCCTGGGCTCAGTCCGATGGTTGGTTGCAAGAAAGGGCTGTAATGGCATTACCTTTGTCTCTTCTATTTTTGTTGCTGTTATTTTGTAGCTACTTTACCTCATGATTCTCTTTTTTCAGATATCATTTTAAAATTTCTTCAGTAGAATTCTAACTTCTGACAATTAGTAGCTTAGTTCAGGAACCTCTGCCTCTGCAGATCTCAGAGGTTCCTCCCTCAGGATAGGTGTTCAGAGCCTGGCCAGCAAGTTCCAATTCACTACCAGCCTCAGGTGAGTAAAAGGAAGACACTGGAGACTAAACCTCCTATAGAGACACATCCAGGAAAGTAGGATAGAGCCCTGCTTGCTAACCATGAATAGAGAGAGCAGTTGCCAAAATAAGGGAGTTAAATACAATCAGAGGCCCTTGATTTAACAAACAAAAGGCCCAGGATATAATTAAGAACAACACAAAACAAAGTAAAATCATAACTCAAAGGAGGAAGACTATGGCATAATCTGTTCTAGTCAGGGTCACTACTAGTCATGAAACACCATGGCCAAAGCAACTTGGGGAGGAAAGGGCTTATCTGGCTTACACTTCACTAACACTGTTCATCATTGAAGGAAGTCAGGACAAGAACTCAAACAGGGAAGGAAACTGGAGGCAGGAGCAGATGCAGAGGACATGGAAGGGGGGCTGCTTACTGGCTTTCTTATAGAACCCAGGACAATCAGTCCAGGGATAGCCTCACCCACAATGGGCTGGGCTCTAACCTACAGGATAGTCTCCAGTCCAATGTTTCTTCCTCTCTTAAGATGCTAGCTTCCGTGGAGTTGACATAAAATTAACAGAATGAGATAAACCAATGATGAATTATGTGGGCCATGATTTTAAGGTGTTATTCTAACACCATTTTATTAATTACAAATTCTCTTGAAATAAAGGGAAAACAATTCACCCAACAATCTCAGAAGTAGCTGTCAGCTATCAAAACAAACCTAAAAATTGGTTGAATGATTTTTTTTAAAAGAATAACCAAGACATACAAATAAAATACAAAAGTTAGTACCACAAGCCTAGACATATATGGAAAAAAAGGACAGGGAGAAGAGCTGAGATATGGAGACAAATGATTCTATTACTTACAAACCATACTTGAGGGCTGAAGTTGATTCTGAAATGCAGCTGACACTCAGGATAATGGTATGTATGCATGGGTAATGGTAGCTGTCCGAGTAGTCCTTAAAGTTGGCATCTGTGGACTATGGTAAATCACGTATGTCTGTTGTAGTAAAAATTAATTGAGGGTTTCTACTCTACCTTTGATCATTTAGTTCCCCCCAAAACGATACAAAACCATTATATTTATAATAAATAATCCTTAACAGCACTAGAGCTGGGCAGATATCAACTCCCTAAGCTATTTTGTCTATTTCCCTGAGATATAACTTGCCATGTTCTACCTGAGCCACTTTCATTCCAAATAGCCAGTCCTCATGGCCATGTTCTCATAGACCACCTACCCCATGGTGTCCTCTCCTCTCTTCTCTCCACTCCCCTTCTCATGATCTCTCCTTAGACCCCAAGCCCAGGGAGGCGAAGCTCCTCCTACCTCTCTTCTGCCCAGTTATAGACTGTTGGCATCTTTATTCAACCAATAGTTTTAAATTATGGAGCAAGGTTACATAGCATCATTTGGTGTATATGAAGATTTCTTCATCCCTGAGGCTACCAGAACTTGGGGGCCAGTATTTAGCATTACAATGCACAACAACACATCAAACCTCAGCATATGTCTCCTTTAATGCTCAGAGGAATCTTTATGAAAATCACATAAAGAGTTATACTCTAAATCACCATGGATAAATATTTTCAGGTCTCATAGGTGGTAGGAGATTAATATCCAGAATATACAAAAATACATATAGCTCAGTGAAAACAAAACCAAACAAAAACATTTTAATTAAAAGCGAGCAGAGCACTAGATCAACAGTAACCCAAACAAAACAAAACAAAATCCTTCGTACATAATTGTTAGAAATTAATGTTAAACTGGATCTGTATTCAGGGTAACTCAAATGCATGCAATATCCCAAATGTGAAAGATAAAATGTATTTGGAGCATGAGGAATTATTGAAATGAAAAAGAAAACTCACTAGAAGTTCATAATAAGTGTTTCAGAATATGGTTCAATTATTTTCTAAAATAAATGTTATTGAGGAAATGTCACATTTGCTTATAAACCTAGCTTCTAGTATTAGCTGGCATTGAAGAGTACAAATGCCATAGGAAACAGATGACTATAAAATCTGATCATGATGTGCTTCTAAGTAATAAAATCTCAACTACCCAATATTAAGCCGGCTTACTCACATTCTCTTCGTGAGCCCACTTCTGAGCATTTATTTGGAAAAGTTACAAACTTGTGTCTTGTCCTGTTTAAACAGCTTACTGACTAAGCAGCAGGGTACAGGAGCTCCTGGATCTTGTGTTTCAAAGGTTATTTCTGTTGAGACACATGCAAAAGCAGTGTTTATGGAAAATGAACCCCAAATATCAGCAATTGTGCCGCTTTTGACAATTGTCATTGAATTTAACAGAATACAACCACCTCCAATTTGAAATAATTTCTCTGTTTAATATAGCTGCATAGATACCAACATCCACCCCTTTTCCTTTCTCCAAATCTTATGACCTAAGAGTCATATGCCTTGCACATAGACAAGTTTCTAAATATATCCTATTTCATTCTAAATGCTCTTACAGACATGTGTGTCTCCTCCACAGGCCATTTGGGATTTTAGTGTTTCCTGAGAAGGTAAGTAGTGGAATTCTTCTATATTTAATATCAGCCCTTTCAAAGCAGATCAACATTATTGAGACTACCCTTCAAATTAAAATAAAACAGCCTGATTCAACATTGAAAAATGTCAACTGCTGAACATAAGGGCTCTGATATAACCAATCATAGTCTGGCAAACACTCAAAGCTTCCCCCATAGCAACGGAGCTGATGGCATAGCAACCACAGCTGCTTTGGCACAAAAGAATTAAAAAAAATATTCTTGGAAAGAAGCATAACCCATGTCCGAGTCTCAGAAGTCACTTTGCCTTCACAGAGAGCAGGGAGTGTGAATGTCACCACTCCTTACTGGTCAAAGATATAGCAGTTCAAGATGGAAGCCATCTTGCCTACAATGTTCCAGGCCAAGTGCTCCACATCTGAAACTTCCCAAATTGTTCTCATGCAGAATGATATGTTTTTCTGCAATGCTAGAGAACAATGTATAATTATTTTTCAAAGATGAAAGACGTTCCACTGTTGGAAAGGATCACTTTAAAGAAAAATTTACTGAAGTTATGAGTGCACTTCATTAGCACTTGAAGAATGTTAAGATCCATAATGAACTGTTTTGATTAAGGTAAATATTTTTACACAGATCAAAATAAAAGCCTGTACAATTAGGATTTGAAGCATGTGAGTGGAATACTTGTATTATGATGGACATATATCGTGAATGAAATTAAAGTTCATTTCCAGAGCCTGGGAGACTCAGATCCTTTCCCTTGGAATCAAGGGCCAATGCCAATCAATATGCAAAGGGACAGAGTCCAATTCTTTGGAGGAAGGACTCAGATAAAGGCTAGTGCTTCTCTGAGGTTTGAGAAGAGTATCACCCTGAGGGGTCCAGGAAGCCTGGAGATGGGATAGCATGAGTGGATGAGTCAACAGGAGTGTGCACTTAAAGACTGGGTGTGTCATCACATTAATTTGATCCACATAGGTTTCAAGATTTCTGTTAGAATACTGTCAATAGGCATCCTTATAGTTTCCTCTAAAACCTGTATGCTTACAAGTCAACTTGTCATGTGCGTGCATGCGCATGCATGCATGCAAGCATGCGTGTGTGCATGTGTCGTCAGTTCCATTATTACTAGAAGGGTAAGGCTCATGAAATGGATGTACAGATTCATCTCATATAAAGAAAGAGCCCCAGAACCCATCCCTACTTATTAGTGTTAATCAATTTTACAGGTAACCATTGGTTTGTTATGAGCTTCTGCTCTGGCCAAAATTGGGCAAACTAAAATGGAATTATCCATGCTTACCTTCCACGTCTCCAGGTCTAAGCTAAGTGTGTACCTGACCTTCCGTGAAATTGGGACAATGAGAGAACAGGCCTGATAGAACAGATTTTGCTGGCATGATGAAAAGCATTGTTCTGTTACAAGGAAAGTAACATTGAAGTCGCCAATCTATATTAGTTCTTTTTTTTTTCCTGGTTTCTTCAGTTCTTTTTTTTTCCTTCTTTTTTATTGGATTTTTTCTTTATTTACATTTCAAATGTTATCCTCTTTCCTGGTTTCCCCCCTCCCAGAAACCCCCTATCCCCTCCCCTTCCTCTACTTCTATGAGGGTGTTCCCTCACCCACCCACCCACCCATTTCTGCCACCCTGCCCTCAATTCCCCTACACTGGGGCATCTATCAAGCCTTCATAGGACCAAAGACCTCTCCTCCCATTGATGCCTGACAAGGCCATCCTCTGCTATATATGCAGCTGGAGCCATGTGTACTCCTGGGTTGGTGGTTTAGTCCCTGGAAGCTCTGGGGAGTCTGGTTGGTTGGTATTGTTGTTCTTCCTATGGGGTTGCAAACCCCTTCAGATCCTTCAGTCGTTTCTCTAACTCCTCCACTGGGAACTCTGAGCTCAGACCAATGGTTGGCTGTGAGCATCCACCTCTGTATTTGTAGTGCTCCTTCAGGGCCTCTCAGGAGACTCAAGAAAATTCATTCAGTCTTATGGAATGAGGGGTTGTTCAGTTCAAAATTTGTAAATGGAAGCCAGTTAAGAGTTTCTTTTATATTTTATTCTTTATACTATACTATAATTTCATCATTTCTCCCTTCCTGTTCCTTCTTCCAATTCCTCCCATGTACCCCTTCTCAATCACCCTCAAATTCATGATCTATTTTCATTAATTCTTGTCACATGCACATATGAACTTTTTAAAGTGAGAACCAACTCTCTTCTTTTAAATAATTATTTATGTATGTATATGAGTATTCTGTAGCTTCAGACACACCAGAAGAGGGTGCCAAATCACATTACAGATGGTTGTGAGCCACCATATGGTTGCTGGGAATTGAACTCAGGACCTCTGGAAGAGCAGTCAGTGCTCTTAACCGCTGAGACATCTCTCCAGCTCCCGCATATGAACTTCTATACACACATTTATATTCCTAAATACAACCTGCTCAGTCAGTATAACGTTACTCATAGGTACGTTTCCAGGAATGACAATCTGATTTCTCTGGCTCTCAGCAGTCTTCAGTAGCCCAAAGTTCCCATGCATGGCTCAGATTTTAAGCTAAATTTGTGGTATTTTTTTTTTTTTTTTTTTACTTTATTCTTTTCATTGGTTCTGGCCACTTCTGCTGCCATGGCTCCATCTAGATCTTTAGCTTCCTGTGATGCCATAGTGACTGCCTTTACCTACCTGCCCACTTCTAACTCCATTTTTGCTTACAGATTTCTAACATTAATGCTATTAATATATAAACCATTCATACTCGGGTCACAGTATACCAAACCAGCAGAGTCTCAAAGATTCTTTTCTCAAAATCTCTATTTCTTCTTCCATTGCCAGATGACATGGCTAAAATACAAACCTTTGGTGAGGTCTGGAAAATAAAACCGGGCAGAGGCCATGTTCTTGGACAAGTACCATGTGTCATAGGAGCCATGGGTCAGAATGACTTAAAGGTACACATTGTATACACATGTAGTGTGTTACCTCTGTGCCCATAATTATACGCAATTACTATGTTTTATATATATACATATATATATATATATATATATATATTCCAAATATATATGAAATACAGATTATCCAAAAAGCAATTTCTTCAAAGTAGGTTTCAGATATGCCAGAACAAAAAGTACCTTGTCTTCTTTCCCATTTCTACTATGTTACCGCTGAGAGTGAGGGAGGAGGGAGAGGGAGGGAGTGAGGAGGGAGAGAAGAAGAAGAAGAGGAAGACGAAGAGGGAGGAGGAGGAGGAGGAGGGGGAGGATTCAAAGGACAGAGCAATGTCCAGTTTATTCCTATTCTCTTGTTCAGTGTCTCTAGCTTAGCTTCATTGGTACTGATCAAAAGCAGTCCCAGGCTCACCACTAAGTCCTGGATGTGGACTCACTGAGACTATCCAGGACATGTTTTCTTAGAGTGGCCGTCCCACCCACTTGTCTACAAGCTATCCTTCCAGGGCCTCACACCAGCACAAGGATATACTCAGCGCCTAGCTCTCCCTGAAGGCTGCAGCTTACCTAACACAGGGTAAGGAGTGACTGTTCCACTGATCCACACTCTTTACAACTTTTCCCTTTCCTGTCTCTCACAGCCCTGTAAGGTCTAACTCTGATGTGAAGCAAGAGGTCCCACTTACTGTGGCATTTTCACAGTTAACACCTGACTAATGCATGTGCTTTGTGTTTGAATCACACACAGACACAGATACACAGACACACAGACAGACATACAGATGCACATACAGATGCACAGACACACAGACATAGACACGAACACACACATAGATGCGCACACAGACACACAGGCACACACACAGATGTACAGACACACACACAGATGCAGACATAAACACACACAGACATACACACAGACACACACAGATATGCAGTCACATACAGAGACACAGAGACACACATATAGAGACACACAAAACACATACACACACCCAGGCATACACATATACAGGACATATACAGACACACACAGACACACAGACACACACACAAACACACACACATGTGCACACATGTATGCACACTCTCCCTTACTTTCTTGGCTTGCTACTACCTACATGTTTTGTTCTAATTCTTTAGACTTCCAGTCTTAGTTAGGGTTTTACTGCTGTGAACAGACACCATGACCATGGCAACTCTTATAAAGGACAACATTTAATTGGGGCTGGCTTACAGGTTTAGAGGTTCAGTCCAGTATCATCAAGGTGGGAACATGGCAGCATCTAGGCAGACGTGGTGCAGGAGGAGATGAGAGTTCTACATCTTCATCTGAAGGTAGCTAGTGGAAGACTGACTGGGCATCCTCAGGCAGCTAGGAGGAATGTCTCCAAACCCTCCCCCACAGTGACGTAGTTCCTCCAACAAGGCCACACCTTTTAATAGTGCCACTCCCTGGGATGAGCATATGCAAACATCACACCCCCTTATCCTTAATTCCTCAGAAAAATCTCCACACCAATTCCATTTAAATATCTCCTATGCTGAGAATGATAGTTCAGAAATATCTAGGTACAAGATGGTAGATGAGATTACTGGAAAATATGTCTGTTAATCCCAAAGATACAAGGAGAAAGACCACCAACCCAAATCACCATGGACAAATAATTGAAGCAAGCTTTTATATTAGTCTATATGGGCTTCGTCCCCTAAAGGTAGGGTTTAAGAGGTCAACTATGGATGTAAGATAGACAAGGTTTTCATAGCTCAGGGGTAGGGTGCTTTCCAAATGGGGGATTTGGCAGGCAAAATAGGAGGGGTCATAGTAGTAGAACATAATTAAGCATAACAAATTAAACATGACCTCCTAAAGCATAGGCATGATTGAAAAGTGGTCATAAAGACAGATACAAGGTAGTCATGACAAGGTAGTCAGAACAACCTTTTGAAACAAAGGTAGGGTCGTGAGATGGTTATAAAAACATTTTAAAAGAAATATGTGGTTGCCATTTCCTGAAACAGGCAGTAAAGCACCATTTGTAGTTAAGGTTACAAGTGGGGCACAGCCCAAACCTTGAGAAATGGAGGATTAATCATATGATTTTTTTGAAAATTCCACATTTATTTGTCACTTCCCATGTAATATCATTCCCTACCATTTAAGAAACTATGCTTCAGAAGATTCGGTACAAATTATAAGCATGGGGTAACTAAGAAGTTTGGCATGCTACCAGCTGTGTAAGAAAACAGATTCAACTATCAGAGGTTGTGGCCACTTCCTTTAACTCCCTGGAGGTTGTGTCTACAAAGAGTCTCTGTTTGGGAAAAGGGCTGCTGTTGAGTAGAGCTCAACACATGACAAAATGCATGTGGAGCAGAGCCCAGAGACATCTAAAACCTCCCTGCTAAGGGCCTTTTTGACATTGGCCCCTGTCTTAGTCAGGGTTTCTATTCCTGCTCAAACATCATGACTAGGAAGCAAGTTGGGGAGGAAAGGGTTTATTGAGCTTACACTTCCATGTTGCTGTTCATCACCAGAGGAAGTCGGAACTGGAACTCAAGCAGGTCAGGGATCAGGAGCTGATGCAGAGGCCATGGAGGGATGTTCATTACTGGCTTGCTTGCTTCTCCTGGCTTGCTCAGCTGGCTCTCTTATAGAGCCCAAGACTACCAACCCACAGATGGTACCACCCACAAGGGGCCCTACCCCCTTGATCACTAGTTGAGAAAATGCCTTACAGCTGGATCTCATGGAGGCATTTTCTCAACTGAAACTCCTTTCTTTGTGATAACTCCAGCTTGCGTCAGGTTGACACAAAACAAGCCAGTACAGTCCCAAACAATAATTCTGTCTCATTGCTCAATAGAGGATCTGGAGTTTTACAACAGGTCCTGGCTCTCTAGATGGGAAGACCCAGTTAGAAGAGACCACATATGGGAATTGGTGGCTCATGTTGAGCCATAAGCTATATTTACAGAACTCATTACAGTATTCCATTTGTCATATAGACATTTGATCACGGTGGGACATCTGACCACTAGGGAAGCATGACAGCACATGCCTTCCTGACATTTCTGTAAGGAGCCAGTATTCCATCCACTAACTGACTTGCTATCCAGTCCTATGGATTCCCTTTAATGTCACTTTGTACCTACAGCCAAAGCGATATCCACACTTACAGTGCAGAGGGAACATGCCAGGAAACATCTAATTCTTTTAGGCAATTGACAAGCTTATTATTTCTTGGATAGACCTGTTATTTTTTTTTTCTAACCTACAAGTTGGCGGGGATTATGGAACATAAAATTGCCGCTATGCAGTAAATGAGAGGCCATCGTTGTTCATGGGGACTAGCTGAAGGTGCAATGCATTTCACTAAATGACACTAGAGACTTAACAGTTGTCAAAACAATGCTCCTAAGAACGTTCCCAGGAGAAAATTTTCACCATTCTATGAAATCTGCAAGGCCTGTTACAAGCCAGTTTCTGCTTAAGTTAAAATTCTTGGCATTAAAATCATCACGACCACCTCTATTATTTTCTCATTGATAGTGCTCACTGAATTCTGGACATTTTGGCATATATGCTGTGATAGTTACAGAAGACATCATTGCCATTCTGTAGCCAGAGGAACTGAGTGACGAGACTTTGTTGAGGTCACGGTGCTATAATGGCCAGTACGTATCCTCAGCCATAGCATACAGGGTTCGTTTCAAATTCAAATTCTCACAACTATCCTATGGAGATTTAATACTTAGTAATTTTGTCAACGAATTGAAATTTCATCAATTTTAATTCTTTCTTCAACAGTTCCATCAAACACATATTTGGACACTCTCATTACTCTTTTTAAAAAATCTTTCTTTGCATCCACCTCAAGCCAACATACTATACAAGTCCTTTGATTTATTCATTAGGCAAGGACATTGTTTATCTTATATGTTTAAACCATAGTCCTTAGTATCTGAAAATGGAAATAGCCATTTTGAAAGTTTTCTTCCATCCTTAGCTTTAAAACTTCATTGGAGACAATGGTTTATTTAGTTCTTGTTATCTTCTGAATGATCATGTTTTTACAGTAGTCCTATAGATAATATATTATATTGATAGTCTTTTTTATTTTAAAGGAGGTAGGATCTTAGTCTCACAATGACTATGCTCCCACAGGGTAGCCTGACACCCAGGATTCTGGTCTTGAACTCTCAAGCACAATCCTGCCACAGCCTCCCAAGCTATTGGGATTCCAGGCATGCACCACCACGTCTGGCCTTATACTGATATTCTAATTAAGAAAACTGAAGCTCACATAGCATGGGACCAGAGATTCTGGTCACACAGTACCTATGTCAGAAGCAGATCACAATCTTGTCTGAAGCTCAGCTTATACTTCAATTATGCTATCTTCCCAGTAATGTTCAAATAGGAAGGGTGATATGAACAATGCAAGAAGAATATTCCAAGGGCTGGAGAGATGGCTCAGCGGTTAAGAGTACTGACTACTCTTCCAGAGGTCCTGAGTACAATTCCCAACAACCACATGGTGGCTCCCAACCATCTGCAATGAGATCTGATGCCCTCTTCTGATGTTTGTCTGAAGACAGCAACTGTGTACTCAAATAAATAAAGACAAATATTCCAGGTGTTTATCAATGGGAAGAACAATTTCAAGCAGGATTAAAATTAGAGAATTTCACAAAGGAGTGTCATTAAAGGATAGAGAGATTTTAGGTGGGAAGAACTTAAAGACGTGCCTATATGTGAGGGGCGTAAGCAGAGCTGTGTAGTCAGTATAAGACTTTCATGTGCGTGTTGGGGTATGGGCTGTAAATAATAAAGGGAATAGGAAATGGAAATCCTGCAGGCAGCCATTGGTGTGATTTCTAGTTTGGCCACCTATGTCTTGGGGATGCATTTCATCTTCCTGGGTATCAGTGTACATGTCTGAATGTTGAGCATGCTGGCACTGACTGTAAAAGTGTTTCTGAAGTGAGGGAGAGTCGGTGCTGTATCCTGCATACATGCTGGTCTTCATAAGTATGTACTCTATTCTGAACTAAGGAATTTGGGTTTTCCATAGCAAGCAATGGGAATCTTCAGACAACAGAACAACCCATACCTTGCACATGCTCTTCCTCACTAAACAACCATGTGTATCCTAAAGATAAAGTTCCTTCTAACATGATTGTGGTGATCAGTGTTTCAACCTGACAAAATCACCAGGGAGATGGGCCTCTGGGTATGTCTTTTGGGGAGTATCTTGATTAGAACAGCTTACATAAGAAAACCCATCTTAATTGCTAACATGACCATCTCCTGAGTGGAGAATCCTGTACCATATAAAAGGAGAGATCAAGCTGCGGCTTGGTAGCACAAGTTCATTGCCCTTTGCTTCTTGACCGCCAGTGCCGAGTGACCGACTGCGTCCAGCTCCTGCTGTTTTGATCTCCCTTCTATGAGTGACTATACCTTGAAATGTGATACAAAATAACCCTTTTTTTTCTTTCTTTCTTTCTTTCTTTCTTTCTTTCTTTCTTTCTTTCTTTCTTTCTTTCTTTCTTTCTTTCAAGTTGCTTTGTCAAGATACTTTATTACAGCAACAGGAAAAGAAATACATTTGATAACACAGCTCTCTCCCATTGTAGTTGAGAATCTTGTCTGGTTTCTGTCCACCAAATAAATCAGAAATGTCTTCCTTTGTGCATCATCATTTTCTGCTTCAACTGTTCAGAGTGCCCCAGGGCAGGGTGACCAATGTACCCTCATCTGCCTAAACTGCACAGTATACACTGAGAGAGTATTGATCCTCCTCTAACACATCATAGTTTCTAAAGTTTCTGTATATTTAGATTTTCTCTTTGTACTATACTATCAGAAAGTATGTACCTTTTAAGAATTAACTCAATGCCAATACCACAACCAGCTGCTGAAATCAGAAGAGTTGGCACCCATAGAAGAACTATTATAGATTATGACAGATTGCTAAAGTTTTGTATAAAACCATTTATTTTGGATATATTTGAAAGTTGAAAGAGTATTACAAAGACTATGTATACCTCCTTTACAATGGCCCTTCCGGTACTGGCATGGCTGCTTCCCTTCATCACCAACATTCTCTGAACCACATGTATCCAACCAATCTACATATGTCCATCTGAACCTCACATGTCAAGCTGAGTGAGAAGTCACTTTTAACCTGAAAGAGTTACTGGAAACTGGTCTTCAGAAACAAACTATTTTGGCAAGGCAAGATAGAAATATCCAGAGCACTGCTTTTGGCCAATGACAGTTACAGGGTTGTGTATTAAGGTCTAGAAAGCAACCAGAAGAGAGAACCTGACGAGAAGGCTGCTGTGCGGGTTAAAAGCAAGAACGTCAATGAATGGGCAGTAGGAACAGAGTAATTTTCTACTGTTCTCCAGGTTAGATAGATAATTTCACATTTCCTTAACAATTTGACTCAAATTAGTAAGACTATTAGTGGCTGGAAATTTTTGTGCTTACCCTTCTTTTAATAAACAAAGACTGCCTACTATATTCATAAATGGAATATTAAAATTAAGTCTCCTTTCTCCAAAGAATAAGACCTCTGCTCACAGGATGGGCTGATTTCCTGGCAGCATTACACTGGGTGAGTGATAGCAACTGAACACAAGCTTGCCTCCTGAAGCTTTGGGAACCTGCTCTCAATTATCATTGAAATGTCACCAGAGAGGCATTGAAACAGTTTTTGATAAGATACAAACTATCAAACTGGATCCAACTGCTCGTGGGAGGCACTTTTAATTTCACAGTTGGTTGACATATATATGATGGCGGCATAAAGGAGACAGTGTGGCAGTGATTTCCTCTGATGGGAGAGTGGATGTCAGCACCAAGAATCTTCTACCTTGACGGAACACTATCTCATAGACCTATTTTACAACAACTTTGTAGCATATCTGGACAAATAGCAACCTTTAATTTACTTTATTGTTCTATTGTTAGAATCCTTTTTGGTCTCCCTTTTAGAAAGTATCTAGTGTTTTGTACTCTCATTTTTCATTTGATTATATTTATCCAGTGTTCAATAAACAGACATATCTATCATCTGCCAGCAGTTGGTATATAATGTTCTGTTTACACTGAGAACATTGTAGCATTATGTTATGTTTACAGTGAGCACATTGTAGCAATATTGCCAATGAGCAGAAGGGTGTGATGATCATTAAAAGAAACAACAATAACGCATGCATGTTCTAGCCTGAATTGTGTGTGTATCCAGTGAAGGAGGAGACAGCATACAGATTGACAAAACCTTATATGGGGCTTAAACACAGAGTAGGCTGTTGAGGCATGTAGTTACAGCAGAGGGCTGAGATTTATTTGTATGTAGAAGTCAGCAATGGAGAAAATACACATGCCACAAGGATTGCTGTGTCTTTCTCTGGAAGACAGTAATGGACACCAGAAGATGATATCTTAAAGCATGCCTCTTTGACACTTGAATGGCTGGACTGGGCTGGGCTGAGGGCAATCAGGAAGAAGCAGATACAGAAAGCTCAGCATCTTTGTCTGTCTGAAAGAAGTTTAACAAATACAAAGTCTACTCCATGGTCCTCTCTCTACCTGGGAGAACTAAGACAAGCTGTGGGCAGTTTTTGATACAAGGGACCAGGAGATACCCCCAGAGGGGTCTCCATCAACATTAATCACTCACCTGTGTTTATCTTCCAATCAAGTCCATATCAGCTACCACCTGGAGAGACAAATTCCTTTCAGTTGCTATTGCTCTAAAATGTATTGTCATTGTTAAGAATGCTAAGCATGCTGGGATGTAACAGCACTTTGCTGAGACTATAGTCAATCTGGGCACACCCATGCATCTATAAAATATGCCTGCTGATAAACATCTCTTTCTCTTTTTTCTTGTTAAATTGCTTTATGTAATGGGGCTTCCTTTCCATTAAGATCGCAAAGATTTAATAAAAATGATGTTCACTAAATTGGTTATTATATGTCACCTGGCTCACCAGCTCCTATAAGGACCTCTGGATTGTGTTTATGGCTTGCTAACTGTGGGATGATGAATAGGTAGTAAGTGAGATTTAAAAGTGATATTCTTGGTATGCACAAGATATGTACAATTTCAAACCAGAAAAATCCCAGAGAGCGAAGGGAATTTAGACACAAAGTCCCACTTCTAACTAAGAAGTTATTTGCATTTGTTATCTGCTGGGAAAGGGAAAATTGGTTTTGTCTGATGGAGTGTCACTGGGTATATAAACCACACTCCAGGGGAGGCCCCATGACAAGAAGCAGTCACAAAACAGACTCCATGGGTTTTATTCTGTTTTGCTACTTTTTGTCTTATTGGCTTTTTGTTTGTTTTAATTTTTTTTTTTTTTTAATTTCGGAAGAGTTGAGAAATGGGAGGTGTGGGTAGCAGGGGGAAGAGGTTGTATAGGTAAGGAGGTGAGAGGACCTAGGAAGAGCTAAGGAAGAGAAAAATATATTAGATCATTATATACTGTATGAAAAAAAATAAAATCTGAAAAAATAGCCTGTCCTTACTGAGGCTGCTGTCTGGATGGCAAATTCAAAATGACTTGATTGTCAATGACTTGGGCTCACTTCATACAGACAAAGAGGAGGAGGCCAATGCTTGGAGAAGCTTGTAGACAAGGGAAGGCGAGAGCTCAGATAACTCAATCGCAGTTATGTTCTTCAAAATAGCAATTATAAACAAGTCTTTGCCAGGGCAGTGGGTGAGAGTCACAGAAACACAAACCGTTAATGGAGGTTATTCAAAACAAACAAAAACCAAACAAAAATCTTAAAAAAAAAAACAACTTAATCAAATTCTTAATATTTTAAATATAGAAGCCAAACTCAAAGGCCATCAATTCTACTCATATAACTTGATGTCTACCAAGCAAGCAATTTTTATTAACAGCACTCTCTCTCTAACGGAGTAGTTCAATTAGATCACAAAATAGAATGGCCACGGATGGATTCATTGTAGTAGGTCAAGGAAGTAAATACCTATGTAGAAGAATTTATCAAGAGTTCATAAATTATATAAGTATGGGCAGATGAAAGAGAAAATTCCTACATACATTATTTATTTATATATGTCTATCCATGTACAGTCACACACACACACACACACACACACACACACATCCATATATAACCTTCAAATGAATGTTGAAGTTACATTTCGGATACAGATCTACAGTAATTTTTATACTATTGTTTCACTTTCCTGTGGTTTGTTCTGTTTTCCTTAGGCTCCTTAATTCGTGTTGTGCACAGATTACACATCTACCCATCCACTCTTCTGTGCATAAGATGTGCAGATACGTGGATTGCAACATTTGGGTTAAAACAAGAAGTCTTTGGAACAATGCAGATTTCTAAGTGTACATCAAATAATCTTTACACAGGATTCATAAGTCATAACTTTAACCATAGCAAGCTTCCGTCATTCTTATAAGATGGATTCTGCCTCTAATCTCCCAGTACAAGTGGAAAACACTGTATTCTTTTTAACATCAACCGTGGTCAAAGAAGTCATTTCCTCTTATTTTTGCAGAATGCTGCCCCAGTAAGATAGAAAACCTGGGGGTATTTTCTTGTCTTGCTGTAGAGAGTGATGTCACAGAATGTGCACAAATGCCCACGCAGAAAAGTTAATAATATTCTACAAGGCGTCTATTTTTAGACTAATAGAACTGGTTTACGCAAAGCACATCTGTAGTGCACAAAGAGAAGGAAATTCTTTAAGTGTTGGAAATAATTGGGGATAAACTTAAAGAGAAAAAGCAACCTTTTCTTTTTCCCATAGTGGGTTTAGAATAATTAAATGAATTCTAAGCCTTAGTCACTTTGCACAGCTTTTTAATTGCTCATATTGATCATGACCGAAATTAACTTCTGTACAGTTCATGGAACAGCATCAAGCACTTGAACTAAAACCCTCAGGGAAGAGCACAATCCACAGTCACCCTAGCATTACCATGGGTAGAAGAATTATTTACATTTATTAATGTACAGAAGAACATTTTGTTGGTGGACCAGATAATCAAGTCTTTACCAGCTAATGCATTAAAGAAAATAGTGTTTTAAAGGTCTGGAATTCTTCAGTGGGGTTTTTGTAGATGATAACATTGGTTTACCCAGAGAAGAGAAAAATCTCTCACTACACATATTGGGCCATCACAGTACATCTGTCCAGTCATTTGGGGTTGCTCATAGTACTCAAAAACAGACATGCAGATTCATTCAATGATGATGTTTGTATGTACTGGTAAGCTTACACAGAGAAGAAAACACTTCACCACTCCCTTTCTGCTTGGGCAAAATGTCAAAAGCCCTTTGCCCTTTCTTCTTTCAGTAAGAGTGATTCTTATCTGTGTTAGAAACATAATACATTTTCCATATAAAACACTGATTCTGGGAGGGTCACAGTACCAGGAAAACTTCCATAACTGATGTGTTAGTATGTGGATGTTTCTCTCTACTCTAAACAAGATTCCAAAAGCCTGATGCCATGAGACCCAAGCCACATGTTCCCAGTGAGCAAATCTGTACCTGAAGCACATGTTCATGGTTTCACATTTACTCAAAGATAAGTTAGTCTCAGAGATCATGAGCTTCACTTTTGGGAAGTTATTTTCTAATCTGCTGAAGTTTTCTCTTTTACTGTTTATTGTAATGCTAAGCGTGGGCCCCAAGACCTGGAGGCTTCACCTTGCTACTGGGACTGTACCCCCAAGTTAATTCTGATTGGTGAATAAAGATGCTGACAGCTAGGCAGAAGAGACATAGGTGGGGTTGAGGTTTTGAGGGCTTAGAGAGAGGACCATGAAGAGAAAGAAGGAAGCTGCTGTGTAAGAAGAATGTGTAGACGGGAGGAGGACAGCCAACATGAGCTAAGGGTCAAGAGAACATGGCCCAGAGGGCTGCCCAATTGGGTTAAGAGTAGCCCAGATGGAACATAGTAAATGGTAAGTGATATCTTGGGGTTATTGATAGGAAAGAAGATCCTAACAGCATCGAGGGTAGGTAGCTGCTCAGCTCCTGTGCTGCATAAGGCATATTTAAAAATAATAAAGGCTGTGTGTGTTTTTTATCCAGGAACATAAATCATCTAATGTGGGAAGAAGCCCTGGGCTTTGGTTTTTTTTTTTTTTTATATACTTTATTTACATTTCAAAGGTTTTCCCCTTTCCAGGTCTCCCCTTTGGAAATCCCCTATCCCCTCCCCCTTCCCCGGTCTTTGATTTTTAATATTATTTACACTAATCCTTTTACTTAATGAGTGTTATATGCACACAGATCTATTTTGTCATAAGTAAAAACTGCAACTTTTTCAAAAGTAGGGTCTTCTTGTCATCAATGACAATGTACTTACGGACAAAAACATTTAAGAAATCATTTCCTTAAAATTCCTGCTGGCTTTGTTGTGGTTTTAGAATTTACTTCGGTGTGACCTCTAGAGATGTATGTTTTCATACTTTTTGTTTTGCTAACTAGGTAATACATCTTATGAAACAGTGGTAGTTTAAATTCAAACCAGCAAGTTTAAGGTTCAAATCTCTCCTCATTTATACATATTTTAACCCACTCATAAAACTCAGAGTGCGTTCTGGTGACAGAAATCAAGGACCTACATAACACAGGGACTTTAAGAAAGACAGTATTAATAAGATTTCATCTTTTCGTAGCTTGATCTCTAGGTTTTTGTACACTCAATTAAAACCCAGCATATTATTTTACAGCTGTTGACATGCTGATTCCAATGTTTATGTGAAACACAGGTGATAAGGAGGAATCTTAGTTGTCCGGTTGACTGGACTTGGGACTGCTGGTATACCTGCTAGGAATATTGTTGATCAGGGTAACTGAAGAAGCAGGACCCATTCCATTCTAAATGTGGATGACACCTTCAGGTGGAAGCCAAGATAAAAGTTCTGAGAAAAAAAAAAAGCATTTCTTTCCATTTGAATGTCACTGGCACATTCATCTACCCTGCTTGCAAGTTCATGCACTCTGCTGCTGTATTCCTATGCTAATATAAGATTCCAGCTTCTTCAGGATTCCAATGATGACTGAAGGCCAGTGGCTCTCAGAAATGCTTAAGGTTTTAAGCTCCATGTTAGTTCTGCAGAGGCACTCAGCCTCTTGGACTGGATATCAAGGGATTCCTGGCCTCTCCTGTGAGAAGACAGTCACTGTCAAACCAACCAGGCTGTATCATGTGAGCTAATCCAAAGAGTTCCCTTTTTAATACATCCATCCTGTAGGTTTATCCATCTAGAGAACTAATAAATAGCAAAAGAACCAGAGTTGTCATTACACAATATTGAAGAAGGACCACATCTAAGGCTGAACTTCAAGTTTATTGTAAAACTACAGTGAGAAAAAGAACATAGTATTTGAGACAGAGCAGCCTAATAAATCAACTGGAGGGAATGCAGTACTCAGAACTATACCTATACAAATGAAGTCAATTTATCTTTGACAAACTAGCAAAGGCAATTTATTGAAAATAGGACAGATTCTTCAACAAATAGAGTTGAAAACACTGGACAGTCACAAGGAGAACTGAATAAAATCTTAGAAGCTGAAGAACTGTTAGCATTCCTTGGAGGACTTATATAGTCATGTTAGAAGACACTCTAGCACTTACATACAAAGCTACACATGGCAATTTCACCCCAAGACACCAATGAGTTAAAAACGTATGCTTATAGAAAATTTGTACATGAACATGATTTATAGCAATGTTATTCATATTCCTCAACATGGAAAGCAATCAAGATACCATTCCACAGATAAATGGATAAGCAAACAGTTGTATACTCACAAAATGAAATATAATTCGGTTATGTAAAGAGATAAGCTATCAATCTTTCCATTTAGAATACAAATGAAAAGTGACACAGAGGAGTATGTTCAGCTTTTAAATAAAACAGAGTTAGTCTTCAAACACACAAATTTATGGTTTCAACTATGCAATGTCCTGGTCAAGTACCATCAAAAGAATGGAGAGGGCTCATCACTGAGTAGTAGGGACCCTGCTGCAAACAGAGAGATGAACAGATAAAGCACAGAGTGATTGTGAAGACTGCAGGGCTTCAAGAGTGGGTGTATGACAAAGCCCTTATGATATATAACAGAATCAACATTAACGTAAATTACAAAATGCAATGAAAATTAATGAATCCATGTGGGCTCCTAAGTTGCAAGAAGTGAACCAAATGGGTAGAAGATGTCAATAATAGTTTAAAGTATTCACAAGAGACTCTGTAAGCGCTGTACTTTATGCATAGCTTTCCTGTACATGTCAAATCACTCTACAAAATCATCCTACTTTATAAAACAAGTATTGCTGAACCTTTATTCTCGTATGAATTTTTATGATTGGTATTTGGGTTGAAACCCCAAAGAATAGTAGTTTTCTTTCTATATAACTTTCTATGAAATATACTTTTCTCGTCTTCCAGCAAACAGTTTGGGAGACAAGTGTGATAGCTCGTGCTTCTAATACAACATTACAGAGGGATAAGACAGATCACTATGAGTTCAAAAACTAGCCTGTTGGACATGATGAGTATCAGGTCAGCCAGAGCTACACAGCAAGGCCTTTTCTCAAGAACAAACAACAAGAAAAATCATTTGGGGCAGGAGTTTAGTTCATTGAGAACATTTGCCTAACATGCTTGAACTTGTGTTCAAGCATCCACAAAATCAAAGGAAGAAAAAAAATCCATGTGTAACATTCTATTATTTTTGAATAAAGAACATGTATATGAAAAGTGTTATTTTCAGTTGTAACATTTAAAAGTAGATTGCTCTTATATGAAACACATTAAATAAGAACCAGGTGGCTTAAAGATGACAATATATTAATTTATAAAGGGAAAGTATCTAGAAAAACTACCCTTCATTCAAACCCTGTACCAAAAGTTTCAATATTGTTTTGCTTCATGGATATATATTTGAAATTGACTTTTTAATTTTAAATAATCCTTAATCTATACTTAGCACATCAATGTATGATAATGTAATAATGATAGACAAAATTTATATTTGCCTTTGGATTTTTATGTATTTCTATAACTTTCATGGTTCCCATGTGAATTTTGTGTTTGGTCTGAGACTTGAAAATCCAAGCATATTTCTAAGTGTTCTTTCTACCTAAAATTTTTTTGTGAAAGTAAAGTCTTTATCTAAGCTTCCTGAATAGCCAATGATGAAAACCAGATATACATTTAGTTAGAATCCTCCCAGCCCATGTAGTACATACATAACTATTAGTCATATCTTAAAATGATCTATCATCTTCATGTCCACTACCCTTTCCTTCACTAAGTACCATATCTCTTTCAAGGCATTCCCAACAGCCTCCAAAAATCCTGTTTCCATCCTTCCTCTCATTTCTCACAGCATCACCATGGTGATCTCCATTAAGCTCAGTCTGATAGCATCACACTATGCTTAGCCCTTCAAAGGCTTTTAGCCAGCAGGATTCCTTTCTCCCCTCTTCTGATGTTATTCAGCTTCTGTGTAACTTCTAGGGAAGCATGACTTGAGTTTCCTGCCTTGTGTGTCTCTGGATACTGTCCTTCTTCCAGAGCACCCTTCTGACCCCAGCAACAGAGTGATCTGTTAGCAATGTGACCCTACTATAGGAAGTGATGTCTCAGGACACACAAAATGGCATCTGGGTTCTAGGTTTGACACCAATTTCTTGGATCACAAAATTACCACCAAGGGGAACTAGAAGTGACATACAGAGTTGGCATTAAGAAGAGATGACAGAGAAAAGAGCGAGAGAGTGAGAGAGCGAGAGAATGAGAGAGAGTGTGTGTGAGAGAGCGAGAGAGAGCAAGAGAGAGAGTGAGAGAGAGAGAGGACAGAGATGAAGGGGTGTGAATAACTTGGATAATACCTAGGCAAAGAGAGGTCAATAAAACATTTAGTTTGAGACATAATTTTTCCTCCTTGGCCATCAAAAAACTTAAATTTTTAAACTTTCCTAAGGTTGAAAGAGGAAACTTGTGATCCTCAGCATATTTATTACCCATAGGATCACATTTACAATCTTCCACACCAATCTTTATTTTTTTCATTTTTTTTATTCTAGGATGATGATATATCTCAATGGCATAGTACTTTCTTAGTGTATTGGAGATTCTGGGTTTGGTCCTAAAAGAGAGGTGAAAAGAGGGGAGGGGAGAAGGAGCAGGAGGACAAGGAAGATAAGGAAGAGGAAGAAGAAGAAAAGGAGGAGGAGGTGGGAGGGAGGAGGATGGAGGGAGATATCTGAATGACCAGTGACCCTCACAGGCTCATGAGTTGGTCAATAGGTGGCTTTGTTTACGAAGGCTGTGGACCCTTTGGGGTAGACACTTGATGATGGAAGTGGACCCATAATTATGTCTTATGGGATATACGAGGAGGCCTTGATGTTTTATAGCCCTGTGGTATTTCCTGTAGTGTCTGCTACCCAAATGTATATTCAATAGGAACAGTCAAATGCCTGCTTCCCAGGTCCTCTTTCCTCCCCTGCTCCCCTGCTGATATGTCTTGAGTAGAATGTTCCTCTTAAACTTTTGAGTTTCTTTCCTTAAACGATAGATAGTCAAACACTTGGCCACAGCAACAAGGAAATTATCTAAAATAGGAACTAAGAAAGGAAGGAAGGAAGGAAAGGAGGAAGGAAGGAAAAAAATTCCATTTGATTCTAAAGAGAGTGATAAGTCCACTGATTTGAAAAAAAAAGCACATAGATCAGGCCTTAAGACAAACAGTTATGGTTTACCCACGCCCTTTCAAAGGGGTGCAAGAAGCACATCACTGGATAACCACTGCAACGTGTTTTTTTGCAAACACTAACCCAGTTCCTAGAGGAATTAGTAAACCATCTATTAGCAGAGGTGATTGCTGCAACGCACTTATCCTATAAGCCCATGATTTCAACAACCAGAACTGCAGCAAACATGGTAAAGAGCATATTTTGAACTTCCCAACTTCTATGACAGTTGTAACATACTTGTTGCTTCTGAGACCAAGTGACATTGATACCAAGAGAAGGCAGCCAAGTGAAGATTTAGAAAAAACAATTTGTTTTGAAAATGCAGGGCAAGTCTCCCCTAGTTGGAGCACTAGGAAAAAAATGAGGTCATGTAGCAACAGCCAATCAGAGATGAGGTTAATGCTGTAGAAGACACTAAATCATGGTCTGACTCAAAATACGAATATTCCTTTCTTCCCTTGACATTTGCCCATAAATCTAGCATGAGAGTCTCTCTTTTGAGGAATCTGTTTTCTTTGACTATACAACTGTCCTTTTCTTAAGTGTCTTCTTTCAACCCCCACACTTAAACATAAGGACATGTTATTACTTCTCAATAAAACCCACATTTCTCTAATTAATAACTCATTCCTTTACTTAATAATCCCCTCATTTTGTGTCATTAAGAAAACAAGAGAACTGATAGAAGTAAGGTGGGAAGAAAGGCAAAGACACTAATTAGCTTCTCATTGAAAGTAGGAATTTACAACGAATACCAGGAAATGATGATACCTTATTCTGCTTATTTATGAAGGGTGAATAGACATCTGCATAACATAGTAAATTTAAAGCAAAAGCAATCTTGATGTTATCTGGAATGTCTCATGTTTGCTGGTGGTGCAGATTGTCTGCATTGATGACTTATCCACCAAGCACAGGCTAGTGGTCAGTCAGTGCTGCTGTATCTATGAGAAGTCCCATTGAGATTTGTTAAGTACACAACTGTCACCAAGCTCTTTGCCACTGTGATTCGGTTTCTCTGGCACATGATGCAGACAAATGGCTGCACTGGATGAGGGCCTGGCTTGGATTTCAGGACTGGGACATGGCCAACTCTGGCTAGAATTCATATTTGATCTCATTTTAAAATATGTTTCTGTTATATTCTCCAAATTATGCATAAATTATTGAAACTGGGTCAAAACTAAAATCATCAGCTAAGTAGAGTTAATAATGCATGACAACTTTGCAATCATTCCATCCAAGTACAAAGGATGGAAGAAGCCATACTTTGTAGCAGCACTGAAACTGAAGCATATTCCAGCTCTGTGGAACTGCCCACAAGTAATGGCTTTGTGAGAAAATAAGTCAAATCCTTGGTGGAAACCAATTGCTATACAGGAGTTCAGGAAAGACTGACATAACAGTCAAGAAGATGGGGCAGCTTTATGGGTGTGCTGAAGAGGCTTGCTGTTAGCGACATTTCTATCCAGTAGAACTTTACAAATGGAAGTGTTGTGGTGAAACTATGACTCATTTAAGATATTGGTCAAGTACAGGAAAGCAGTAAAGACAGCCAAAAAGAAATCAAGAGCAACAAAGCCAGGATCAGAATTTGCATGCCCTCGTGTACACGGGCACTCTGCTGCTTCTGTTTGGAGAACATTTTCAAAATACTAGTGAATTGAACTCAATGCATTAATAAGAAAGACTTTCCATGACTTAGGGCCAAATGCTGACATAAAGACTTGGAGATTTAACAGAATAACATGGATGGAGGAGAAACTCACCTTCAGAAACTCTTTTTAAAAGTGCTTTTTCTTGCCACCACCCCCCTTGTTCTAACACTGAAATTGAAACAAAATTCTGGAATTTGTTACTGAAAAAGACAAAAGTAAAGCTATAGGTTCTGTACTAATAAAACCAATAGCCTTGCTATAGATTAAAAAATATTGCCTCTATTTGCGTTACTAAATTCAAGGCAAAAACAATATTGAAGTTGTTCAGAACATGATTCAATAAAGACTTCTTATTAAAATGTTTGTAATAATAGCCATCTATGGCCACATATACTTGTGTTTTGTTTTTTAAGCACCCTCATGTTTTACCCAATGCTTCCTAGATTTATAAGTTACTTTGAACCAAAATCTAGCAATGAAAACTGCACACACAGTTATTTTACATTTTAATTCAGTTTTTGTAGTTAACAAAATATAAAGTTGTATGCAATTTTAAATATAAGAATATGCTATACTATTTAATTGAGTTTATAGCTGCATTTTCCTTTTGAATTATTGCTATTTTTATCAACAAATCATAATTTGATGGGACACAATTGGATATTTTGATCTGTATATAATGTGTAAAACAATCTACTAAATCCAGCTAATTAACATAGTTCTTATTTTATTTACTATTTTTTTGTGGTTTAGACCTTCTACATTTACAGTTATTTGAAAGACAAAAATACATTATCATTAAGTATGCCACTTTTCTGTCCAAACTCATTGTTTCTATTAGAGACATTTAAAGCACAAATATCTCCTGAATGAAAAGAAAAAAAAAAAGTAGCTGAAGATACTGTTAGTAATGATCAATGTCCTAGAGAGTCAGGAATATAGTTTAAAACATACAAAGTTGACAGGGCCCCACAGCTGATCAGCGCCGGGACAAAGATCCCTCGCCGGAGATTGCAAGACCCAGCGGAGGGCCAAAGACACGCCCCACAGCTCACCAGACCACAG
>CM052709.1:96228506-96267776 GCA_028551405.1 Uromys caudimaculatus | reverse complement strand
CAGGCACAGGCACAGGCACAGGCACAGGCACAGGCACAGGCACAGGCACAGGCACAGGCACAGGCAGGTGTCTAGTTTTCTTGACCTCACATAAAGGAGACCCAGCAAAAAGCCATGCTCACAAGTATAATCTACTACAAATTGAAAGGGAGCTACAAGAGACAGCAAGCCTGCGAATGTAACCTAGGAAGTTGACCTTGCATGGTTAAAGCCAATGCCTCCACAAACATCATTTAGAGAATGGAAGAAACGTTCTTGGCTCTCGACTTTTAAAAAGTGCTAATTGTCACATGACCGTGCAGTTGCGTTTTTACTCATTTCTAAAAACAACCCCACCACATGTTTACTACGTGAGCAGCTCTGCCCAGTACCAGTGACATGAAAGATCTAAATGTGGTATGCTCTGTGCTGCAAGCTATTCACTATTGAGACAAAAGAATGTGTTTCTTTGTACACAATAGGAGCTACTGTGATCTGATAAAGGAGCAAATAAAAGCTAGAGAGCACACAGGAGGAAGGTGGGAATAATCCTGATGGCAGGGCTGCCTCACCAAGTGCTCAGAACCTATTGGCTTGTTTAAACATGAATCTTGTGTCTGGCTTGGGCTGTGTCCATGTTTATTTTTCTCAGTCATTCCTTCAACGCCAAGCAGATACACATCACTGGACATACATGCACTTTGGGAAGACCACAGAGGAGTGAGTGGTACAAGAAAATGCCTAATAAGGATAAATTATAGAAGAAACGGTAGGAAGGAGCAGCGACTCCCAGAGCAGGCTCCTTCAAGTGTTGAGGACTATGCATGTATCCATGTGTAGACTGTGCACATATGTTCATGTCAGAGAAGTGCCAGGGAAGGAGGCATGTTGGTAAACTAAGTTATTGGCATTGAGAAGCCAGACATTAAAAAAGGTTTTGCAAAGACCAGTTGATTGCAACATATAGCAGTTTGAGCATAAAAGACCAGTGAGTTTACATCTGTATCTCTGCCAGTGCCGAGGAGTGATGCTCAGGTCTCTATTTAAGAGACACAGCATGATGGGGAATGGTGGACAGTATTGAAGAAGCTCTAATGGTTTGTAGCATGGACTACCTTTGATGGCTATTCTTGGTTGTTAGCTTGACCACGTGTGAAATTACCTAAACCCCAAGTAGCTAGGTTTTCCTTTATTGAATCATTTGAAGTGGGTAGATCTACTTTAAATCTGGACCACACCTTCTGGTGGCAGTCTATATAAAGGACTATATAAATTTCATCTAAGAAGGAAGTCTTTGCTCTTTGCCTGTTTGGTCTCACTCCTGCTGACAAGTTCATTTCTTCTTTGGTATTACAACCTATATCTTTGGGACTCTGATGTGTACTGAAGACCAGATGAGAAATCTAGCCTCATGAACTGAACAACTACCAGATTCTTGTACTTTCCACCAGGAGACAGCCATTGTTGGAATAGGTGGACCATAACCTCAGGCACTGTAATAAATTCCATATATAATTTGTTTCTTTAGAGAATCTTGACTAATACCACTATTGAGCACATGTAGCATTTTAAATGAGATAGAGCAGAAAGCATGCCTAGATGAGGATTGGATTACGAGATCCACTTAAGACATCCAGACTTCGAGCTGACAACAGCATACCTATCCAGGATGGGGAATTCTAAGAAGGCTAGACTATGTCTGGGAGCCATTTATAACCAGGGGTTAGCGAGTAAGAAAGGGAGCCACACTTGCTTTGCCACGTCCATGGAGTTGCTGTAACCATAGGAGGCTTGGAAATTTGCAGAGAAAGATATTAAAATATGTTCTTAAGATTCTGAAGAGAGGCTCATGGCCCACTAGAGATATACCATGCATCTATCTGCAAAGAGAGCCAGTGCCCAAGGGATCTTAAGTAACGATGTTGCCAATGAGAGCTAAGAGCTTTGTTCTCACAAATGCCACACTCCTGTGTATTTCTCTTCCTTTGTTAAGTACCATGACACCTCCACTAAATAACAACGGATACCATTAGGGGACATGTTTGAATAACACCCATTTAAATAACTCAAAACAATTATCATGCTTGTCACTGCTAACATTATAAAAAATTGGAATTCTCAAAAAGTGAAGCCATTTAATTAAATAGAGTTGACTAGGAATGCCAGATGCTTATGTGACTCTCATGTTACCGTATTATAGCAAGAGCTTCCAACCTTGCAGTTTACACATTCCACCTTCCACATGAACTAATTTTCTGGATCTTTAGCAAGGATAAGGATAAGAGATTCATGTTATTTAGCTTCAAACCACGTCATTCAACTTTGTCCCTAAACACCTTCTACATGTACCTTAAAACATGGGCGATGGTTTTTCAATCATACATTTAAAAGTTATTAAGATGAAATAATCATTACGTTATAACAGTTCTGTTTTAACTTGCAGCATAATGGGTGAAAACATTGCTTCAAGGAAGAAGCAGGCATCTTAAGGGAGAGATGAAGAGTGTGCCTCAGTGCCCAGCAATCCCAAGAGAGGGTTCATCTGGGATGTTGTGTGCTTCTCCAGGAATGGCCATATTCCTTCCCTCTCCCACTTTTGATAGGTAATCGATGGTGACAGAGTGTTTGTGTATATAAAATGAGAGTATACCAACAATCAGCCCAAAGTATGTGCGAGCAATAGGGACTCGCTGTATTTCACCCAGACTGTTAGTCCCTGGGAGGTATACCTCCTGTTTATTCTGGTACTACGAATCAGTAGCTTTTCCTGTTTGTGGTCAGACTTCCCCTGAGCAGAGCAAATGGAAATGACTGCAAACATGTTAGTATCAACAGTCCCACTAGTTTTAGTATTTTTACTACTTATTTTTAACATGTTAAAGGAGGGTAACTCCAACAACTGACAGCTTCCCAGTTGATTATAAATATATACTTTTCTTTATAATGGTATGTATATGTGAATGGTTGACATACATGTGGGTGGGCACATGTATGTGAGTGTGTAGGCACAGACATGAATCTCTCTCATGTATAGGATTGAAGTTGACATCAGGTGTCAACTTTATTAATGGAGGCATGGTCTCACTCTGATCCTGGAGCTCATCAATTTGACCAGTCCACTGTCTAGGACTTGCTATCTCCAGCTCCTCAGCACTGGGGTTACATTCATGTCTGGCCACCTTTTATGTTCTGCAGATACAGAGTTCAGTTCTCACAATTGTGTGGCAATTGTGTCAACAATGTATCATTTCTTTAGTCCTAATAAGAAACATTTTAAGTATCTCAGAGGCACATACTGAAATGTCTATGGTTGCTGTGGAGCTCACAACTGGAATCAATGGGTGAATTAAGACCATACATTATCCCATGCTGGCTCATGGCATGCTCCAGTAGTGCTAATACCATCTGGTGCTGGAGAACTGGGGTAAGCGATTTCCAATTAATGGCAACCTTAGAATCATCACATTTCCAGAGAGTCTCTGTCTCCCAGAACGGCTCAGAGAAATCAAGCTGTTGTGAAAAGTTGCTTGGTGGGAAAACTATTTAAATGGATGGTTTTTTACCATGTTTCTGAGATAGAAACAAAACCAGGAATTTTGCTAATTCTCAGAGGTGTTTTTTTTTCCTGACTGAAAACAAGAGTTCTCTGTACATTATAATGAGGATGGAGCAGCTTCATTATGGGAGGAAGCATTTTTTCCTAAGAACCTTGTGGGCAGTTCAGTAGCAAGATGATGGTGTGGTAACTTAGACAAGCAACTGCATTTTTCAAGAGGTCTCACACTACAGATACTTTTCATTGTCAAAGTTACATAATCAGATGCAACCATTCAAACACAGCTGTCAATTAATACTTGATGTTTCTAGTCTTTTTTCCATAACCAACTTTTTACACTTTACAATGTATATACAATTTGCACAATATTTTCTGATTATTATCTACCCTCCCTCAGCCACCATCTTCAATATTAACATCATAATATGTGTATACATCATATTTCACATGTGTTTTTTTCTCTATTGTTTCTGAGATATGGTATTACAAACACACAGCATTTGTATAGTATTTTGAAATATTTCCTTGGGATCAGCTTGTGTATACAAAATTCTCAAAAAATAATTAAAATACCAATTTAAAAAGAAATATTACTTCTCATATTTATGGCAGTATATTTTCATGATTTCGATAGGACAAGTTCACTAGTTCTTCAGAGGCTAGTTATAATAGTACCAATTCCATTCATGTGGTATTAAGCAAAGACAATCAACTCTAATTCTGGCTTTATGTGTGTGTGTGTGTGTGTGTGTCCAGAGGTCAATGACAAATGCCTTTCTCAATTCTGCTCCATTTTATATTTCGACACTAACTGAGTTTGGAGCCCAGTGATTCAGCTAGAGCAGCTGGACAGAAAGCCCAAGGTATTCTCCGTATCTGTTTCTCCAGGGCTCAATTATCTGAGCAGGCCAGAATGCTTTGCTTTTGATGTGTGTGCTGAGGGCTGGATCAGGTTCAAGCTTGCATTTAAAAAGACAAGAATCTAAGTTTCATTAAAAAAAAAACAAACTATAAGGTTATAAAACTTCTCACAGTTCTGTTGTGGATAGCCCTGGGGCTGATTGAAAATTGATGCTAATTCTGCCCTCCTGGGAAGGGCTTCAGGCAAGGAGTGAGTTACACCTGTGACTTCTTGTGAACCAATCCCCTAATGAATAAAAGAACCAATCACTGGGCACGCAGGGAGACTTTTGGGTTGGAGAGGAGAAGAGAGAAGCAAGAGAGAGAGAGGGCCTTTTGGAATGGGGTCAGCATGTAGGTAAGATGTAGCTAGTAGAGTCTCCTGGTATCACGGTGGATCCGCAAGGATTTGCCACCAGAGGAATCAGACTTTGATAAGGTTTACAAGATTAGGTTTTAGTTGTTGCGCCCAGAAATTGAGTTATCATTGTTTCTGAACTAAGTTTGTGTTGCATTTTCCTTCACGAGGTAGTTCGTCTGGGTTCAAGAGAGAAAGGTACAGCAGCAAAGTCTGGGTTTGCCTGATGTGCACCACAGAGGCCATGGGGGTATTGAAGCATGGGGCTAGTGTGGTAGCGACCTGCCAGTGGGAACCTAGTGAGCTGGGTGGAGAGATCGTGGAGCTCTGAGTCAGAGCCAATGCATGGCTGGCCAGCCCGCTGGAGATGAGAGAACCAGGGCCTAATGCGGGAACATGTGCTATACATTGCATCTTTTTAAATACCATCTGACAACAGTTCCTGCAACACAGTTTCTTGATGAATAGGACTTCTGTTTTTTGAATTATCTATGGCCATACTGCAAATAGAGTCAATTACTTGGGTTTTGCCACTCAGTTATTACTGTCTTAGTACACGAGACTCATCCTTGGCAGTATTCTGCTATATAACTTCAGGGATGGAGAATTTTGACATCCTGATGAAGTTTTATTTAAAAATGTGTTCGTTTTTCTTATAATTTTGAGAAACTTAAATTTTTGCTTTATCATCCAATGAGTTGATAATTTCTTTGAATGTTCTCCAAAGTCAAAGATACTTTTAATTAAAAATTATATTTAGTGCACATGTATGCGTGTGTCTGTGCATGCATGCAAGCATATGTGTGCAGGTAAGTGTCATGGTGCATGTGGAAGTCAGAGGATAATTAACAGGAGTCAATTCTTTTCTTCCCCCTGTTGATTCTGGGGATCCAACTCAGGAGGTCAGAAATGGTGGCAAGTGCCATTACCTGCTGGGCCACCTCACTTCTCTGAGATTTGTTTCTCTGTGGTATTTAAAGTTCAGTTGACTTGATTAGAGTTTTTTTTTTTTTTATTTCTAATTATTCTCATACCACATATTGGATCATTTTCCTTTCCCTCAGCAATTTGTGAAAATTCTTGTGAGATAACTACTTTCTGGATACATCAGTATCTATTTCTGGCTAATAAATATATTCTTCCTAATAATGATTCTTGTGCAAATGTCTTGGAGGACTCACTCTTCTCAGGACCTTCTTATTCATTTTTATATGTTTGCATTTCTTTCTCAAGGTCTCTGAAATACTTCAGAAATATTTGGTTACATTATTAAAAAGAGATTTTTGAAGTTTCTATTATCATTGAAATAAACCTGTCAAATCATAGAGAACTGAAATATGTACACTGAGTGTCAGGTTTTTCAGCTTATTCTCAGGTCAGGTAGAAAAATCTTATTAAAATAAATGCAAAATATTTTATATAGGGTTGTTACTGTAAATACTCTCCATTTTATATATTTATAAATAATCACAAATTACAATTGTTTGTAATTTACCCACATTCTATGAATTACAGGCTTGTTTTTCAGTTGACTCATTGTTTTCTCTAAAAATATTCAAGTAAAATAACAGAAATAAAATAACTGTTCAAATGCTTACAGCTTCTTCATATTTTGTCTATTGTCATGGCCAGAAATTTTAAGCAATATCAAATAATTTAGGTGAGACCACTGTTCTTATTTTTATTATCACATACACGTGTGTGTGTGTGTGTGTGTGTGTGTGTGTGTGTGTGTGTGTGTATGTATGTGGAGTTACAGCTAGATATTAGTAGATAACTCCTTGGGGGTTTAAATGATCCTTTCACAGGGGTCACCTAAGACTACCAGAAAACACAGATATTTACATTACAATTCATAATCATAGGAAAATTGCAGTTAGGAAGGAGCAACAAAATAATTTTATGATTGGGAGTCACCACAACATGACAAGCCACATTAAAGGGTTGCAGCATTAGAAAGTTTGAGAACCACTGCCCTAGAGTATTGTTTCCTAGGCACTGTCCATCTCTTTTTGAGACAGTTTCTCAGTGTCCTGAAACTCACCCTATAAGCTAGGCTGGCTGGTCAGCTAGCTCCAGGGATCTCCCTGTCTCTGCTTCCCCAGAGCTGTGATTATAAGTTTGTACTACAGCTGTGAATTCCGTAGACAGCACTCAGGCCGTGAGCTCATTAGTCCATAGGTAAGTCATAATTGCTTATCTTTAATACAGATTGAAATTAGGGTAATTTTGCCTCTTAATTTCAAAATATAAGGAAATGTGTAGTCATGGTCTCTGTGGTAGGGTCACATCACCTTAACGGCATATCTGCTCATCTGACACAAAGCACTTACTGCAGAGCACCAGCAGGAGGTATGGAACTCATTAAGCGTGAAGGTCTCAGACAAATAATTAGGGCTGTCTCATTATCTTCACAACTCGATAGATGTAGATCTGCTCTGACACATTCCTCTATTAGCCTTACAGTATCATTTGATTAAGAAAGACAGACCATATCCTGTAGAAAGTCAAACTGTAGTTAAAACTGATATGTTAAGAACAACACATTTGACAGCCTAGAAGATACTAGAAAATACTACTAATTGTGTATAAAAATAAAGGAAGCACAGATTCGTACATAATGATGAATGCTTAAAATGAATTATATATTTGTTTCTCTCTCTTCTCTCTCTCTCTCTCTCTCTCTCTCGCTCACGTGGGCACACACGTGTGTGTGTGTAATGATAATAATTAAGGGAAAAGAGGCCATGGATTTGAGAAGGAGTAAGGGAGATTGGGGGTCTCAAGGGAGGAGAGGGAACAGACACAAATACAGTACATATGTATGAAATTAAGAAATAAATTAAAAATGTTAACTGTGATTACACTAAAACAAATAAACAAAATAATCCACCATCACACTGATGTTCTCCAGCAGCGAGTCTCGCATTTTTGGGAAGGCTCAGAGTACTGGCTTCAACCTCTCTGGGGGTTCAAAGTTTGCACCTAGCAGTTGAAAGCATAATTTTCATAAGGAAGTTACCAATTGAGTTACCATGATACAACATTAGACTAAACATTTGGAGTAGCCTTCTAATCTTTCAAATTAAGAAACAAGAGCAACTGGGTATCCATTTTACAGCTCCAGATGTAAGTCCAGTAAATCTTCCAGATGTCAAAACAATGTAGTTAGATGTGTCACAGTAGGCCAGAATCCTGGAACACATGGACATCACTGAGTTGCATTGTAACCTTCCAGCTGAAAGATCCTAAAATGTAGTATAAAATGTAGCACTCATAGATCAATGAAAGGTAACAAGTCCACAGCAACACCAGCAGGGAAAACCATAGCTATATGCATACACACACTGCAGATAGTGTCTAATGCTCCAACCTAACTCTTCTATACCAAACAAACACTTGATAGAAAGATAATCATGTAAGTAAGGTCACATTACAGGAGGTACATATGAATACAGGTAGAGTTTTATCTCTAAATCGGACTTCAAGCCATTCAATTAAAGTAGGAAATTGTTATGAAAGAGTGTTATCTTTAAAAATATTACTTAATGTGTTTGTGTGTTGATACACATTGCATGTTGGTGCCAGTGGAGGCCAGAAGAGGGCAGAGGATCCCCCAGAGCTGGAGTAAAAGGTAGCTGTGAGCTATCGTATATGGAGCTAGGGAATGAACTTTGGTTCTGAAAGAGCAACAAGGACTCAACGGTTATTTTTGGTTTTTTGTTTTTTGTTTTGTTTTGTTTGGCTGGGGTGGCATAGCACTTATTTTAATGCCCAAATCCAGCATAAAATTCTCTCTGGTTGCAACAGTGCCTCCCTGAAATACACATGAAATATGTTTTGGGCTGCAGGTCTAGCTCAGTATCAGAATATATGCATAATATGCTCAAAGCTGTGTTCTATCCCCAGCATTCAGCAACTCAGTTTCTAAGAATGTGGATTTATCACAAGGGAATAGACTTAATGGGCAGAATCTGACTCCACTTCTCAGGCCCTTCAAATAGAAATTGTAATCAAACTATCATTAAAAATATGTCTGTCATAACTTTCCTAAATTGTGTATTTTAATTTTTATTTTTTTGGTTTCCATTGGCATAGATTAATTGCACATGGTTTTGGGCTACACAAGCACACTTGTAAACAAAAGTGTGACGTACTATGGAAATATTTCACCTGCCTCATCCTACTTCCCATGGGCTTTTATTTCAACACATTTTAAAGCCATTATGTTTCTTAAAGTTTAGAAACTTCTAGGGATTATAAAATCTAATGGCAATCTACTCATCATTCAGCAAATCCAGAAAATAAACAAAGAAACACATCCTTCCTTCTTTTCTCCTCCCTTCAAACATGTACTCCATTCATCCAGTGGAAGGTTCTGAAGGACTTAATCAGGATTAAGAAGTTCCCAGGCTAGCATTTGCAGAATCCTGCATAGCTAAACACAATGCGCCCCCCCCCCCATGTTGAGTGGCGAGTGTGAGTGTACACGGATGCTTCAGCCCAGAGTAAGGCTACCACCAAACACAAGGAGGGCAGAAAACGCTAAGAGGAGACAGCTGACCTATGCTTCATTTCCTTCTCTGAAATTTCCCCCGGTTTTGTGCTCACAAGTACAAGGGGCCTTGTATTCACCAATATTTCTAGACTGACTGTCAAACATCACAGTCAGTAATCTATTAGAAATCTAATTGACTATGCCCCTCATAATCAAAACAGGAAGTAACAAAACCCTATTCATTATGCATTCCCTTCCCACAATACTCCACTGTTCAATAGCTGTAACTCATTCAGCTGTCTGTGTGTAATAGTGTCAATGGAACTAGTTGCACAGGTGGTAAGGAGAACACTTTTCTAAACAACTTCTCTTTTAAATAGCAATATTAGCATTCTCAAAAACTAAACAGATTGCTTTGCATCCTATAAAACCAGGACAAGGATATGGCTCTCTTCACTCCCCAGAAATCTCAAAGGTGGGACCCTTTCCAAGAGAACTCTATGAGCAAGAGGGAATTTTCCCAAGGAACATTTAAATTACCATTAATTCACTTCCATTTTTTACAACGATTATAAAACATTTATAAGGCTAGCTGTATCTAGCAATTTTAACTGACAGGGTTGTTTTTTTCTACTGCTGTGTATCACTTCAAAATTGTTCTCCCCCCCTCTCCAGTGAGTCCACAATGGAAAGTCCAGGCAAAGTGTTTTATTCTTGCTTAACCTTGAAAGATATATGATGTACTCAATGGGCAATCTATTACTTAATTAGTTTTAAGAGATTTGACATCAAACAGGAACACGTTTGAAATATAAATGAAGCAAGAGCTGAAAGGGATTCAATTTAGAACTGCAGAGGGAAATGCTGCTGTTCTATGAAGGTCAAACTCAACTTCTCTCTAAGTACTCTCAAAAGACACACACGGGAGTATACATGTGGCAGTATACAGTGGTATACATATGGGAATATATAGTGGTGTTTTAGTACTCTCAAAAGACATACACACAGGGGGGTATACAGTGGTGTTCAAGTACTCTCAAAAGACATACACATGGGAGTATACAGTGGTGTTTAAGTACTCTCAAAAGACATACACACATGGGAGTACACAGTGGTGTTTAAGTACTCTCAAAAGACATACACATGGGAGTATACAGTGGTGTTTAAGTATTCTCAAAAGACATACACACGCAGGAGTATACAGTGGTGTTTAAGTACTCTCAAAAGACATACACATGGGAGTATACAGTGGTGTTTAAGTACTCTCAAAAGACACACACATGGGAGTACACACATGGGAGTATACAGTGGTGTTTAAGTACTCTTAAAAGACATATACATACAGGAGTATACAGTGGTGGTGATAGGAGGTGAACATTTCCCTACCTCTTTATTATTTCTTATTATCTCTCATAATTTATTTGAAAAAAATGTAGGGTTTTTTTTTTTTATCATGATGTGTATTTTAGCTTTCTTTTTTGACATAGGATATGCCCAGCATGACTTCAACTTCAAGATCCTCCTGTCTTATCCTCCCCAAAGCTGGGATTACATGTATGCATCATCATTAAGTTTAATTTATTTTGAAGTTTAGCCCAATTCTTTCCCCCCTGAAAACATGTTACCTATCTACCTAATGTAGGAATTTTGAAACCTATTTCAACATCACCGAACCCCACTCCCCCCAGGGATGCTGACAGATGGTAAGAAAAAGCTTTTTGGAAACCAGACTGAACATGGCCTTATAGGATTTGAAGAGTTTTTTAGAAACATGAATGATAGAAAATATGTTGCATACCCACCATAAGCCAATACACACACACAGGAAGCTAGATGAAGAGCATATTAGAGTTCCAGGAGATGATAAGTATCTATGTAAATCCATAGCATATGTCGCCAACTGCCAGGATAGGTAATGGGAACACCATGAATGATAAAGATTATATATATGTACGTATATATAACCAGATATATATACCCACCAGATATATCTAGATATCTCACCAGATACTTTGTATTTGCTTTTCTTTTTAGTATATGTAATATGCATTATAGTGGTTGCTATCCACAAGCAGCCACTTCAATTTCAGTTCAAAATAAATACAAATTAAGTTACTCAGTTGCACCTCTGAAGTGCTCAGGAGCCACCAGAGAATAATGGCTACAGTACTTGACTAAACAGATATAGATTGTTCCCAATATCACTAAAAATGCCAATAAAATGCATTGCTTCTTATATAGATGAGCAACATCCGATTGCTCATTGTAAAGCAAGAGCCTGGGTTGGTGGAAATTACTCTGGGTTGGTTAAAAAAGCTAATTCACAGCATGCAATGGCTTGGAATGGAGGTGAGTAGGACTATCCAGTCCTATTCATGGGGCCAAGCAAAAATGTAATCGTGCAGACTGAACCAACGGTGGTGTCCGTGACACCTCTGTGACTTGACTAGGTACAAAAGAGGACTTATTTAACCTATCATATGGAAAAGGGAAAGTTCCCTGCTGTAGACTTAACATGGGCAGAATCCAGATGAGGGGCACTTTCACTGGGAGTCAGGAGACGCAACTGTTGGGGCTTGGGAAGAGGTGGCTTTATCTGTCAAGTTTGAGACTTTGGCCTAGGTGTTTGAGTCAGGAGGTCTCAAAAGTAATTTCTAGTCATTACTTTTTCCTTCTGCAGTTGATTTCCTGTCTCAACCGCCCTGACACACATTGTAAGATCTCACTTCATTTCTATAGCCTTGAAACCAGATCCAACAGAAAAGGAGAATTGAGGTCCAGGCTGGTGAAAAGGATGACTTAGCCAGGGTCCCAGGTTTCTGAACTCCATTTTTGCTATCTAAAACGTCAGTACAACAGAATTATACTAGCCAAGAGTACAAGCAAGTGCTCACTGCTCCATCATGTCATCCAGCTCCTCATGTGTCAGGGTCAGTGAACAACTCTTCAGTTTAGAGAAAGGGAGTTATGGTTTCTAGTCTTCAAAATACATCAGTCTGGGCTTGACCTGCATCAGCATGCACGTGTTTAACAGAGAATCCTTTCACACCATGGTTAATGGCACTTCTTAATCCCCTCTCATCTCTCTCCCATGGTCTTTATTCTTTTTCTCCATCCCATTGAGGCCTACCTTTGACAAGCCTCCAGTATTAGCATCCTAACTCATGCTTCATCCTTTTCTATTGATCTCTTCACAAAGGAAACAGATGTACTACAGTTTCAGGTTGACAGCTACCTCCATTCATAGCCATCAGCCTCCTGTTTGTTTCTTAGGACGTCATCCTTACTCACTACTTGGTTTACAAGCACAAAATCACAGAAGGAAGAAATAGAAGAAAGGAAGAAAGTCATAGAAGGGCACACCAATGATTGATGATACAGAGTTTAGATGAACTTCCTTGGGTTGGGAATTAAATTGCTATGTTTAAATATCCATCTCAAAGAGTCAGGAAAGACCAAGAATTGAAGACCCAGGAAAGGCTGATGATGAAGTTTCCTAAGAGGTTAGAGCGATAGCATGAAAGGTGGAGATGCTAGCTGACCCCCATGTAGCGGAAGGGCTGTCGAAGGAGCTAAGTAAGCAACACTGTGGAGCAGGCAGAAGTCACTCAAACAGAACCCCACAGGTGGCAAAGGACCACACAGTCACTAAGTTTTCCTGTAGTTGTCTTCATCTTGACCTCCTAGTCACTCAACTCCGCATAAGTCATAACTTCTGATGCGCTTGGGAAGAGACGAAGCCGGGTTTATGGTCTGAAAACCCTTTTCTTCTCAATGGGACGCTTTTACCTTTGTAACTCTATAGCCACTTTCATCCAGCATTCTTTGTATTTAAGACCTAAACCTGGGATTTGTATTTCTGTTTTGGGATATGCTTGTATCAGTTTGAGTGCTTGCTTTGTGTTACTAAGCTTTCTTTTTGAAATCATTGATGTGTCTCAAATGGTCAGTTGTCTACCAGAATCATACACACAGATTTTTGAAGACAACTAACATGCTACCACTTCTAAACGATGAGTCCAGATTTACATGTCATTTTAAGAACCTGTGCCTTTCTCTGACCCCAAAGACTCTCGTCTGTAAAGTATTTTTCATTTTCAGGGAAGGCCAACTACACAGAGAAAATTTTAATGTGAAAATTGCACTGTTTATTCTTAATACAAAGATAAGAAACAAAAGATAGAATCTGCATGGTTATGATTCCCTGGACAGGTTGTTCACACCTTGTGAGCAGGCTGTTTCAGAAGCTCACTTGTAAATTGTGTATTTTGGAACATAATTTCCATAGAAAAATATTATAAATTATAATTAGGTTTCCAGGACAGCTCATAAAAGCAAATTTAATATACGATATACTTGAAATATCATGCATTTGCATGAAATAATAGAAAGTAGCAAATGTAACCCTTGATCTGTTTTCCTTTTACATTGTCACTGTGGGAGCTTATGCAAAACCTGGTGGCTTGTCTAATCAATTGCTCAGGACTGAGCCATGGGTGAAGTTGGACATTTATTTTGGTCTATTTCCATTATGCTAGAGACCTTTCACTGCATTCAGGATGAAAGAGAACAGTGGGGGGAGGGGGAATCTAATTGTAGCCCGAGGGTACTGAATCAGAAACAGATGGTTAAATAGCTCCTAAGCCAAGGGATAAATTTTGTTTTCCTCTACTACAGGACTTCAGATAATCACAATGTCCCTCTCTCTGTCTAAAAGTAAGAGAGACAGTTGGACAGAGAAAAGACGAGAAAGAAGAAATTTGAGAGAGTCAGAGAATGAGGGCTTTGGCCAGGCGGCAACCGTCTATACATAAACTCAAGAGAAAGCTAAAATGGCAGCTAAAATAGTCACCAAATTCATTACCTGCAGAAAATTAGAGAGCCAGCACCCCTGTGACCCTAGCAACAATTACTGGAAATTAAGTTGCTAGGCAATGGAAGAGATGAGGCGAACTATTCTCAGGTAAGGAGGAAATAGTTGCTCTCTCCATCCCAGGGAAGAGGAGGAAGGGTCAAGCCAACAAACTGATGCTGAGGATGCAGCTCAAAGGGGGAAGGGGATGAGGTGGGACTCCCTTTATCTACAGTATCAGTGATGCAAGTGACTGCGGTAGGAGAGAGACAGGATTCGGTTCATAGTACTGCTGAGTCATTAGAAGTGGCCCAGGATCTTCCAAGAAGCAAGGCTAGGAGCCGTAGAAAGAGAACAATGGAGGCAAACCAAATTTATGTTTGCCAGAAGATGAATGTCGCAAGGACAAATACCATTTTTCACCTGTGAGCCACACCCATGTATGTCAGAATGTTGTTCAATCCCGTAGACTGTGCGGCTGACTGAGCTACACTGAGTAGTGCTGAAAAGCACTTTCTTTAAAAATTCTCCCAAGCTGAGTAATTGAGATGGATACAGCTATTGGCCATAATTCCATATTTATTTAATAAAATAAAAAAATAATTGCCTGTCTTATAGTTAAATCATTTATGGTGAAAGCTTTATATCAAATTTAGATCCTTTCTGGGAGGGTCGATATGCACATAGGTAAATACATTATAAGAGAGGACACTACATTCATTAACATTTAAAAATTGGAATATAATTTATAGAGTATGAGTTATCATGCAAAACTTTTATGAGCACAGACATACCCAATCTGTTAGGAGTGAATACAATATAATGATGGATAAGGAAGATATTATATACTCGTACCTTGTTGAAAAAGAAAGCCTAGCATAAATGAGAGGAAAACAGAGAGAGACCATGTATTCTGAGACTGGCAGTGATATGACAAACGGAGGTTGCTACAGCATCGCTCAGAGGATGAGGAGAAGTTTCTATTAAATGCGGTTTCTAATAGGCCTGATACCTAGACGCTGGGCCAAGCCATGCAAAGGAGTGGTAGGGTTAGCGGGTAATGAGGAGCAGTGTAAGTGTGCTGGGAGGGTTTTTGGAGAAAAATTGTCTGTGGTTAAAAAAGTGAGAGGAGACAGATACTTACACCCAGCCATTGGACTGAAGTCAGGGACCCCGTGGTTGAATTAGGGGAAGGATTGAAGAAGCTGAGGAGGAGGGCGACCCCATAGGAAGACCAGCAGTCTCAACTAACCCAGACCCCTGAAAGCTCTCAGACACTGAGCCACCAACCAGGCAGCATACAGGAGCTGGTCAGAGGCCCATGGCACACATGCAAGAGAGATCTGCCGAGTTTGGACTCAGTGGGAGAAGACACATCTAACCCTCCAGAGACTTGAGGCCCCAGGTAGTGGGGAGGCCTGGCAGTGGGGTAGGGGGGACATCCTCGTGGAGACAAGGATGGGGAGGAGGAATGGGATGAGGAACTGTGGGAGGGTGGACTGGGAGGGGGGCAATGACTGGACTGTAGAAAATAAATAAATAAATAAAAGTAATAAAAAAAAGTGAGAGGAGAAACTCAAGCCTGCTTTTTCTTCTGGATGCTTCAGACTGGACACTTAGCGTTACATCCCTTTAGCTCGCAGTCTGAGAATTAAGTACCACAAAGAAAGGCTGAGCCCAGACCATCAGAAAGAGTCCATTTTGAAGCCAGGATAGAGCATGCAGATTTTTTTCTCTGAACCTTTTGATGGAAGGAAATAACTTCGGCTCTCTTTTCTCCCTTTTTCCCTGTTGCCCCCTCTCTGCCCCTGCCCCCAAAATAAGCCTCTCTCATGTGGGAAAAAAGGAAATAACTTCATCATCACTGTTTAAAAACAGTTTTGGGAAACATATTCTGTTTGCTATTATGGAAAATGTAATGATCAAAAAAAATATGCACAAGCTAGAAACAGAAGTGAGAAAAGTAGAACAGCCTCATGCACAGGGAGCCCCATGCACAGGGACAATGTTATGTGCAATCTTCTCAGTTGCTGGTTGCAAAGGCACTGTTGCTACTGTGGCTTCGAATCCAGCTGGAGAGGAGAACGTGTAACAGCCCCAGATCAAGTCAACCTATCAGGAAAGCATTGTGGTAACAGAGGTCACACATTCCTTGCGGTGTCAGCAGAGGTGATCGAGAGATGTGGACAGGAGCAGATGGTAGCTCAGCTCCTCTGGAAAAGTAGATCCAAAGCATAAGATGATGTCTGGCTTGCAAGAGCTCACTGATCAGCAGTGTTAGAGAGAAGAAAGCTTCACCCCAATGGGTGAGTGTAAAATGGCCCCTCAGCTACCACCACTAGAGTCTCTGAGAGGCCACGTCAGTGTCTGAGAGAGAACAGATGAAGACCAGATGAAGGACACACAATATTTCATCTGGACACCTCTGGACCTCCTATCTACTCTGCAATTCACTGAAATTTTACTACTGCTCTGTTCAATTTATACTTCTCTTCTGGAGGGTTCAGAAGCTCTTGTAGTGACTAAAGTAGACCCGATTCCACTTAATTCAGTGACCTCAGAGCTTAAAATTCAGCTCACGGGAAAGCTTTTCTGAGACCCACGGAAGTGGTTAATTGTACTCTTGTGGCAACTCATGGCCTGTTCCAAGTCACAGTTCATTTGTAAGACTTTTTTAGTTTGTTGAGTATCCGTCTGTCTTTCATGACAACCCATACGCTTCACTTTCCTGTGAATGGTAATAGCAAGTGAGTTTCAGCTAGATATTGAAAGAATAGCCATATGGCAATGATCAGAAACATTAGATTCAAAATGAAGTGTGACGGGTGACACATGGGGAATTCTGGGACGTAGCTGACACAGTGCGACTAAGCATCTTTCTTTGCTTAAACTAATAGCTCAATACTATTGATTGGAAAAGTGACTCAAGTGTTATCTTTAAACCCTTATGCATGGCTAGCAAAAGGTGACTGAGCTGATTGCTTCCTGAGTATTTCCATTATTAATTAGTGAATATAGTCTTGGTAGGAAAACATTTTCCACGAAGCATTATAATCTGCACAGGGTAAGTTGTTCTTCCCTGAGCTGTTACAGAAAGGCGGGCCAGCAGGCAGTGTGCTGCTTTTCATGGCCAGCTCTAGCAGGAAGGGCAGGGGACATTGTGTCATGCAAATAATGAGTTTGTGATGCCTCTAGCTGAGCCTTAAATATCACCAGAGCTGTTTATGCTTTATAGCACATCCTCTTCATCAATAACTTCTGCCTGACAGCTACGGCTATTAATATGGAAATGGATATGATTTGTAGGTTCCTTGGACAGGACTCATAATCATGCAACATAATGGGATATTTATGAAATTATCTAATTGTTGTCACATGCTTTTAATAAAAACACTCATAGCACAAATATTCTAGTTCATCTGAAGTCAAGTATAGGACACATACATTATCTTTGTTGTGGTTGTAGCACTAGGCAGTTCAGGGCAGGGCCTTAAGCATGCTAGATGAATACACTACCTCTGAGCTATATTCCCAGATCTATAATTTATTTTTGAATATATATATTCTATTACTGGGGCTAGCGAGATGATTCAGTGGTCAAGAGAATGTACATCTCTTGGAGAAGACCAACTTTGGTTCTCAACACTCATACTGGGATGCTTATGAGTACCTATAGCTCCAGCTCCAGGGCATTTGATGTCCCTCTCTGGTCTGCCTGAGACCTGGACTCCTGTATATAACTCCCAGTATATATACATATGCACATAATTAAAAGAAAAACTAGAATCTTTAAAAATCCCATTACTGTCATCGCATTTAATATGACATGGATTTTAATGTTCAAAACATTTTTCAGGAAGGTACAATAAGTCAGCACAATTAATGAGGACAGTAATCACATTTGTTATGAATAGCCAGATTATAAGATTCAGGTAAAAAGACACTAAATTAATTTATATTATTTCATCAAGTTGTTTTCCTCCTGTGTATTAATGTGTAATCATAACTTTTACCTACTCTTTTATCTGATTGTATATGTATTGAATAAGTATGTTTGGACATTAATCCCAGCATTGTGATAACATGTTGAGGTACACTGGTTAAATTAAATCCCTCTCTGGTCATCCTTGAAGCATATTCCAAAGAAAGTAAGGGTCAAAACATGAATATTGATCATAAGAAGTTTCATCTGTGATTTGGAGGTAACAGAGGAATGTTGAAGAGTCTGTAGGAGTGAAACAATTATCCTTTCTACTCAGGGTTAGCTGAGAAAGGGACTGGAGGTCCATCTGGAGGTACAGCACTGAAATTCAGGCAAGCCATCATGCCTGGCAGGGCTTTGAACCTGACAGAAGGGAACAATGGCTCAAGAGAAACACTGGGGAGGCATGGTGAGTCTCTAAGACATAACTCTGAGATTTGACAAGACAACACTATCCTCAAGCTGTAATTCAGCCCTTTGGATGAACATAAGATGACAGCTTTCACAGATATGTAATCCTGCAAGAACACAGGTTTGATCCTTGGAAATGGTGAGATAAAATCACATAGATTGAAAATGTCCGTGTGGAAATTCTGCCATATCCAAGTGGGAACTACACAGATGCAAAGATTAATCAAGCTAAGAAGCACAGAGGAGTGTGGAAACACCCAATTTACCACAGGGCAAGGTCTATGAAAGGAACAAGGCAAAACAAGAAGAAACATTAGACTTCCAGTATTTGGAGCTGACAAAGATTGAACTGTGACAGAAAGGCAGGTGGCAGGTAACGTGCTGCTTCATGCTCAGTACTGACAGCAGGGGCAGGGGACACTGAGCTCCAAATGTCATTGAACATAATGCTTTTGTAATGCCACCTGATGAACCATGAATACCACTAGAGCCATTACGCCTTACAACACAACCTCTCTATCATTAACTCCCAGCTGAAAGATTCTAGACAAGAGGATCAGAAAGCAGCCAGATAAGTTAGAGGAAAAGCTCTGTGTGTGTGTGTGTGTGTGTGTGTGTGTGTGTGTGTGTGTGTGTGTGTGTGTGTGTGTATGTGTGTGTAGAGAGAGAGAGAGACAGAGACACAGAAAGAGATTAGGACATGGTTAACAGTGTCTATAAATTCAGAATTCATTTAGGAATATTTCCTGATGTGGGACTAAGGGGTCTTAGACCTTGGCCAAAGAAGTTTCCATGAAGCCCAGTACTCTGCTTTGAGTAATTTCTCTAGATGAGAAGGCTAGAAAATATGGAAGACATGACCCCCAAGAAGCTTCCTTGCAAAGACTGTGGAAGTATCACAGAGGACCAAAGGAGAGCTTGGGTCTTTCTTTTGAAAGACAGAAATGTTTTAACATCGTGAGAAGGAGAGCAAAGGAGAGAGAAATAATGGGGTCCAGACAAAGTGGCAGGTAAACTGGTCAACAGATGAGATGTGTGAATACAGAGAGTGGGTCATTGGGCTGTGGGGAAAGTGGGTCACTGGGTTACAGACAGAGCAAGGTGTGTAGGATGAAGAGGTGAGGGTTTGTATTGCTTCTAACCAGTGTAAAACCTCATGTTTCTGGGTTCACTCACAGAGAAGCCATATTTTCTAGTCCCACAGCAAGACTGATTTAAGCATTATCTTATACTGGCACCATGACAATCACGCAGTCCATGTAGTAAAATAAACAGGGTCCTTTCCTACAAGGAAGGGATAATCTCAGCTTCTCCTCATAGTTTGCTGTGGGTACAGAAGGATTCTGTCTGCTTTACCATTTCTTAGACAGGAAAACCAATATAAAGTATCCTCACTTCTATAATACAACTACAAAACATCGTCTCCTGAGTGTTGACCACTGCATGGTTACATTAGTTATCCAACTAGGAAGGTGACTGGAATTCATTAACCTTAGCAGTGAGCTGCTTTCTGACCTTGGCCTAATCAGGCCAATTTTCTACTCTAGAGAACATGATTAATTATCTGGTTCATTTAGAGTAGAAAACCGAACAGAAAAGGCAAACAAGAAAACAAAATCCATATGCTGTTTTCCCTTCGTTATCAGGACTTCAGTGCATTTCTTCCTTTGTAGAGTGTGTCTCTTCTTTAACAGAACAATATGAAATGAAGTAAACATGACATTTGAGACCTGCAAATAGTTATAGAAGAAACACACAATGTCCAAGTTAACTTCTCAGCGAAACTGAGATGTGCTTATTGTAAAAATCAAATGTATTCTCCCTGTACTATACCGTATTTTGTGCTAGTTTCATTCTTGATAGGAAGAAACAAAAGTTTGTGATATACAGAATATATCTATACTGGATAAAGAAAGTGATAACCCTTGTCTAAAATACTTGGAAATATTGTCAGACATACTAATTACTTTTACTGTAAATTTAAATAGTATCTTTTACTACTGGAAAAATGATTCAACCTAAAAATATGATGTACTTCTTTAGTTACCCACTAACAGAGCTGTAACGAATCTGCCAATAAAGTTGTGTATGGCAATGGGCCATAGGAGGCACCAAGCACCTTGTTCCCCATTGCCTCTGTCTGCATTTAAATACAAATTTTGTCAGACGCCCACAGTTTTCAAGAGATGGTGCTCATAAACAGCCAAGAGACAAACAGTCTTGTATTTTTAGTGATTTGGGTTCCTCCCCTGTCATCAACATTCCCATCAGATCCTATGGTGTTCTGTTCAATTGACTGCCCAAATGAAGCCCAATAGTAAATACTCTTGGAAGGATAGCACCATTGCTTGATTGCGCAGTCAATGTTGCCTGCTTGTGTGGCCATGGAGGGGGGCAGTCTTCCTCTTTCATGGAAACAGATGGCCACATTTACCAGCCAAAGCAAAGACGGTCAGTGTTAATTTGGGGCATCCTCTTGGTGCCAAGGACATTGGTACATTTTTTAAAACCACTCAAGTAATAGGTTGTTTGTTGTGTTTAAAATGAGCCTGGTGCTGCTCTCATGGCAAAATGAACAACGGCTACATCCTGGCAATCTGGCTGTTCCTAACCCAGGAGCCTTTTTTGTCCTGCCAAAAGCTGGGGTAGAACAGGTTTGGCAAGGAAGATGGATCTTGAAAACTCAGTGAACAAGGTCAACAGTTACTTCAGGGAAGAAACAAAAACGGCTAACTATGAAGCAAATTTAGAATGTGCAAATATATCACATCCTTGAAACTCAGCATCCTCCCTACTGATTTTAATGACTGCTCTCTAGAATTTCCTTCCTGCTTACCCTTTATTTATATTCATGGTCAAAGCCTGTAGATGGCATTTTGAATGCCAAGGAAGATGGTGAGCATGCCACACACAAACGTGATTTTTGAAGCATTAATAAATATCCATTAGCTTAATCAGACAATGACCAAGTCTTCAGATTTACTCTTTATCTGTCATTGGAGGATTTCGATATTGAGGAAAGCACAAACTAATAAATGTCTCTTTTGTAGAGTCAAATTAGATTAAGTTTTCTAACCAATAGAATTTATTTTTAGCATAATTTTAATTTGTTTGGAAAAAATGAGGATAAAATATATTTTGATAATCTTGTTAGTCACCTATAGTTCTATTATTACTGTCTTGCATGAGTAGGAGATATTTTCTGTAACTGATAAGCTAGTTTCATATTTCTAACTGAAGCCTATAGTCTACATGAAGGTTCATTTTGCACAGTTCTGTCAATTTCAACACATGCAGTGTTACATTTTTTATCATTATATCATGTCAAACAGAATAATTTTTCTAAATATTAACTATGTTCCATATATTCACCCTCACCTCCTCCCTCACTGGACTTCTGGCAGCCACCAGTCTTATTATGTCTTGTTTCCTTCTCCAAAATGTAATATACTAGGGATTATGAAGCACACAGCCATCACAGACTCACTTCTTTCATTTGGTGACAGGCAGATGTCAGCTTCCTCCCTGTGTCTTTGAGGCATGGTTACTCACTTCCTTTAGAGGTGAATAACACCACACTGTATTGATGCAGTGCATTCTGTTATCCATCCACTCACTGAAGGGCATCATGATTGCTTCTCGTTTTTACCAAGTATGAACAAGGCTGATATAAATGCACACAGTCATTGTGAGTGGGTAAATTCCCAACTGACTTTCACAAGAACTTAGGAATTTGATCATCAGGATATAATAATAATATTTTAAAGAAATAGTCAGAATATCATTCAAGGTGTTCATACCATGATGCATTCTCACCAGCAATAGTGAGAGTCTCAGTACTCTGTGCATTGTGAGCACTTGGCATTGCCTGCGCTTTGTATCTTAGACATTTTAGATGATTTGCTGTGGCATCTGGCCTTACTTCACTGTTCTTCAGAAATGTAAAAATGTGATTATCTTTATTCTACCTTGCTATCTGTGTGTCCTTTTTTGTGGTGAGGTATATGTTGTCATTTTCAAATTTGATTAGTTATTTTCTTACTGTAGACTTTGCATAATTTTGGCCCTAGGTACTTAATTAAATATGAATTTTATGAATATGTTCTCCATGTATCTAGCTTTTCTTTTCATTCTTGTAACTGTGTCTTTTGCAGAAAATTTTTAATTAAAAGACTAAAATATTTTTTTTTCCTTTCATGGACTGTTCTCTTGGTATTATATTCACTTTCTCTATGTTATTGTCTGTATGTTTTATATTTTTCAAATTAACAAGTTGGTTTATTATTTATTTTAATTTAATTTTTACTTTTGAGAATTCCATTTATATATTTTATCATATTCTTTCCCTTCCCCTAACTCTTCCCAGATCTTCTGCCAGGCTCCCAACCCATCCAGTTTCATGTTCTTTTTCTCTTTTAAAAAAATAAAGGAAATAAAACCCAGTCAAACCTACACCACTACCACCACTACCACCACCACCACCACTAACACACACACACACACACACACCATGAAGTTCATTTTGTGTTTGGCACTACTCCTGGCGTATAGCCGATATGCCCAGTGTCACTCAATTGAGGAAAACTAATTTTCTCATTCCCTGTAGCTATCAATTGCAAAAAGCTTCTTGGTTAGGGATGGGAATTTGTGCCCAGGACTCCTAATAACATATTGCTACACCCACTAATCAGTCCATTGCACAATCTTTAACAGAGAAGCCTCTTCATGGTGGGTGGGAATTAACACAGAGAATCATAATGGACAAAGTGCAGAAAAGTTTGAATGGGATGTTTTTGTCACTTTCCTCTCCTCAAGGCTCAGAGATCTCTGTGAAAGAAGAGGTAGAAAGATTTTAAGAGCCAGAGGTGAAGGACAACTCCAAGACACAGAAGAGCAGATGCGCCTATGAACTCATACCTCGACAGCATACACAAGTCCTGTAAAAGCTCTGGGCAGACAAAAATCCCAGCACAGATTCTAATTTAAACTATTAATGGTTCATGATTAGTCTAGAATTTTTCATGTGGTTATCGAATTGCTCAAGCAGCACTGTTAAAGCATTCATCTTTGCTCCCTTGAATTGCATTTGCCTCTTCTGACAAACATCATTTGACTTCACTTGCCTGACTTTCCTTCTGGGCTCTTTTGTTGTATTTCATCCAGTATCCTGCGAAATCACATGAGCTTTTAGCAAGCTTATATAGTAACTGTCAGTCACTAGCCTCCCTGTCTCCCTTCCTATATTGTCTTGACTACTCTGGTACTTTGCTTTTTGGTATGAACTTCAGAATCAGTTGGTAAACATCCATAGTATGAATTGCTTGGATGGTTGTTTTTATGACTCTAGTTATGCTAAATCTATTTATGATATCCTCCAGAACTGACATTTATCTGCAGGAACCAATTCATCTAAAGAGTCTATTCTAAATTGGTAACTATTTAGATCTAGGTTTTTTTTAAATCGATGTTTGTAATTTTCCTTATTTGGATAATATTAATGTATATATAATTTTTAGACAAGTGTTTCAAATATTTTTATGTAATCTATATACTATTTAGTACCAGTTTCAAGTTGTATCAGTCTATTGAAATAGAGAACAACAGGCCCCATCTCCATTTTAATCCTGTTTTTCTATAGCTTCAGGCAAAGTTCTGACTAGTTCTGGTTCTGCTTTCCGAACTCTTTGGAAGAATTTTATGTAGATAACCCCAGTATTCATGAACATAGATTTTTAGTCTTTCTTTACTTGTATAAAATTTGTCTTTAAGTTTCATGTATTTATTTTCTTATTGCATTATCTAGGATTTCCAGTGGTGTTAAGTAGGAGTAAGGATGTCCTTGCTTTGTATACATTCTTAGCAGAGAGGCATCTAGTTTCTTACCATTAAGCGTGATACTGTGTAGGTTGTTTGTAATGCTTTAGAAGCTGAAATTATCTCTAAGCCTAGTTTGGTATTAATGTCTTTAACACCTCCTTTAGCTTCTCTGTGTGGGGGTGCAGAGAAGTTCACAGGCTGCGTATTAGATCATGGCAGAACATTACCCATCCTTGTTACCAGGAACTGCAGGTGAGCAGAACAGTGTTTGCTTTTCAGTGATGTTAGCACTTGCACAGAGTCTTTTCTGCTAAGACAGTGAGTGTCTTTAGTATATAAGTAATTAGCTTATGTAACCTCTCAGCCACTGTGGTCAAACCACCCATCCGCCTCCTTTTACTTCTGCACTGACGTTCCAATGTTGCCCTCCCTCTAAACTTTCCTAAGTACCAAATTGTTAATAATGAATAACTCGCTTCCTCTGTCTTCTCCTTGCTGGGCTTCTAACTTCAGTTTTCATTCACCAGTGTCTATGCTGGTTTAGTCTATTTTCCTTCCACTGCATCAGATTTTCTCAGATAATTTTATTCAATCTATTGTTTTATTTTCTTTGATTTATTTGGTGATATTCAAATTTATATATTCTAAAATTCTAGTTTCTAAGATAGCAAACTTCATATTTTATATCATTATTCAAATACTTCAAGCCACATCGTGTTCCACATTCCCCAGTATAACCCAATATAATGCTGTTAACACTCAGCTCTTATGTCTTGCTTTTATTTTTTCTTCCTTTTAATGTATGATATTCATTGGACTTTGAAATATTGGTATTTATTTTATTTTCAGTAATTTACTCATAAGCTCTCTATGACAGATACAGGCCTATTTTGAACCTTACTGTACTTGATGTAGAAGAATCTGAAATTCCAGGCATGATAAAAACATAAAGTAATTAACAAACACACACTTCATAGTGGGAGCTCAGATTAATACATGATGCTAATAATTCAAACTAGTTGCTTCAGATACTTAAGAGCCTGCAAGTTAAAACAACCAACTTATAACTATATATTCTATTGATAACAACCCAATACAAATATTTTTATATAAATAAATACTGAAGATTGTGAACAGTATGTAACAGCATTCTACAAGGGGAATTATTAAACATATATTATAGGCTGTATGAAATTTGTCCTGGTTAGAAAGTAGCACGGGGAAATAATGAGACACAGTAATGCGACACAATAAAGAATAACTTCACACAGCCTCTATGAAACAAAATCATATCAGTGTTATACTTATGATGTTAAAATGGAGAAGACAAACATATGAACATAATCCAAAATTGGCACAACTATAAAGAAAACTAAAAAATCAAAGGCCTGATGATCATACACTCAGGAAGCTGCTTCCATCTTATTTTGCAACTGTAACACATAGGGTGTTTAGTTTACTCTTATTTTTCATGTCTTAGGGATGTTTCATAAATTTTAAATTCATAATTAATATTTAACAAAATAACATGTGATTTATTAGCTCTGTAATCATGAAACATTTACATGAGAGTAAAATTTTTTATTTCCCTAGAGGGGAAGATCGCCTCAGTTTACTGTTCTCTTATTTGTTTATTTGAATAAATAGACCAAGAATGGATCCAGTTTTGAACTTTTACATTTTACTGTACTCTGATGGAAAAATGTGTTTCTTGAAGATATGAATAATTCTGCAAACTTCAAGTTTATGTACCAACACTTGATATTACAAAGTCCACTAGATATAGACATACTAAATATCCTTTAGAATGCACATTTTTGAAGTTGTAATATTAACAGAATTGTTTCTCTTACATCTATTTCTGCAATATGAAGCTTTACTACTCCCAGTCCACACTGAGGTAAGAGAAACAACCCTAAAACTAATCTGTACTCAGTTCTCACAGGACTAGCTGTGTGAGGAAGAGGGACTGTACTAAAGGATCAAATCATTATTTTACATATAATTCTTAACTATAATTTCATAACATCTTTATATAACTAGATACATACTTGTTCTAACAAGTTAAATACAACTTGGGAAATTTTAGCCATAGTAATGAGATGTAACACAAGGAACACTTAAAAACAGCCCTGTGGAATCTGTCCATGGTCCTGAAGAGGGTGTCCCAGGGATTGCTTCATTATTTAGTCAACATATACTTAAATAACATCACAATTACCTATCAAATATGTTTTTAATTGCTTATTTCTTGTGAAATATATTGTCTCCTGAAAGGAAGTACTCATTATAGTTAGAAATAATGAAATTATTCAATTTATATCACTATTTGGTGATAAAAAAATTCTTAAACATCTTCAAAACCTTATACTTAAGCACATTCTAAATATCACTTGTAAAAAAATGAATTCCATAAAATGAGGCATTTTCTCATGAAGGTATTCTGCTTATTTTACATTATTCCCATTTTCAAAATTACCTTCTATACTTAACATGTTCTGTCTTGGAGTCTTTAGCAGCCAGTCTTTAGCAAACTACCAAATTAACTAGCTTCTGTTGATTGCCATGGACTGGAACTATCTTTAGGAGAGCAAGTGATTATCAGACAGGACAAAAGGGAAAAATGAAATGTTTTCTCCCTCTTACTGCTTTGACTGAAGAATCAGGAAACTGTTCAGTATTTTAAAGAGTACAACTTTCACTGTGTGATCTATTTTGGGGGTTTCCAATCCTTTCTGAGCTCATTCTCCTATTAGTTCACTTTAAAGGAATGTAACATCAACTATTTCTACCTCTCACTAGATTCAGGGTTAAAGGAAGAAAGAAAGGGGCAGGGGGTTGGGGAGTAGGAGAAGGACAGAGAAGGAGGCAGAGAGACAGACAGAATTTTGTAAATAGACTTCATTTAGAAATTATTCATATAAGCAATCCAAGTGTATCTTATTTTCTAATGGGCCCATAATTGATATAGAGGCTTCCAAATCACAACCAACATATCCAACTATTAGATAAGAAGTGAGTATAAAATGACTATAAGAGGTTCATATTAGTATAGATGAAAGATATGACTATGGATAGAAATAGATGGATTCTTGGTCACTGTTCAATCACCAATAATAGCCCCTGTGTTCATTCTTAGTTGTATATGTTCATGCATACTCGTCTAACTTATTAAGATTGTGTGCTGGTTTATCTTATTAATTAATTTGACACAAATTAGAATAACCTGGGAAGACACTCTTAATGAAGTATAACCTAAATCAAGTTGGCCTATGTGGGTGACTGTCTTGATTATTAATTGATGTAGGAAGACCATGCCTATTGTGGGCAGCCCCATTCCCTAGGCAGAATATCCTTGAATGGAATATGGGGTGAGAAAACTATCTGAGAGCAAGAAATCAAGTAAGCAAGGATGTATTTGTTCCCACTTTGCTCTTTTTTTGTGGATAAATGTGATTTGCTGCTTGAATTCCCACTTTTGTCCTCAAAATGATGGACTATAAGTTGGCATTGTAAGCCCTTTCCTTTCATATATTACTTTTATCAGGAAATATGTCACATCAGCAGAAATGATCATAGAATGCTACATAAATTAAATATTTATTATTTCATAATTTAAAGGGTACTATGAAATTAGTTAAACACTTAGAATAAAACGTTAGTAAAATAAATGAATTCTTTTGTCACATTTTGACTTTTTAATTTTATAAAGAGAAAAATGAGCACAAAAACCATATCATGTTCCACAATTCCCACCATTCACCACAAAAATAGACATTTTTCAGAAGGTGCAATCTTATTGTTGAGAAAACAAAATGACAAAACTCACGTGATATCTTTTTCTATGTTAGGTATGAAAGTATATGCCACGCTAGCCTAAAGGCCTGAGTTTGATCCTTGATTTGTCAACTTGACTACATCTGGAATTAACTAAATTCCAAAAATAAAGGGCACACATGTGAGAGATTTTTGTTTAATTTGAAGTACGAAGATCCACTTCTAATCTGGATCTTTGAGATAGGAATACACACCTATAATCTGCTGGAAGCCTATATCAGGACACGGAAAAAGGAAGCTTGTGCTCTTGGCCTAATTGCTCTCACCTTGCCAGCAAGTCCATCTTTTCACTGGCATTAGAGCCTACTTATTCATCATTCCAGCATATTATTGAAGAACAGCTAGGACATTCAGCCTCATGGACTGAGAAACTTCTGGATTCTTGGATTTTCTGCTTATAGACATCTATTGACCTAATATATATATATATATATATATATATATATATATATACACATATATATATACCTAATATATATATATGTATATATATATGTATATATATATACATATATACACACACACACATATATACATATATATACGTATATATATACACACATATATACATATATATATATGTATGTATATATATATATATGTTACAGGCTATGCTCCAGCTAATACATCAATAGCTGTCTATATATACGCATGCATAGTGGTGGAATTCATGCTGTAAGTTCTGTTACCCTGACTAATATACATAATGAAAGAAAACAGCCAACTTCTGAAGGTTGTCCTCTGACCTCTACTGGAAAGAGAAGGCTTCAAAGAAATTGGTAACATTGGAGAAAGTATTTCAGCTTCTTTTTGATAAATTACAGTTGATTATTGCTTCTTTCTTTTATCATTTTTAATATAAGGAAGATATTTAAAATATTATACTTCCTATTATGATTGTACTACGTCAAAATTCAAAAATTCTTTTGAAAATTAAGATTGTGATTATATACCAAGCGTTCCAATTTTCACCCCTGACTCAACCTAACAAAAACTCCAAATACATATAAAAATCATACCCTGTCTTCTCCAGGCAAAAGACACATGAAGCTTCTTATTTTGGTTTAGATTTTTTGTCTGTTGTAGTTAGAAGGTCAAACAGACACAACCTCTAATCACTGTTATAGGTTGCTACAGTTGGTTGTTCACTTGACTGAATCAACCAAGATGTAAACTTCTCGTCACTCCTGTGCTTGCTTGCTGAAAGGAGACTTTCTCAATCATGATTTAGAGTGGGAAGAATCACTTTCTGGAGGCAGCCAAAAGAAAGAAGGAAACTTTTGCATTTTGCTTGCCTGTAATCACTCTTAACCTATCCTGTTACTGTAGCATTCCTTCACTGACAGAAGAAGACTTTCAACAGAGACTGATGAGGAACATCTCTCCAAGAGTCCTCCAGGTCTTCTGCACCACATTGAGACCACATATACTTCCAGTCTCATGACCTCAGGGCCTAAGTTTCACCTCACTAGTGTGAGACAGCTATTGTTAGACTTCTGGGACTATATCACACAAGACAATCTAATAAATGTCTTATATGTCTTTATGCATATATACACAATCTCACAATATGGCATATCTTTTATATAATAAAATATCTCATATATAATACCTTATACATATTCATTCTATTGGCTCTGCTCCTTTAGATAATTCTGACTGGCAATAGTCTACAGTAAATATTAATAACGGTATCAAAGCCACCTTAAAAGTATTGGAGAATTTCCCAGACAGTCTATTTATACAGTAAAAAGTTATATTAGTAATACTTAAATTCAACTTTTAATTAGCCATGACACACATGATTTAGAGCCAATGAAGTGCTCTTGGGCTAACAAAGCTTAATAAGTCCAAGGTCGGTAGAAACCAAGAAAAGCTTTTGAGTCAACATAGAGGTAATGCATATTCCCAGGGTTCCTAAAATTCAACGGCCCATCCAATCCCAACTCAAACTGGATCATCGTCCCTTTGCACCACAGTGATTCTCTTTGAAATAGTTATGATTTTAACTTTGATAGAGAAGCTCTATCAATGGGAAATATCTTGTATAACACAGTTATCCAAACAGCACTTTCCTTTGAACTTTATTTTAGCAAACATATAGTCTCTGAGGAGGATAACAGGCAAACAGATTTAGCAGCAGTTTGAAAACTAGAGTCGTTATGTAAGTAGGAAAACTAGTTCTGTCACCACTTCACATCATGTCCTTTGATTATCTTGGCAACTTGCCTAAATGCTTCTTCATGGCCTTTTATAGTTCATAAAGATAAACCTATACAAAGAATTCAGAAGCAGCATAAAGGTGTGTAGCAGAGAAACAAGGTCACGTAGACCCTCCTTCCTCCTTGCATCCTGTCTCTCCCTCCCTCCCTTCTTACCACCTGTCTCTCCCTCCTTTCTGTTCTCCTTTTCCTATCATATAAACTAAAATAGAAAATATAAAATTTCAAAGTCAGTTTTTATCTCATTTATGAATAATTCCCTGCTTTCACCACAAGCTAGCACTGGCTCATTTGGTGTGGGGCTGCAGACCATTTGTGCCTTCTTTCTAACATTTACACTGTGAAACCTGTCTTTTGGCTCCCTGAAAGCACATATTCTGTCCTTTGATGAAGAAGTTCATAAAGTTATAAAACATGGCACATTCATCTTGTTCCACCATGGTGGCCACTACACAGTGGACAGTGCCTACCCATTAACTTTATTAAACTGAATTTATAGAACATCCTTTTTTTTTCAAAAATTCCTAAATTGCATATAGGCGATGTAAAAACTGGGGAGGCAAAAAAAAAAAAAAAAAAAAAAATCAAGGAGAAGGAAAGGAATTTGACTACAAAGATCGTTACTATTCCTTTTCCATGCATACTGTGAAATGAAGACTCAGAGCAGTGGTGAGGCCCAAAGGTGTGGCTCAGCACCCAGCATCTTGTTTGATGTTTCCAACTCCTTAGAAGCAGAAGTAGAAAAAGAAAAATTGGTAGGATGAGAATTCAGCTCAGCGGAACAGGGTTTGCCTAGCATGTCACAGGTCTGGGGGATGGGGAAGGTAGAGAAGGAGAAACAAGTAGAAGAGGAGGAGCAAAAAAGAAGATGAGGAGGAGGAGGTAAAAGGAAGTGAGGAAGAGAGAGGGGAGAGAGAAGGAGAGAGGGAAAAGGAAGGAAGCATATGCATAGATAGATAGATAGATAGATAGATAGCACAGATATGAGTTCTTGGCTGGATTTAGTATTAGGATCAGGGCATGCTGAGTACTGTCAGGTAGGAAGTAAACTTATCTAGGATAATTCTGTATATATGAATTTTTTCAAAAAACAAATAATTAGGAATTCCCACTCTGTTTGAGAAAGATGGTAATAAGAATAAGAGAGGATTAAATCAGGATGACTTATGGCCAACTCCCAATGACACAGAATTGCTTGGGCAATGGTAACGTTCAAAGGATGACACATGAAACTGTTGCTCGCACAAACTGAGAGGGATGGGGCACAATTAGGAAATTACTGTCCATGACAGCTACCCATGGTAAGAGAAGAGGAGGAAGCAGAGAAATGCAGACTGAGGAATTTCTAGTTGTGAGGAGGCAGGTGGTGGTGACCAAGGTTGGGTGATTCCTGATGGGAGCTCAAGATAACACCATGTGTAGCATGGAGGGAAGTTTGCTTTTGTTTGACCATGAAATAACAGCTGCTGTATGTATGGAACTACCATCCATGCAATGATCTGAGTCTTTCTCTGAAGCTGCTGAGAGTTGGTTCTTAGCACTGTGCAGTAATGCATTCAAGGTACATCATTTGGCTGTATCTTTATCTTGGCATGCAATGTCTTCTCCTACTTGTCTAAATTCATGAAATGTCTTTACTATTTGGAGAACTGAAGAACAAATCAAAGTTACATGTATCAGCGTGGACTACAGTCTTGCACACTTTAATATTTCATTTTCTGCAGCGAAACATGAGGATTTCCTTGAATACTGTTCATTAGACATAGCTATATATTTTAGGATGTTTCCTGGGCTGAGATCTTGCATCAGCCACAGGTTGGAGTTAGGTAAGACACCAAGTCTGTTATCTAAGATTGCACACTAGGGATAAATATTTCCTGCCTTGGGATTTTGTGGGGATTCCATTAGTAACACATAAAAAGGCTGTCTCATATAGACCGTGACTAAAGCAGAGGCAGACTTCCTTAGAAGTCCAAAAATAAAGCAAGTTGGTCACTTAACACTGTCTTTGTTGGACATTCCTTTAGAATTCATATCATGGAGGGATCGCAGAGAAACAGCAAGAATAATCCCTGATGACGTACAGTAAGGCTTTCTTTTCCTAAGAATGTTCAGATATTTGTCTTCTCTTGAGCTACTGGAACACATGAGAGCCATTGTCAAGTGCTAGGCAAGAGGGGCTCCCTGACTCAGACAACACGTCACAGTGCAGACCCTTGGAACATTTGCATTTCCACTTCTTAAATGAGTTATCTTACTTCTTTAATGTACTATGTTTAACTCTCATGTTGAGCATTGGTATTTGTCTTAGAAGGGCTAGTTCCTCTTACATAAATGAAAGCAATGTTACCTAAACATTTATTTTTCCATTTGAACTGTAATTATCTGAGACATACATCCCCGCAAACCTCTAGGTCATTAAATACAATTTGTTTTTATACATTTCCACCATTTCCATTCAGCATGCATAGAACAGTTAACAATTGTTTCTTTTTACATTTTTATTTATTTTATATTGGGGGGCACATATGTGCTTGCAGAACATGTATGGAGATCAGAGGAGAATTTTCAGGACTTGATTAGCTAAATTTTATCCTGTACATAATTTTTTACATTTTTACATTTTGGTAGATCTTTCTACCCACCTGTTCTCTGTGGTAAAAGGTACCAATGTAGTGGGTGACAGGAGGAGAAAGTAGAGTCTGCTTAGCCTAGCACATGTCTCTTACTCATTTTTGGCTTGCCTGACAGTGGTGAGGCCTCATAATGTCCTACTTGCTGCCATCTGGTCACAGGTCTCTTGGGGTATGCTGCAGTTCTCCAGCTGGTATGGTTTCTATCTCATTAACAGGTGACATCTCCAGCTGCTGTGGTCATTAACAGATAACATCTGAAAAGCCCAGCTGGCCACAGATTTAACACAGCATTCTCCAGTTGGTGTCCCAAGCAGGTGACATTGTCATCTTTAATCTCTATGCATTTTTGTGCCCCCTTTCTCTCTCTACTCCACCAACACCAGGGCACATGTGTGCATGCATGTGTGTGTGTGTGTGTGTGTGTGTGTGTGTGTCCATGTGTGTGTGTGTGTGTCCGCTTTTGCAGCATGTATATGTGTATGATACAAACTCAGGAGACTTAGGGAGAAAATGTTACCACTTCTCAAAATACCCAAGCAGATATTTGTTTTCTTGTTATTGTTCATTTATAATACTCCTTTCCCTTCTTAATAGGATACCCAGTTCTTGAGAAGGGGAATATTCTCCTTCAACAGATATAGTCTTAGTGAAATTTTAAATATTGAAACCCCAATGAGTCTCTGGAAACTTCTGGTAGAAATTTGAATTAAATGGAACAAGCAAAACCTACAAGGATGATTGGAGTCAATGGGTTTACTCTGGGGAAGAGAGGAAGAGGCTATGTTGGCATCCAAGGGCTGATGTTCACACCCCGAGAGCTTTCTGGTTCATGTCTTGTCTGAGATGGGCACTGGCTTAATTTACTTTCTATTGCTGTGAAAATGCACCAGAAATAACAGCAACTTGGGGAGGAAATGGTTTTTCACACCACAATTCATCACTGAGGGAAATCAAGCCAAGGACTCAAGCAGGAACCTCGAGACAGGAACTGAAGCAGAGGCCGTGGAGGAATGCTGCTTACTGGTTTGCTTCATCCTAGCTTTCTCAGTCTTCCTTCTTACATACTCAGGACTACCTTCCCAGAGATAGCTGTCCAGGGAGGGCTGGGCCCTTCTACCTCAATCATCAATCAAGAAAATACTCTCGACGCTTTGCCTAGAGACCATCTGATAGAAGCATTTTCTCAATTGATGTCCCTTCTTCTTAGTTGACTCTAGCTTATGTCATGGAGCAAAAGCCCACTAGGACACACACTTTAGTCTTTGCTACAGACTTGTTACTTTCCCAAGCACACTTGGAAACAGTCCTCATCTGCACACGCTACCCACAGTTGGTTTTTATTTGTAACAGATCTCACTACTCACCAGTTTTGAAGGAAAGAAGAGGAACACCTGGTGCCCAAGTAACAAGTTGATTGACATTCACCATGAGCAAATGGCTCCAGTGACAGCACAAATTAAAACTAAGTTATGGTGATATGAATCACTTTGCAATTATTTTATATCACCAATCATGCCTAGCACCAGATGAATCACTCTGAGTTTGTAACGCTAGAATGGAAATATTAAGGTGCAATCTTGTTACACACACAAAGTGAAAAGCTTGTTTGGATATCTCACCTGTGAAAACAGTCTCCAGATGCCATATGCCACGAGTGGCTTGGCTGTGATAGTATAGCCCAGTTTGTGAGGCAATTCTCATTATCTGTGAATGAGAATGACCACTTTCTTCAAAGGATCATGAGTTAAATGTGACAATACCTTTGAAGGTTCTTAGGAGAACCCCCTCCTCATTTACACCCCAAATCTAAGAAGACATCACAGACTATTTCTTAGTATTTGACACAGATCAATTTTAGACCTCTTTAAGGGAACATTTAAAAGATTGAGATTGAAGTCATTTAGATCATGCAAAAGAACAAACCTAACTTGGTAAATCAATCTGACAACTTCTTGACAATATTTTGATAAACAGCATTTTCTTTTAATTAAATAGAATCAGGAAAGACATCTTACTATTGGAATATCTTAAAATTATGCAAATACACACGTGAGGTTTTGAGAAATATTATCCCTCTTTTTAGGATTAATTTTGGCATACTTTCTTGAAAACAATGCATTATTTACTGAGGAGGTTCACTGCATAAATAACATAACAGGAATGATAGAAAGTAATGAGGAATTATATATTTATAGTACCATTGTCTTTACTAGTTCTAATCAAATAATGCAATGGTTGTCTTTTCAGACTACAGAAAGCCAATGAGCTGGCAATGAGGTGCTTAACTCTACAAATGCTAGAAACAGGTACTTTTGCAAGTAATAATCTCATAAAAGTAACCCTTAGGTCCTGTGTATCTAAATCACATGGTGTTACTTTTTTTTCCTTTCCTTTTCTTTTTTATTGGATATTTTCTTTATTTACATTTCAAATGTTATCCTCTTTCCTGGTTACCCCCTCCTGGAAACTCCCTATCTCATCACCCCTCCCCCTGCTTCTATGAGGGTGTTCCCTCACTCACCCACCCACCCATTCCTGCTTCCAGCTCCAGCTGCATATGTAACAGAGGATGGCCTTGTCAGTCATCAATGGAAGGAGAGGTCCTTGGTCCTATGAAGGCTCGATAGATGCCCCAGTGTATGGTGTTACTTTTCAATACAGCCCATTTGTGAGATGAACCCAATTATTAGATGACAGCTCCTTAACTCTGTAAGAGTAGGAATGAACGCCAATGACCATCTTCCCTTATAATTTTCATGAACATAGTTGAGATGATTTTTGATTAACTTTATTACTGAGAAGACAGAAGGCAACAACATCCAATGTTATGGAATACACAACTTTGGAGAATTCTATAGGTGTCACAGAATATTGTACAGGATCTTGAAGTTATGACTGAACTCAGGTCTTTACCAGGAAGAGTTACCAAGTTAGCGACTGAGAAAATGCATCCTATTCATACACAGTCTTTAAGTTTTTGGACTGATACATGTGTTTGCCTGTATGTATGAAGTACAGTGTGGTATTTTCAGTCATGTATATCAAAAGCAATGACTTATAGAAAGTAGTTGTATGCCTAACAGTTGCAATTTTGAAATAGTCAAGTTGTCAGTGTCACCAAGTATAAAATGTATGAAAGCCCATTTCTTGATCTATTCCTGAAATCCTAAATGAATGATCATTTTGAAAGATCAATTTGTTTTATTTCTTTTGAAGTTTAGCTCTTTAAACCCAGGAGTTGAAGAAAAGAGAATTTGTTGCAGGACATTTGATTACACTATGAACCTGGAGATTGTGTTATTTACTGGAAAAACCCGTTTTTAGTTGTGGTGTGGCTCAGCCTTAGCACACACCTTTAATTCATGAGCCCTCTGGCTTGACTATTTTAAACAGGATTAAATAAAGTCAATCACAGGTCAAGAGGCCAAGCAAGCAACCAGTTGGCAGGAAATGAACATAGGATTATTATTATTATTTTGGTTTTTCGAGACAGGGTTTCTCTGTGTAGCCCTGGCTGTCCTGGAACTCACTCTGTAGACCAGGCTGGCCTTGAACTCAGAAATCTGCCTGCCTCTGCCTCCCAAGTGATGGATTAAAGGTGTGCGCCACCACTGTCCAGCGAACATAGGATTATTATGAGAAAACCATAGAGAGTAAGAGGGAGTCAGGAGGACGGAGAGAGACACACAGGAAGTAGAAGGGAGGGCCATTTGGTTTGAGGAGGCTTTTTTGAGACAGCATGAGAGGGGATTCCTGGTGGGATGTCAGGAGGAAGGTCAGCTGGGTGCTTTCTCTGCCTCTCTGAGCTAGCAGGCTTTCACCCCAACATCTGGCTCCCAGATGCTTCACTGGTAAAACTAAACATTTGAGATTTTGTTTAAAAAGAAAAAAGACAACAGAAATTCCTTCATTTAGAAATGTTAGACGCCAAAGTGCTATACACTATTTCACCTGCTGAGGCATGCAGCTTGCCCTATGCCCTTGTTCAGAACATCACTGAAAAATATAAAAACCCATCTCTTCTTGTCTCCTTGTGGGTGCAGTGCCCCAACTGTGTAACTGCTTTATTTTCATAACCTGCCAACCTGATTGCCTGAAGGATGCACCACCAACAGACATGTGGGCATGGAATCAGGTGATCTCAGAGTCCACCCATAGACAAAAGACTACAGGCAACTAAGGACTGCTGAGAGCTGGATTAACAATGGTCTTCAGTGACGAACCTCCTGAATGGCTAGCCAATATCATGTCACCCATAAAATCATATACCTACAAAACATTAAATAGAATGAATAGATTGCATTTATACCAAATCTATATATTTAGTCATACATATGAATATATGATATATATCATATATTCATGTCCACACACACACACGCACACAGATACACACCAGAAACAACCAAAGAAAAAGAAGTCATGGTTTCAAGATATAATAAGAGGGGATACAGAGGAGGGGTTGGAGGGAGAAAAGGGAAGAGGGAAAACGATGTATTATATTTTAATTTAAATATTTACTAAAACCTAATTTTGAAAACGAACCTTATCCCATATTGAAGCGGTGTGACTGAGTGAAAGGCCCTAAGAACCCTAACCCATCAGGTCTGAAGCCAAGTGTCCTCTATGTGAAACCAAACCTCACAGCCCTCCTTGCAAATGGGCATGCCTGTGGATACTGTCAGTCACAGAGTCTAACATTTGGCTTGTTTAGGTTAAAGAGAAAGATCGTTCAGTCCCTCAGTGTGGGTCAGCGGAGTGGGTTTGACTTTGGAAACATAATTTCCCGGCAAGAGGAGTTCCACAGATCCTCACACTAACTGCTTCCTCTCATATCATTTATTTTCTTTTGCATACTCTGTTTGTTTATTTAAACCTCTTCTTTCATCTCCGTGGTCCTTCAAGCGTGTCAAGTTTGCCCTCGAAAGAGACGTTTCCTCTTCTTGTGCTTCACATGCACTGAAGATTCTCAGCTAAGATGCCTTTCCTGAAATGTAAACTAGTTATCCCCTGGCTGATTTTCAACAGGCAAGGTCATCTTGGTAAATGTGCTGTTTATTTTGATCATACAGTATTTTTATAATTTTCTCAGTGAGAAATATGTATAGTTTTCTCATGTGTTGTTTCCCTTAAGGACATCTCAGTGTAGTTTATTCTGTCTGAACTTGAGAGAAAAATCTTGTTGCCATTCTTTTCAGTGTAAATGAGCCTTGACTGTATCAAATTTACCACCAGATAACACAAAAGTAAAATAAACATATTAGCCTAAGAAGCTAAGAATTGAAAAGAATATAGAATCCTAAGTGTAAGTTCTTCAGAAATATGTTCCTAAAAGTCAATATTCCACTACTAACAAATCTCTTAAAATTAAGATTTTTCTGGTAATGCAATACTTATAAAATCAGACAGAATGCATAGAGACAAAAAGAAACTATGCAGATTGATTCTCTATGTATGTGTGACGAAGTGTGAAAATATAACACATAGAATACAGCGTGTATATTAAATGAGTTACCTAATTATCCCTACAAGATATTTCCAGTTACAATTCAAAGAAATAGTGTTTTTTTCCCCTAATGAGAACTAAATTGCTAAGAACATTGGAATCTTTTTTTTTTTTTTTGATACTTTATTTACATTTCCAATGTTTCCCCCTTTCTAGGTCTCCTCTTTGGAAACCACCTATCCCTTCCCCCTCCCCCATCTATATGAGGGAATTCCACCTCCCACCCACAAACCCGCCCACTCCCATATTTCCACCTTGACTTTCCCCTTTACTGGGGCCTCTCCTTCCCCGATAGCCAACAAGGCCCTCCTCTGTCACTTATGTGGTCCGAACCATGGGTCCCTCCATGTGTATTCTTTGGTTGGTGGTCCAGCCCGGGGGGGGGGTGTCAGGCCAGTTGACACTGTTGCTTCTTCCATAGGGCTGCAGACTCCCTCAGCTCCTTCAGTCCCTTCTCTAACTCCACCATCTGGGACGTCACTCTCAGTCCAGCAGTTACTGTAAAGTGAAACTTGGGTATTCCAAACGTTTCGGCTAATATCCACTTATAAGTGAGTACATACCATGTTCGTTCTTTTGTGACTGAGGTACCTCACTCAGGATGATATTTTCAAGTTCCATCCATTTGCCTGCAAATTTCATTAAATCATTGTTTTTAATAGCTGAGTAGTACTCCATTGTGTAAATGTACCACATTTTCTGTATCCGTTTCTCTG
>CM052709.1:96204715-96228006 GCA_028551405.1 Uromys caudimaculatus | reverse complement strand
TTAAATCTGAGTCTTGCTTTTTCGGTGTGTTGGGGTATCCAGGGCTTGCTGTGGTGGGAGAGCTGGGTTCTGATGGTGCCAAGTACTCTTGGTTTCTGTTCCTTATGTTCTTACCCTTGCCTTTTGCCATCCTGTTAACTCTGATGTTAACTGATCTTACTCTGTCTGGTTGTGGCTTGCCCCTCCTGCAGGCGTCTGTGTCAATACTCCTTGAAGACCAGCTCTCTCTGAGAGGTGTTTGGGTTTGGAGAGCTGTGGCACAGGGTCCACTCTGGGGTACAGACAGAAATCAGAAGGATCTTGTCCCCAGCTGTCCCTTGGTTCCTATGTCCTGATGACTCTGCAAAGGTCTCTCTTGATCCAGTGAGTTTGAACAGAAGTGGTGGTTTTGCCTGTGCTCAAAGGTATGTCAGCACTCCTAGGATACCCGCTATCTCCTGGAACCCTGTGGCTCAGGCTGAGGTCTCTAGGCACAGACCCCTGGTGGCCTAGGCAAAGGTCTCCCCCCACAGATGGAACCGGAAGTTTCAGGGGTTTCCTGTCCCTGAGTTCTCCTTAGGCCCTGTATCCTGCTGGATCCCGGCGGGTCTTGGTGAGCAGTGTTGCTCCCCTTAACCCCACTCAAGGCTTTTTCACACTCCTGGGAGGGTAGCTTTCTCCTGACGCTCGTTGGCTATGGACTCCTGGTGGCCCAGGCAGAGGTCTCCACCCACAGATGGAAACCAGAATCGAACATTGGAATCTTAAAGGTGGTTTATTAGAAATTTTCAGAAGCTCTGTATTTTCTTTCAAGGAGCAATTGCTGGCTTGCTCATAAGTGCCATGTTTTTTTTTTTTTTTTTTTTTTGTTTGTTTGTTTTTTTCATGAAATCATATGAATTTACACAGTTTCCTTTGGCTCACTGATGACAGATAATAAGGGAAACACAAGGGGTAAATGCCCTTTGACCCCAGTGACACGAGGTCCATAGGTCACCAGCTCTCTGCCCGCCATGCTAGAAGGACATTTGTCCTAAAGGGGAGGATGGCACACGCCTTCTCAACTCTCATCTTTGTTTTGCTCAGGCAACTCTTCTTGGGTTTACTAAATGCCAATGCAATGTGACCCATATTTGGGTTACAACATTGCTCACCAAACAAAACTGGCTCCATGACTGGTTATTCATTTCTGAAATTCAGAAGTTCTGAAATTCAGTGGCTCTTTCCAAGAATTCTGAGACCTTAAGGATCCTGAATACACTTGGTCATGGTTCGTCCCAGTGTTTTTCATTCCGTAAGTCCATGGTGAGATCCTCCATTTATGTTTTTATGTCTATTAATAATTTCTTATTATCATGCAAAGGAATGTGTGTGGTGCTGGGTTGTCTGTCTGTTGCTACTTTCCTGGCTTCCTTCCCCATCCTCACCCACTCTACTCTTTTCTCATCCCTTTCTTCTCAAAGACCTCTTCCTGACTCTGTGTCACCTGTATTCCAAGATCCTCTGTTTTTTCAAGGCACCTTTTCCTCACTAGCTACACCCTTAAGATCCCCCAACCATGGTCTCTTGTCCAGTTCCTTCTATACACACAAATATGTATAAAATAATATCTACGTTCTGCATTTGAAAAAAGTGGCAGTTATTTTGGATTCCATCTTACATCACTTTAGATGAATGATTATCAGTTTCAGTCATTGCCTTGGAAAATGTTATGGTTTTGGTTTTCCTCATGGTTAAATTAAATTCCATTGTTTGTATAAATACTCAACTTTTGTCCATTTATCTATTGATGGACATCTGGGCTGTCTCCATCTTATAGGTAAGTAACTATCTCTATGATATATTGACTGAGGCGCCTTGAAATACATACCTAGGAGCAGTATATCTGAGTCATATGGTCATTCAAAGTTTCTTTTATGAGAAGCTTCTGTACTGACTTAAATGGTGGCCATACCACTTAAAATTCTCAACAGCAATCACTGGGAAGTAATTAGAAAAAAATACCACTCACAATAATTTAAAAATAAAAAAAATTGAAAACAAAACAAAAACTTTGTAAGGATTGCCCAAAGAGGTGGAAGACCTTTTTTAGTGAAGTTTTAAGAAATTGAATAGATTTTACAATACAGAATGACTCTACATTTATAGATTAGCAGAACCAATATTGTGAACATTAGCAAACTGTCTAGACTGAATACAACTCTCATTAAAATTCCAGTGATACTCTTTTGAGAAATAGAAACAATTCTAAAGTTCGTAGGGAAGCACAAAGGTCCTGAACAGCTAAAGCATTCCTGAGCAGAAATATCAAAAGACCTGATCTTAAATCATACTCCGGATCAAAAGTATCAAAAATAACATGGTGCTGGCTCCAAAACAGACATGTCAAACAAAGGAATAGAACACCTAGATACAAACTTATAAAGATATAACTATCTAATTTGACAAAGTTGTCAAAAATACCTTGTAAAAACAATAAAGCAAGGTGCAATATAATCCAGATATTCATATGTAGAAAAATGGAATGAGGTCAATTTCCCAAAGAGTCCTTTAAAAACTCAATTAAAAAAATTATCAAAGACCTTTCTACAAAGTCTAAATGAGGAAAATTTCTAGGAGAAACCAGTAGAACACTTTGACATATATGTTTGTGCAAGGATTTTCTGAAAAGGATGCAAACTGCACAGGAAATAACAGCAAAATTGGACAAGCATTTACATGAAAATGAGAAAATTACATGGATGGGAAATGAAACAACTGTTGTACTTCAGAGATGACTGAGAAGTGAGAACCGCCTTCCTGACTATATATACATCAGACAAGGAGGTACTATCTGGAATGTGTAAAGAACTGCAAAAATTAAATATTTGTTTGCAATTCTAGCAAGTTCACAGGTTGTGCTTATGTATTTGAGGAGGTACACTTGGGCTACAGTACCAACGTGTGAACCAATCAGTGATTTAATAGGTGATTTTTCTACTGTAGCACATGAGGATGATGAATTTTGACTATAAATCCATAGCTAAAATTAACATAAGATACACGGCGTCAGCTCTGCACACAGCTCTTAGAAACAATGGTTTCATGCAAAATGCAAATGCATGACAAATTATACAGAGCCTGCAAAGAGATAAATCTTTGTTAAGTGGAAGAATAAAGAAAATGAAATAATTTAGCATCAATCTAAAACAAATAAAAATGCAAAATTCAGCAGTCCTGGTTGTAAGAATGTGATGGTACCAATAAAAAAATGAGACTTAATTTCCTTTTATTTTATTTCCAAAAATATTCATTTTGGGGAAACTGCCACTACATTGCTACACATTGGTAAGCTCGTGAATATTTTGGAATACTATCTAGGAAATAGTTTTGCTAGAATATTGACTAGCCAAAGAAATTCTTCTGTGAGTTCTTTAAAATACTTCTTAAAATTCCTCTTGTAGCTAATAAATGAAACACACACACACAAACATGCACGCACGCACATTTATAACGTTTGTTGGAGTATCTGCATATTGTGGAGTAGCTGAACCAAACTCTCCCTTGTAGTTATTTTTCAGGTCTTCTAGTTGCCATTATGTAAAGAAGGGATACATTGTGATTCATATTTCACAAAAAACATAAGGTGACAGACAGACGGATATCCCTTATAGCATTTTCTTTATCCTTAATGATTTTAGTATTGTATGGTTCTGTTTTGTTTTGTTTTGCTGTTGTTTTGAAGAAAGTATCCTTCCATAACACTAAAATACACCTTAATTCTTTGTTTAGGAAAACCATAGATATTTCTTCAGGGTAGGTTATACAAATATCGTCCATCTGATTCACTATCAAGATTTATCTTGTTAAATGGGTCTAACACCAACCTGCCTTCTAAGTTCATCTCTCCATACCCACAGATTAGTGAAGCTCCCAGAACTCATAAGAGAAGTCTCTTTGTGTATTAGATGGTGGTTACCACAGAAACTCACAAGTAGTCAGTGTGAAGAGAGTAGTCATTGTGGAGTGCTCAGTCACAAATGAGACATCTACATCACATCCTTCCCAGGCTCAGGGAACCCCAGGAAGAGGGCTCAGAAATACTGTAAGTTCCCGAGGTCTGGGAGGAGCAGAGTGGACAGTATCTTCTGGACATGACAGGACCACTGCACTAATAAAGGCAAAGCAACATGGTTGCAGACAGAAGACCTGTGAGAGATAAAGAGAGTCCATATTCTAACATGGAAGGGAAGGCACACTTTCCCCATGCCATCTGAGAAGCTGATTACAAGTGATGACTTCTAGGGGAGGGGGAGTCAGTTTTCTTTCCACGTGTGGCTCCTGTCAAGTTGATTAGGCTCTAGCAGATGGTCCCACAGGTGAGTACAAGCAGTACAAACTGCACTCAGTAGGCTATTATGAGAAAGGGGTACATGTGATTTAGAGGGTGTAGAGTTGAGAGTTGATCAGGGAGGATTCAGGGAAGAACAGAAAGAATTGATGATGAAATGTATTTTATTGCATGCACACATGAAATTATCAGAGAAGTACAAAAAAAAAATCCTGATAGAACTGGAATGAAGGAAATTCACAACGCCTAGCTATTTCATGGGATCAGGGTAGAGATGATGTTATAAATTCAAAATTAGAAAACAATTTCTCCTTTAGAGAGCAGCCATTTTTTTTTTTTTTGAGTTTCCTTTGAGCAAAGGCAAAACTGATCTTTGCTTTATTCTCATTCAAACGTTATTTTCAGAAACATTAGAATACTAGGCAAGAAAAAAAGGGGAAGGCTAGCAGACATTTGTTCCGGAATAAGGGCTAGAGGTTTCAAGTATGTCACAAGAGATACTCAACTGGGACTAAGTGTATTAGTGTAGTAAGGCAAGGTAGAGAGAAACAGATAACATTCAGCTGATATGACTGCACCACGCCCCCAAGCAGAGCTCATGATTTGGCATGGCTTTATGATCCGCAACTTAAAGATGTTATGTTTTAACTTTCCCATCTGTAAAATGGATGCTATTCCCTCTTCATAGAAACAGTCTGTTCACAGTATTTCATGGGCATCTAACCATGCCCTAAATCAGCAGCATCATGCCAGTGTTGAGGCACACAGAGGTATTTGACAAGTAACAGTTACTGGGCACTAGAAGAGTCATGCCATTCTATTACTGACTGCCAGACCCTTCCAAGACCAAGACTGTTGGGGCAAAATGGGAAGATAATTCATACCATTGGAGAAGGTAATTTTCATCAGTGATCTTGTCACCTAAAGAGCTAATTAAAGGTTGCTTTATGATGCATAATATGGTTGATATTTCACTCTCAAATCTACAATCGCACCAAGAAATTAATAAATTTGAGTATCCAATATTTCTTTGATGGATAGCTGTACACTATGGCTAAAAAGTAACGGATGTTTAAGTGGTCAGCACGAACTGAAGCTCTATTCTTTGGAATATTTTCTCCTTACATTTGCAATTTCAAATGACTTAGATCTTCAGAAAGTTCATAGCAATAAAATGAACACCCACATGCCCATCATCTGACTCCACCAGTCGTGACTGTTTCGTTCGCACTGGCAATCTTATTTCTGCATCGTTTGAAGTTGAGTTTTGAGCATCTTAATGCTTTCCTGGTAAATGTCAATATGCTTATTTGTACAATTTACACATTTACCTTTGATAGGTGGGACATAGTTGCTATAGCAAATTGTTCAGTATATACTTTGGAATAAGTGTTGCTTAAATGTGACAGAATAATAATAATGACAAAAAAAATGAGTCACTACGTTCGTGCCAGGTTGGCAAGGACAGCAACATAGACAGTGTCAGCCAGTCCTTTCGATACCATACATATAACAGTTCATGCTCATGTCACCATCAGTACCACACAGATGTAGGATGAAATTACTCTTTCTTCCCAAGCAACAGTGTATAATGAAATCCAAGCCACATGCAACTCAATGAAATCTGCTGTCATCCAGTGTAACAATGGCTCTTGGCAAGAACACCATGAGGGTGTACCATATTTTAAGAGAACTGTTCTCTTAATGTAACACGCGCCTGTAAAATTCAGCAAGTAATTCCTTCTTATTCTTGGTATAAGTGCTGTATGGTTAAATCATGCACAATGATTTTACAGCTTACAGTGACCTAATATTAGCAGTTTCATATTGTTCAACCTAGAACCTACCAGAGTTGCTATATGGTACCATGTTTATCTACAGCTGCAGTCACTCAAAACATTATCTCAGTATCAAAAGTTGTGTAAACTCATATATGTGATGAGAAACATAGTAAGAAGACAACAGTGAACTATTCCTGAAGAGAACACTATAATTACTAAATCTATAAAGTCTTAATATTTCCATACTAATTATCCTTGATGTTCTAACACTTTGTGGATAGCCAAACTATATACTTCACAGTATATTACAACAATGACATAAAGCCCAAGAAAGAAATATGCCCTGTTTCAGAGACTTATGTTATAACAAGATTCTCTGGTATCTTTCTTTACTGATGTAAGGGATTTTACAAGGGGAAAAAAAAGCAAATCTTGTTTCTACAGCTTTATGGTTCTGCTTTTAATGCAATAAAACAAATATTTCAACATCCCCATAGCCTTATCATGAGCAATGCTAGCTTTCCTCATAGACAATAGGCCTACATTATAGAATGAGTGGCCAGTGCCAGGACACAGCAGCACGGGGATCACCCGGAGTCCCCGAGCAATTCACTGACCTTACAGCAGGAAATCAGAACTTGCTTAAGCAGCATCATGTTGCTAGGATGCACTATGCCTCCTTTTAAGTTAGGTTTGGTTTTGCTGCTATTTCAGCAAGGCTTGAGCATTTATATTAATGAAATGCAAAGATGCTCTTATTACTGTGATCACACCAACATGCTGCAGTGTATACTAAGAAAGCGGGGCTCTGGTTCATCAGAGCCTTCTGTGCATGCCTCCACTATATGTCAGCATGATAGAGTGGGAAACCTTATCATGAGATTCAGGTCTCTAAGATTCAAGTACTTCCTCTGAAAATTTATGACTATTAGCATCATTATTTGATTAGAAAGAAACACTCAGTAGATCTTTGTCTTACAACTAAAAAATGTATTTGTTATTGCTGAAAGGTTGTTTGTGTGTGTGTGTCTGTCTGTCTGCTTGTCTGTCTGTCCATCCAAACCTGTCTTGAGGTATCTGACGGACATATGTTATACATTGGCTAATAAGAACAACATAGATGAACTAGAAAATCAGGCTTATGAAATTCTTGGCGGAGATACTAAAACATATTCTAAGTAATTTTTCAATCTTTGTTGGAGAAAATCATAGCAGTTGTTATTTTGAGCAAGCCAAAAAAATTCTATTTATTACTTCTTAAACCAAGAATAACTGTAATTGTGTATATGATTTTATGTGATAACAGAATGCATTGATATTCCTGTGGATAACTCCAGAACATGTATTCTCAATTTAAAGTAAATATTTCCACTATTTAAAACCATTCCATCCTGTTGTATAATAACTGGTAGTTAATCTCTATTACCAGTTTTCCATTTTACAGTCTTTTAGTTTTCTTCATTGAAAATCTTTTGGTTTGTTTATATTAACAGTGGGCCATGTTTCTTAAAACACCTAGAGCTTTGGAATATTATCGTGGATAAAACGGTACTGTATCTGTCTTTAACATAACCTTATGCTCTAATTTCTAGGTGCTGAAAGTTTAACAGATAACGGGCCACAAACTTTCACATCAGGGAGAGGTTCAAGTCTCCTCAGGGACAGAGTAGCCAGGAGATGTCACTGTCTTTAAGCTTAGGTCGAAAGGGTAGAGTGCTTCTGTGGACTCCTCAGAAGACCCACTTCTTTTCTGCCATATATCTCCTTGCTTTTTGGGATTTCTTTTAAGCTTCAGGGAAATTGCTTGGAACAGGAAATAGGATCCTATCAGGATATTACAGAATAAGGCAAGTGAGGCAAACAAGGGTAAGAGGCTCATTCTAGATAACGTGGCAGTTACTTTAAAACTCTCACTGACGGTTGTGGACTCATTTTATTTTGTTGCTTCCACTAAGAGAAACCAGAGAGGGGGAGAAACAAATCAATTTCATTGTAATATCAGATTTCAAAGTTGTGAAGGCCTATAAGATAAGATGTCTTATCCAAGATGTCCCAAAATTCTGTGGGTCTCTAAGAATACTGGCTTATGTTAAAATTGGATGATGCTACAAACAGCTCTCCCTCTTGCAAAGTCTATCTTGGGTTTAGCTCTGAACTAATGAGCTAAGTAGACACCAATGTCCCTCAAACCCAAAGGAAATTGCCACCTTCACAGTGAGATGAAGGGCAAATGGCAGCAGCTGGGAACATATTTTCAATTTCTTTACAGTATTTATATCTTGGAGTCTGGCGTTTATTTTATTTCACTCAACAAGGGCTTACTCTATCCTGAAGCAAAACTTTCTTGACTTCTTAATTATTTCCCAGCCAATCTGGTTTGCAAATGGCACTCTATTTTAGATAACCACCTGTTACATCATTTCTTTAAAGAGATGACTTAATTTGTTGAATAATTCAAGAGAAGGGTTGAGGCATTTAGATAACAAAAATGAGAGGAAAACCACAAAGATGGGCCTCAATTGACTTCAGTACTATCTATTCAACTCCTGGTTTGTCATTCCCACCCGAATGTCTACTTAATTTTGGTTAATATGGACTGAATTCGGATAAATATCTCTATTTATTTAAACAAAAGAAGTATTTAAATCAAACTTATTATTTTATGGTTGTATTTTTGTCACTCAAATACATTTAATATTTCATTCTAAAAGCAGCTTATCATGTTAGGATTATAAAATATAATGTTTCAATTTTCATACCCTAATACTTTTATTTTTCTGATATTGTAGGTCTTGAAAATTAAAAACTTAAGTTGCTTTAGAATACTATGTTTAATTATTTAAATTACATACATTCAGGGTTTATGCTACATAATAAGGTTTTAAGCAATAAATACATCTGAGTATATAGTATTGAATATATAGATAATATAATAAAATATGTTACTTAAAAATATAAAATGTATAATATATTTTATATACTTTCACATATATGATGATACAGAAATTATAGATGTGTGTGTGTGTGTATTTTATACCTTGTTACTAGATACAGTAATTAGGTCATAATGGGAACTAGATTTTGTGTATCTAGTCTATTATTTTAATGTCATCAACAAAATAAAATAGGCAATATATGTTTTTAATGCAACTCAGTATATATTTATAATAAATATTTCTAATTTTATTTTTTAAAAAAATGATTTTCAAGTTCACAAACATCCTCTGACTTTCTCTTCTTTGTAGTCACCCTCAATACAGTGAAGCAATCCCTTGAAAGTTAACCAGACTATGCCACTTTGTTCATAGATATCTCAAGGGGCCTCCTTATTATTCATCAGCGTATATGTTGTGTCTCTACATGTAAAGAACCCCTTTGGTTTCATGCACATCCATGAGTCCTCCTGCCCCAGCACATTGCTCACTCTGTATGTGCCATCTCAGCCTGTGACATGTCCACATCCAGAGACTGTTGAGCATCTAAGACCAGCTATGTAGGGATGCCCTCCTCAGTGAGGGACAGACCCCTTCTCCCATCTGTGTAAATCCCAACCTATTCCATTCATCCTCTCCTGCTTTAACTTTTACAAGTATATGGCATTCAGATGTACATGTAATAATATACCACTCCTCACTATATATCCTTTATAGAATATTGAATGGAGGAAGTCAGGTTTTAGTCTGTTTCGTTCATCACTTATTTCCTTGGCAGAGGACACTGTCTGGCACACAGTAGGAGTTCAATGTAGAGTTTTTGAATGAGTGAATCATTAGTGAAATTCTGTCTTGTCAAATAAAGAAAAGGTCTTGGATGTGCAAAGACTGAATGTGTACCTAGATGTTTAGAGATAATAAAGAGTCCATCAAATTAATGGTTTGACTCAATTGAATGTTCTGGGAAAGAAAAAGGAAATGAATAACGCCTATGCAAATAAGGCTTCCCTAGATAAGCAGTAGGCATTATTAACTCTACGGTGTTGGTCCAGTAGGATTTCAATAATAACAGACAGTAGATCTGTTTCTCAGTTTCAGCGTCTCCATATCAGCATGCAATAAGGATCACTTCTTCCCTGCCTTCTGTTCCATCACCCACATTACACCTAACAGTATTTAATGTGTACTCCAGCCACGTATTCAGACAGACCACTTCACATCCCTGTGCCTCTTTAGCGAACAGAACCAACACTGCACAAAACAACTCATACTTGTAAATCTAGCAGACGCTGATCTCAGCGGGGGCAGAGCTGGGTCTGCAGATGCCTGGAGATGCTCTGTCCTGGATCGTCTTTTCCTTTCACCCAGAGCAGTTACAGAAGAGAAAGCAGACCAACCTTGCCGTTGATAATTTGTGCCAAGCAGTACCTGTGCTTTGGGTACCACCCTGCTATCACCTCCTCCAAGCAGTTAACAGAACAAAAGACACTCTCACGGGCTGCCAGGTCACTCTTTCTGCGCACCTGAGAAGTCTTGATTCCAGCATGGTGGGTGATGCAGCTGTGAACGATTGTTCTTTATGTATCATGTTTCATTAATGTCTAAAGACTATTTTCTTCTACCTTTGGGACATTTGTTCTTGTCACCTTCTCATGTGTGCTACCCTTATTCTTTTTTTTCTTTTGCTATATCATATAAAAATTTATTTTAAAATAACTCTTTGGTATTACATATAATTTCATTATTTATTAAAGATAAAAAAGCAAATTTGCATAATAATACATTGGGCACGATTACTTATTTTTCCATAAACGATTACATCTTAGCTGCACTACTTGATATTGCAGGACATAGCGTCTTCAGTGTTTTTCAAGTTGACAACAACTTTCATGAAACGTATCTGTGGCTCAAACATCTGTTTTAAAATTAAGTATTCTAATACAGTGCAATCTGAAGATACACTAGTTGATACCGACACACGGAGAAATGATTGTAGGGAATATCAAAGGCTGCTGTTTTCATCATACCTCTATAAAAGCATAGAGCGATGTTTACAGTGAAAACACTTCAGCATGGAGCATGCAAGTCTTGACTGTGATCCTGGGTGCTGGAGGTTGGCGTTGCTGGCACTGTGTGGCACAATGGTGTATGCAGTGCACAGTGTGCTTGGTGTGCTTGCTGTGTGCTTAGATCCAGGCTACATGAAGTGAACAATACAGTGTGAGCAAATGCTCCCACATATACCCTTCATTCATTACACATTTGATTTTGTATATTTGATTGGTGTGTGTTCAGAGACCTTTTATTGTTGCTGAAGGTTTCACCACTCTCAAGTATTCAGTTACATAACCTCCTGAATAAAGAAGCGCTCTCTCTCTCTCTCTCTCTCTCTCTCTCTCTCTCTCTCTGAGTGTGTGTGTGAATGCACATGCATGTGTGCAGCCTATCTGTATGCATTGTGTGTGAGGTATATGTGTACATATGTGTACAAGTGTGTGGAGGTGGGGTGTAACTGTTTGATGTCTTTCTCAATCACTCTCTATCTTATATTTTAAGACAGTTTTTCACTGGCAGTCATGAATGGGGTAGTCTGACTGGCCACTGTCACCTAGAACTACCATACCTGGCTTTGTATGTGTTACCCTTATTCTTAAGCAAGATTTTTACTGAAAAATGACTTCAAATTACAAGAAAAGCTGTTTTGAAATCAATTCTATGTAATTTCCCAGTGGGAAGTAGTGAAAATATATCCTTACATTCAACAGATTCTGACAGGTAAAGTTGGCCTATAAAACAAGACTTCAAAATGAAATTCCACTGCATAAATTACTTAAAAGCAGATTCCCATGAAGAAGAAAATAATTAAACCCTGTGGTTTGGAAAGATTGCACCCATATATTCTGAGTCAGCAACTATGAGCAATATATGAATACAAAATATGTGTACAGACACACATACATACTGTACTGGCTGGTTTTGTGTCAACTTGACACAAGCTGGAGTTATCACAGAGAAAGGAGTTTCAGTTGAGAAAATGCCTCCATGAGATCCAGTGGTAAGGCATTTTCTTAATTAGTGATCAAGGAGGGAAGGCCCCTTGTGAGTGGTACCATCTGTGGGCTGGTAGTTTGGGTTCTATAAGAAAGCAGGCTGAGCAAGCTAGAAGAAGCAAGCAAGCCAGTAAGTTACATCCCTCCATGGTCTCTGCATCAGCTCCTGATCCCTGTCCTGCTTGAGTTCCAGTCCTGACTTCCTTTAGTGATGACCAGCAGCATGGAAGTATAAGCTCAATAAACTCTTTCCTCCCCAAACTGCATCTTGTTCATGATGTTTGTGCAGGAATAGAATCCCTGACTAAGACACATATACACATATACACACAAACACACACATACACATACATACACACATATGTACATATATACAAATACACACACATACACATGTACACACACATAAACACATAAACACTCAAACACATACACACTCACATATATACACACAGACACATACAGACTCACACACATACACACACACAAACACACATACACATGTCAAGACAAGCAGATTCCTCTTCACTTCTAACTAAGAGAGACTATAAAACCATGTGGAGAATTTGTCAATGTAAAATTTAAGAGGGCTCAGGAGACAGTTAAACCAAAATGTTAAAACATGAACACTACATAGAAACACAAAAGTGAAAAGGACTGTAAATACAGCTTCCAGGAAAACATGAGACAGACAGGCAGACACACAGACAGATAAACACACACACACAGGGGCAGGGGAGACACAGACACAAAGAGAGAGACAGAGACTGAGAGACAGAGACAGTATCTTTCCCTTTAAAATCTTCATATATTTGTCTTTCAAATTACTTGTTTTTGTCTTAAAAAGGTTCTCCAGATGTGGCTTATATAACATTTCAAGATAGAATATCTGTTGTGTTCACTTAGTCTATGAACTTGACTTTCCAGGGGGAACATTATGCCTGGACGACAGATAGTGGGCAAAGAAGTAGAGCCAGGCTACAGAAGCCCCAGCCTCTGCCCTGGAGTCTATTTCTAGGTACCAATGTCAAACATAACCGACTTAATACAGACTCCACAGAAAGTCCCAGAATTTGCCGAGACCTTGTCAAGTTTCTAAGAACTGCAGGTCTCACTTGATAGCTCAGTCTGGACACTCATGAAATCTTAATGTCCTTGGAATTCAGTGAAAACAGAAAACTTCAAGAACAGTTTTTACTTGTTAGACAAAATAAAATTTAAAGATTATCTGGTGCCATCAGCTCAAAGCAGGGCTAAAATCCCAGTAGTTGGTGGGGGTGGTATAGGCAGAAGAATTAGGAGCTCAGGGTGATCCTCAGCTACAGAACAAGTTCAAGACTATCATGAGTGGCATGATTTACACATGATTTGCTACAAATTTATGCCCAGAGCGTCCATTATTTCTGAGGCCTCTCTAAGCCTTTGCAGTTAGTTTTGGATGGTTGATGGAAGCATCACTCAATGTATTGTTCCAGGCTCTTTCCCAAAGCCTCTCTTTCTCAGCTGCCTGGTTCTCTGTGGGCTCTTAGGGTACCTAGAACCAAAAAAGATTATATACTGAAACAGGACTCCCTGTGTCAGTCAAGCAAAGAGTAGCCTTCAGGGACTGGGGAAGCTTCTTCGTCACCAGGGAAGCATCATTTCTACTGCTTTGAGAGCCCTGGAAACCTCCCATGGGGAGGAAGGTATCTGTGGAGCTTCAAAGTCCTCTCCATTCTATTTTGTCTTACTTTCATCCCTCTGAGATTGTGAGTGTGCACATCGAGCCTCTTCAGTTAGATTTCTGTATGAAGGAGCCTGGTATTAGAGTGATGGGGACAGAGGGTCATTAAATAAAACCCATCAGTACTCATGCTGTGAATTGAGAAAAGTGTGCAACGTTGAGGCTGATGATGGCTGCCTTGTATGCTTACACTGAAGAAAGCTGGGAAAGAAAGACAGCAGCTGTGCCTGCACACAGCATTAACTTTTAGACTCTGTTTTACACAAAAGACTACTCACCTCTCTCACAGCCATCGGTGTTTAAAAGATTTGTGATTTCCCTTTAAACAAATACTGAAGGAGCAAAATCAGAATATTCAAAACAAACAAAACATCTAGCTTTCCCCTACATTAGCCCAAAATAATGGGCTTTGCAGAATTCAAATGCAGCCATTGAAGATAAAACATTTAATGATGGCAAGAGAAGGGAACACTGCCCAAGATGTCAGTGCGATTTATCACCCCAGAGCCGAACGTCAGAGCTGAATCCACAGATCAAAACAGCCTTGCCATCAAGCCCAAGCCACCTTTCTCCACCCTTAAACAAAGCCACATTTTTTTTTCTTATTTTCATTATTGGAAGCAGAATGCTTTCAACAGACTTAGCGACTGATATTTTGATTCAAAGTACTATGGCCCAATGCTGCTGGCTGGTATTTGAAAGTCCAGGGGAAGAATAAATGCAGGCTACAGATGCAGTACAATGTGGATGAAGTATGCACACTCACCCACTTTCTCTGCCTCTGAACAAATATCAAAGAAGCGTTCATTTCTCAGGAGAGTCAAGAAAGAGGAAAACCGTGAGAGACATACAAAGGTATCATAAAGTAGGATTCTGCAACCAATCACCTTCAACAATTCCATTTTCACTGGCCTTTCAGAGGATGATCATCTATGTGCTGAACTGACCTTAGATAAAACACATCTATCAAAAGCATTTTGTTCTTAATACATGCTGTGGGGTTTGGGTTATGATGGTTGTATCTATACTCAACTGCACACATTTTTTATGCCACAGTTCCCTAAAAAATAGTCTAATAACTGTTTGCATAGTATTTACATTGTGTCAGGTGCTATACAGGGTGAGAGTAAGCAGTGTGTATATGATATTCCAAAGACTAGATTCACTGAGAAAATGAAATTGAAAAACATTCTAATATAGCAAACATGACACACCCTGCTCTCAGAATTCCCATTGAAGCACACATCCCAATTCCCAAGGTAATCATTAATTTTGTCCCTAGATACTAATAACTTTGTGACAGAATAAGCATACATACCTGCTCAACCCCTGAATGGTTTTGTCAAAGAGAAGACATTTCACTGAGTGTGAAATGTGCCACAGAGTATTTGAGGACACAGCTCATTTGTAACAAGCACTTCTTGAGATGTTTTCCTCTCATGATGTAAATTGGGAATCTTGATTCTCAGACATGGTTGTTTGCTCCACATGCCCAGCACAGAGATCCTATATTGATCCTATATTGAGTATAAAGATGCACTTGAGTTCTGGAATCACTTACCAATAAATACATGGAAACTGATTCTCTAGTACTGAGATGAATTAGAATTAGAACAATTGCTCCAAACTGCCCCAAATATAGAGGCATTCACACCCAGTGAAAGCTCATGGCCACCCAGTTTTTAAGCAGGGAATTGACAGCCCAAGATTTTAATTCAGAGATGCTCAGCAGTTGGTCTGTGGGTCAAATCTAGTATTGATATTTTACCACATTCAATCAAGATTTACCCAAGACATTACTTTTACCACTAAGATCTTGTCCTGCATTTGGCAATATTATTTGCAAATCTAAAATGAGATTTTTTTTACCACAGTATTTTATATTATTTTGAAGACAATGCAAAGCAGAAAGGCATAGATAGTTCTATATAATGTTTTGCCCAGTGGTCTATGCTGTCTATGAAAACAGAGAGAAAGTTGAGTCAAAGTTTTTTTTCACCATTCGACTCTACTTCTATCTTTCAGATAAACATACTGAATCAAAGAATGCTTTGAAGAGTCTTCAATTCCTCAACAGCTCCAGAGGAGGAAAGATAGGTAAAATGTGACTTGAAGTAGCTTCCTTGTGGAGGAAACACAGCCATAGCAAGAAGGAAAGGCAAGAGTGCATGATGGTGCTAATCTGGTCTCTCTGGAGTGCAATTCAGAGAAACAGTCTAGGAAAAAATGGGGAGGGGTCTAAAATTGAGCACGGAGGGCCAGTGAGGACAGCAATCAGATCAAAGTGAGGAAGAGATACCAGGGCCCAGTGGAGCACGATGTAGCCATCCTTTCAAGCATGCTAGATCCAAACCTAGTGCCAGTGTTTAGACTCAACACATTGTGGAGCGAGCGCATGGTCAGGCTTCTCTGTGCTTTAGATTGCCCCTCATGATTGAATGCAGCAATCTGGGAGGAGAAATTGGAAACAAGGCAGAAGACAAATGAACACAGCACTTGCTTCCACTAGTCTCCAGCCTCTGATTTCTGAGCTCTTAATGCATGCTTTTACTCAACAGAGCAATGTCTTCCTGTCATCTTGCGGGGCAAAGTTTGCCTTTCCTAAACTTTTCTTTTTATCCTCCCCCTCCAGTGTGCACATACGTGCGTGTGGGCCTGCATATGTGTGTCTGTGTCTGTGTGTGTGTGCATGCATGTGCACACATATCCCAACTGTTCATGACTCAAAAATGGAACGAATGTATTTCTGCCATTGTATGGTATCTCCTTAAGTTGAGGCTATTTCTCATTAAATCCCATTTTGTATCTTCAAGACTAAAACCAAATCCAATAAATTATTACTTAAACCTACAGTGAAGTGATATAAAATAATATTTCTCCAAATAGACTAACCATAAATTTCAATTTTTATGTTTGCAAACAAAAAAATAATACAAATACAATCAAGTTAGATATAAAATACAAGAGACTTCCTAAAGTGGAAAATTTCAACTCATTCTAAGGAAAGGTCATGAAAATTTTAGGTAAATGAATAGATCTAGAAAAGATTATATTAGTGATGTAATACAGACACAGAAAGACAAAGGCTATATGCTCTCTCTCATCAGTGCTTCCTAGCTCCAAATTATCAGATGTAAGTGTACAACATGCGGTAGCAACAGAAACCAATAAGGTATAAAGAGATCATACATGTGTATAAGTGTGTAGTTGGTTGCTTGCTTGTGTGCATGCATGAAAGATAAAAGAAAACAGCAGGATGCAAATAAATTGCAATTTCAATTATGGTTTAGTTTCTTCAGCAAGGGTTTGATTATGTGCAAGGAAGAGACTAGGGAAAGCTCAGAGAGTTCTGACATCTCATGGCCATCAACACACATGGAGATGTTAATCCAAGTTGAATTGCTGACTCTCTGCATTACCATGCACATATCATCTGATGTATGGTTCTCTCAGCCAGCCCTGTGGCAACAACCAATCAAAAGCTATATTAGTAATGAACATCATACTTCTACAGTAATCCTGCCTCACCTGGATTCGTTTTCCTTCATTAGATTTATAATATTTATTCGGACACACTCAGCTTAGCTTTCTTTAGGAGGAAATATATTCATATATTTTATTTTATCAACTCTGACTCTTTAGAGGGCAAAATCATGTCTGTGGGTGCTACGGGTTGCATACACACAGATGCTCTCTATACCTTTGAGTTCTACCTCTGTAGACTGAACCATCTTTAGATCAGAAATACCAGTAAAATGCTGGGGAGATGGCTTAGTAATGGAAATGCTCGCTATGCAGGCATAAGGGGTGGAAGTTCAGATGCCCAGAACACATGCAAAATTTCAGGGGAGTGTGGTGACTTCCTCATAAGACAGAGATGGGGTCTTCACGTCATACTGGCTAGCACAAGTGGCCATATCTCTGAGCTCCGAGTCTGACTGACATGTCTTGTTTCTGTGGGTAATGTAGAAAAGTATCTAATGATGACTTCTACCAATGACCTTGGGCTTCCACATACACATGCAACCATGTGCATTTCCTCCCTCACACACAGGTGCCCCACATGTAAGCATGTATACACACATCACACACATGAAAACTGAGAAAGAAAAAAATCTATGAATCATATTTTTTGTTGACAGTGCTATAAAGTTAGCACAAAGATGGTTATATTGGTTATGTCTGGACTCTATGTGTGTAGATACTTTTTCATGTCACAATTCCTTAAACAGTATAGATTAAATTGTTTACATAGCATTTGCATTGCATTGGGTACTACATATAATCTGTAGATGATTTAAGGTATACATAGGATGTGCATGGGCTATATGCAAATATTGATCACTGTGTGTAAAAGACGTAAGCATCCTGGATTTAGGCATCTAGGGATTCCTGCAACCATATTCATTCATTCATTCATTCATTCATTCATTCATTCATTCATTCTCTTTCTGTCATTTCTGTCTCTGTCTCTGTCTCTCTGTCTCTCTATCTCTCTCTGTCTCTCTCTGTCTGTCTGTCTCACTATCTCTGTGTTTCTACCCCACCTCTTTTCTGTCTATCTCCATCTTATAAATATAGAGACACATCATCTATCTGTTATATACATACACATGAATGATATATCTCTTTAAAAAGTAAATGTGTGGCTCCATAGCCAAATAGTGCCAGGAGAAAGCTACACTCCCAGGAGTGTGGAAAAGCCATGTGTGGGATTAAGACGAGCACCACTGCTCAGTGGGACCCACCTGGGATCCTCAGGACACAGGGACTGAGGAAAAGCTGGGGAGAGGAACCTTCTGGTTTCCATCTGTGGCAGAAGACCTCTGCCTAGGCCACCAGGGCTCCATAGCCAAATAGCGCCAGGAGAAAACTAGCCTCCCAGGCCCTTGGGACACAGGGACTGAGGAAAAGCCTGGGACAGGAGCCTCCCGGTTTCCATCTGTGGCTGGGGACCTCAGCCTGTGCCACAGGGCTCCATAACCAAAGAGTGCCGGAAGAAAGCTAGATTCCCAGGAGTATGGACAAGCCTGTCTGCTCAGAGGGACCCATCTGAAATCCCAGTACACAGTGACTGAGGAGTGGTCTTCTGGTTTCTTTCGGTGGTCGGGGAGCTGATCCTGTGACACAGGGCTCCATACTCAAATAGTGCCAGGAGAGAGCTGGTATCCCAGAAGTGCCGACACACCTTTGAGCACAGGCAAGATGACCACTTCTGTCCAAATTCACTGGATCAAGAGGGACCCTTGTAGAGTCAGCAGGACACAGGAACCAAGGTACAGCTGGGGATAAGATCTTTCTGGTTTCTGTCTGCGCCCCAGAGCTGACCCTGTGCCACAACTCTCCAAAACCAAATTCCTCTCAGAGAGAGCTGGTCTTCAAGGACTATTAACACAGAGGCTTGAAGGAGGGACAAGCCACAGCCAGAGAGGGTAAGACCAGCTAACACCAGAGTTAACTAGCTGGCGAAAGGCAAGGGCAAGAACATAAGGAACAGAAACCAAGGCTACTTGGCATCATCAGAACCCAGCTCTCCCACCACAGCAAGCCCTGGATACCCCAACACACCAGAAAAGCAAGACCCAGATTTAAAATCATTTCTCAGGATAATGATAGAAAACTTTAAGAAGGAAATAAATAACTCTCTTAAAGAAATACAAGAGAACACAGGTAAATAACTAGAAGCCCTTAAAGAGGAAACACAAAAATCCATGAAAGAATTACAGGAAAACACAATCAAACAGGCAGAATTACAGGAAAACACAATCAAACAGAAGAAGTAAATGAACAAAATAATCCAGCAACTAAAAATAGAAACAATAAAGAAATTACAAAGGGAGACAACCTTGGAGTTAGAAAACCTAGGAAAGAGATCAGGAGTCATTGATGCAAGTATCACCAACAGAATACAAGAGATAGAAGAGAGAATCTCGGGTGCAGAAGATACCATAGAAAACATTGACACAACAGTCAAAGAAAATGCAAAATACCAAAAGCTTCTAACCCAAAACATCCATGAAATCCAGGACACAATGAGAAGATAGAAACTAAAGGTAACAGGTATAGAAGAGAGTGAAGATTCCCAACGTAAAGGACCAGTGAATATCTTCAACAAAATTATAGAAGAAAACTTTCCTACCCTAAAGAAAGAGATGAACATAAATATACAAGAAGCCTACCTAACTCCAAATAGATTGGACCAAAAAAGAAATTCCTCCCATCACATTATAGTGAAAACACCAAATACACAAAACAAGGAAAGAATATTAAAAGCAGTAAGGGAAAAAGATCAAGTAACATATAAAGGCAGACCTATCAAAATTAACCCAGACTTCTCACCAGAGACTATGAAAGCTAGACGATCCTGGGCAGAAGTCATATAGAACCTAAGAGAACACAAATGCCAGCCCAGGTTGCTATATCCAGCAAAATTCTCAAGTGCCATAGAGGGTGAAACCAAAATATTCTATGACAAAACCAAATTTACATAATATGTTTCCACAAACCCAGCCCTACAAAGGATAATAGATGGAAAACGTCAACTCAAGGAGGGAAACTACACCCTAGAAAAAGCAAGAAAGTAATCTTTCAACAAACTCAAAAGAAGATAGCCACATAAAAGTAAAAATAACATCAAAAATAGCAGGAACCAACAATCACTATTCCGTAATATCTCTTAACATCAATGGACTCAATTCACCAATAAAAAGACATAGACTGACAGACTGGATCCATAAAGAGGACCCAGCATTTTGCTGCATTCAGGAAACACACCTCCGTGATAAAGACAAACACTACCTCAGAGTAAAGGGCTGGAAAACAATTTTCCAGGCAAATGGTCCCAAGAAACAGGCTGGAGTAGCCATTCTAATATCGGATAAAATTGACTTTCACCCAAAAGTCATCAAAAAAATAAGGAAGGACACTTCATACTCATCAACGGAAAAATCTACCAAGAAGAACTCTCAATTCTGAACATCTATGCTCCAAATGTAAGGGCACCAACATTCATAAAAGAAACTTTACTAAAGCTCAAATCACACATTGCACCTCACACAATAATAGTGGGAGATTTCAACACCCCACTATCATCAATGGACAGATATTGGAAACATAAACTAAACAGAGACGCAGTGAAAGTAATAGATGTTATGAACCAAATGGATTTAAAAGATATCTATAGAACACTTCATTCTAAATCAAAAGAATATAGCTTCTTCTCAGTACCTCATGGTACTTTCTCCAAAATTGACCATATAATCTGTCACAAAACAAACCTCAACAGATATAAGAAGATTGAAATAATCCCATGCCTCCTATCAGATCACTATGGATTAAGGCTGGTTTTCAATGGCAACAACAACAACAGAAAGCCCACATACACATGGAAGCTGAACAATGCTCTACTCAATGATAACTTGGTCAAGGAAGAAATAAAGAAAGAAATTAAAGACTTCCTAGAATTTAATGAAAATGAAAGTACAACATACCCAAACTTATGGGACACAATGAAAGCAGTGTTAAGAGGAAACTCATAGCTTTGAGTGCCTCCAAAAAGAAACTGGAGAGAGCATACACTAGCAGCTTAACAGCACACCTGAAAGCTCTAGAACAAAAAGAAGCTAATAAACCCATGAGGAGTAGAAGGCAGGAAATAATCAAACTCAGGGCTGAAATCAACCAAGTAGAAAGAAAAAGAACTATACAAAGAATCAACAAATCCAGGAGTTGGTTCTTTGAGAAAATCAACAAGATAGATAAACCCTTAGCCAGACTAACCAGAGGGCACAGAGACAGTATCCAAATTAAGAAAATTAGAAATGAAAAGGGAGACATGACAACAGATTCTGAGAAAATTCAAAAAATCATCAGATCCTACTATAAAAGCCTATACTCAACAAAACTGGAAAATCTGGATGAAATGGACAATTTTCTAGACAGATAACAAATACCAAAGTTCAGTCAGGATCAGATAAACCATCTAAACAGTCCCATGATGCCTAAAGAAATAGAATCAGTCATTAAAAGTCTCCCAACCAAAACAATCCCAGGACCAGATGGTTTAGTGCAGAATTCTATCAGACCTTCAAAGAAGACCTAATACCAATGCTCTTCAATCTATTCCACAAAATAGAAACAGAAGGAACACAACCCAATTTCTTCTATGAGGCCACAGTTACACTGATAAAGACCCAACAAAGAAAGAAAACTTCAGACCAATTTCCCTTATGAATATCAAAGCAAAAATAATAAAATTCTGGCAAACAGAGTCCAAGAACACATTAAAACGATCATTCATCATGATCAAGTAGGCTTCATCCCAAGGATGCAGGGATGGTTCAATGCCTATAAATCCATCAATGTAATCCATTAAATAAACAAACTCAAAGAAAAAAACCACATGGTCATTTCATTAGATGCTGAAAAAGCATTTGACAAAATTCAACATCCCTTCATGATAAAAGTCTTGGAAAGATCAGGAATTCAAGGCCCATACCTAAACATAGTAAAAGCAATATACAGCAAACCAGCAGCCAACATCAAACTAAATGGAGAGAAACTCAAAGCAATCCCACTAAAATCAGGGACAAGGCTGCCCTCTCTCCCTATCTATTCAATATAGTAATTGAAGTTCTGGCTAGAGCAATTAGACAACAAAAGGATGTCAAAGGGATACAAACTGGAAAGGAAGAATTCAAAATATCACTATTTGCAGAGGATATGATCGTATACTTAAGTGACCCGAAAAACTCCACCAGAGAACTGCTACAGCTGATAAACAACTTCAGCAAAGTTGCCGGATATAAAATTAACTCAAACAAATCAGTAGCCTTCCTATAATGGAAGGATAAACGGGCTGAAAAGGAAATTAGGGAAATCACACCCGTTCACAAATGTCACAAACAATATAAAGTACCTTGGTGTGACTCTAACAAAGCAAGTGAAAGATCTGTAGGACGAAACTTCAAGTCTCTGAAGAAAGAAATTGAAGAAGACCTCAGAAGATGGACAGATCTCCCATGCTCATGGATTGGCAGGATTAATATAGTAAAAATGGCCATCTTGCTGAAAGCAATCTACAGATTCAGTGCAATTCCTATCAAAATTCCAACTCAATTCTTCATAGACTTAGAAAGAGAAATTCTCAAATTCATTTGGAATAACAAAAAACCCAGGATAGCAAAAACCATTCACAGCAACAAAAGAACTTCTAGGGGAATCAGCATCCCTGACTACAATCTGTACTATAGAGCAGTAGTGATAAAACTGCATGGTATTGGTAAAGTGACAGGCAGGTAGATCGATGGAATAGAACTGAAGACCCAGAAATGAACCCACACACCTATGGCCACTTGATCTTTGACAAAGGAGCTAAAACCACCCAGTGGAAAAAAGACAGCATCTTCAACAAATGATGTTTTTCGACTGGTGGTCTACATGTAGAAGAATGCAAATTGATCCATTCCTATCTCCCTGTACAAAGCTCAAGTCCAA
>CM052709.1:96193276-96204615 GCA_028551405.1 Uromys caudimaculatus | reverse complement strand
ACCAATGGCTTATGCTCTAAGATCAAGAATTGACAAATGGGACCTCATGAAATTGCAAAGCTTCTGTAAGGCAAAGGACACTGTCAGTAGGACAAAATGACAACCAACAGATTGGGAAAAGATCTTTACCAATCCTACATCTGATAGAGGGCTAATATCCAACATATACAAAGAACTCAAGAAGTTAGACTCCAGAAAACCAAATAACCCTATCAAAAAATGGAGAAAAGAGCTAAACAGAGAATTCTCAACTGAGCAAATTCGCAGGGCTGAGAAGCACCTAAAGAAATGCTCAACATCCTTAGTCATCAGGGAAATGCAAATCAAAACAAGTCTGAGATTCCGCCTCATACTGGTCAGAATGGCTAAAATCAAAAACTCAGGTGACAGCAGATGCTGGCGAGGATGTGGAGAAAGAGGAACACTCCTCCATTGTTGGTGGGATTGCAAGCTGGTACAACCACTCTGGAAATCAGTTTGGGGACCCTCAGATAATTGGACATAATACTACCTAAGGACCCAGCTATACCACTCCTGGGCATATACCCAGAAGATGCTCCAACATGTAATAAAGACATATGCTCAACTATGTTCATAACAGCTATATTTATAATAGCCAGAAGCTGGAAACAACCCAGATGTCCCTCAACAGAGGAATGGATACAGAAAATGTGGTACATTTACAGAATGGAATACTACTCAGCTATTAAAAACAATGACTTCATGAAATTTGCAGGCAAATGGATGGAACTTGAAAATATCATCCTGAGTGAGGTACCTCAGTCACAAAAGAACGAACATGGTACGTACTCACTGATAAGTGGATATTAGCCCAAAAGTTTGGAATACCTAAGTTTCACTTCACAGTAACCATTGGACTGAGTGTGAGATCCCAGATGGAGGAGTTGGAGAAGGGACTTAAGGAGCCGAGGGAGTTTGCAGCCCCATGGAGGGAGCAACAGTGACAACTGGCCTGACCCCCCCAGTGCTCCTGGAGGCTGGGCCACCAACCAAAAAATACACATTGAGGGACCCATGGTTTGGACCACATATGTGGCAGAGCAGGGCCTTGTTGGCCATCAGGGGAGGAGATGCCCTGGGCCTGAGCATGTTAGAGGCCCCAGTATAGGGTAATGCCAAGGTGGGAAGACAGGAGTGGGTGGGCAGGTGGGTGGGTGGGGGAATACCCTCATAGAGGCAGGGGAGGGGGAGGACACTCAAGGTGAGCTGTGGAGCCAGACGTCTTGATTTGAAGTCCATTTCTGGCTGCATGTCATTTAATTGCCTGAAAGATGAGCATGAGAGTAGCACTTGAATGTGGATTGCTGCTGTAAGACTTAACGCAAAATAAAAACAATGCTTGGCCAAAAAAAAAAAAAAAAAAAGTAGATTGCTATAAATATAGTTGACTTTTTTCACCTGTGATGCTGGGTTACTTGGTAGCAGAGGATACAGAAAAGTGATGTTATCAAAAAGGGTAAAGGCAGCTAGGAAGAGGAGGAATGGAGTGTTCAGTTCCAGCCTATCACAAAGCACTGTCATCACTCATAGTGATGGTGGCATGAATCTCACCTAGAGAAGAAACAGAAATTACACTGAGAGCTCTAGTGTGTTTGCCCCCTTCCCCAAACAAAAAGAGAAAGATGTCTTCAGAAATCAGATGAGGGGAACTGTGTTTAGACTTTTTAAAATCATTACAGATCTCTACAGCAGGCAGGACTCTGAACTGCTAAAGCAGGAAGAAATCTTTCATAAATTATAGTAAGGAAAAGAAATATTAACTGAATGTCTGAATGCTGTCCTAGGATGCCTAATGTACCCATGTAGTACAATGGACCACTTACTCGGACTGCCAAGGGCACTTAGGTGAGCTCTGAGATCAAGTGGTTAAGTTGTTAGACCTTCAATTTAGGAATGACTATATACGTTAATGTACATACCACCTTACACAATATATGGCTAAATAAAAATAGTATAAATGTTACAATGCTAGAATTATTAAAAATAATTGTCTTGAAACAAGCTCATTGAAGGGATTTTCAGGGTATTTTATACCTGTCAGTCAACTCTCTCCCTCTAGAAATTCATGGGACTTGCTTACAGAAGGAGGGCTATTCTGACCATTTCATTATGTGTTTCATTGTTAAGCAGAGTTAAAGATGATGGTAAAGTCACACATGCATCACAAATACACTTGAAGTTCTGTCAGGAAAAGCAAGTCTTCGGTTTGGACAACTCTGTAACTCAGGCAATAGCTAATGTTCACCCAGGTTGAGATTAGGGATGGGCCTCAAGAAATTCCCTATTGTTACAGGGTATTTGAACCTGTTTCTAATTAGGGTGTGGTTCAATCTTTAGCCCACACATTCAGTCTCTCTGGCTCGAAGACAGACATGCCCTTAGTACACACCTTTAATCCCAAACAACAAAGGTAAAGTTAGGTTGTAGAAGGAAATACCTGTTTGAAAGTGATGTGTAATTGAGTGGCAGATAAAGTGACAAATCACAGAAAGATTTGACAAAAGAGGATATGCCCAACTCTCATGAAAAAAAGAGAGGAAGGGGAAGCTACTTAAGGGAGAGACAGTACAAGAGGAAGAGAATATAGTACAGGAACATAGTTGAGTTTGTGGAGAGCAATGCAGTAGAGTTGAGAGGGAGAGCAGAGCAGCACAGGGAGGCGGAAGGAGGCAGTTTTACTGGGACAGTTTTACAGAGATAGCTATAGCTAGACACAGGTTAAAAACAGAACTAGTAAGAGAATGAGAAGAAGCTTACAAAAGATTGCTAGAGTTAGTTTGTAGCCAAGCAGAGGCCAAGAGAAAAGCCAGATTGAATCAGTTAGTGTGGAGAGGAGTTTGAGCCAGAATATCTGAGTGGAACTCAGTCAGAGCTCAGAAAGAACTAGAAAGGGTGAGTTTATTTAGCAGTAAGTTTCAGAGGCTGAAAACATTTTATGCCTAGATTAGATTGTACAGAGGCTAGAAGCTTCCAGGACTAGGTCTAAGTTAGCAGACTGAGGCAGTAAACATCAGAGACAATAATTTAGGCAAATAAAAGTTACTCTTACATGCTATGACAGCTAATAATATAGACTCTTATTTTTAATATAACAGCCAATGCTACATCTTGGTGAATACCTTTTCCAAAGTTTCCTTTTCTGAAAAGCAGTATATTTTCATGTAGTTTACCAATCTATTTTATATTTGGTTTATCCCATAACCCATTATAAGTCATGAACTGCTATTAAATATGTGCATATGTGAAAAATACAATGTCAAGAAAAAGTATGATTATGCATGTTTATATATGCAAATGGTAAAAACAGAAACATTTCAGTTAAACAGGAAAAGTAAAACAGGTATTATTAAAATAGTATACATAGAAAATAAATTATATTGTGGCTTGGAAAAGTTTACAAGTTTAATTAATTTCATTTCTCAACTCCAACTTCATTACAGAAAACACATTCCTCATGGTAGTGTGAACTGACATAGCAGTGATCACCAAGAAAGGGGTGTGCAGGTGTAGAGGTGCCCCATGCTCCTAAACATGTACTCTCTCCTAGTTTTTGGACATAAATTAAAAGCTCTGGTGCCTGATGTCTTGTGATCTTTGAAAGGAAGGAGCCAGGCAGACAGTTCTTGTCCTGGTTTTTTCAAACTGTTATACATTCTATGAAACATTGATCACACAGCTGCTTCTCATCTTAGAAATGCAGCTGAGCAGACCTGCCTGTGCAAGCTTTTATAGTCTATGAGCCACTAAGTATCTCCATGTATGGGAATACATCATTTGCACTCATGAGGTTAGCGTCCCTGAGTGTGGCTTTGAACAGTCCTTTGCATATCAAGTTGATTTAAAGATATATAATAAACATCACCTTCCAGAGGGCATAAAGCACACAGATGAGGAGTTGGTGCTGTAGGGAGAAACTCATGAGAACAGAAGAGAAAATGAAGAGAGAAAAGAAACAGGGCCCTTGTGTGTTTATGGACTGAATGCAGAGAAAACAAGGAGAAATACATCCTGGATATTCTCTTTAGGATAGTGTGTGTGTGTGTGTGTGTGTGTGTGTGTGTGTGTGTGTGTGTATACATGCATGTAGAGGCTAAAGATTAGTATAAAGTTATTTTCCAAATATCTGTCTAATATACTAAAACAAGAGCTCACCAATTTGCCTAGTTCATCAATGGCTTCCAGGGATCCTCCTCTTTTATTTATATTATTTATTTATTTAATGGCACAGGGACAGAGGCTCACACTCAGGTCCTTGGGCTTACATATCAAGCTCTATGACTGAGCCGCTTCCTTTACCCCTTAGGAATATCTCTAAAATGTCATTTGGAAAAGCAACAAAGTATGTGTATGCCTTAATAATAAACTGCTGGATATGTTGACTTACAGAAGAAAGGGGCTGGTCAACACTAATTCCATTAGTCATCCTTATTCATAGTTTATGGCAGATAGAAGACAGATCTGAAGTTAATTATCCAGTGAATGTAGATGAAAAGAGGAAGGAATGTGAACTTTAAAAACTAACCAATGTCCTAGGCATTGAAACAGTCCCTCGATAGTTCCTGGGCTGAATGTTGACCTATATGTCATAAGATGGTGTAACAGTTCATTCTCAGCAGCCAAGTTAGTGAGTTGGTAGATAGTATAAAGAGAAGCAAAATAGAACACAACAATAACATCAAAGTCTTGCCAAAGAGCCTATTGCAGGCTCAGAGAGAAGACAAGTGCACCATTGAAATAGAAAATAGAAAATGAAGTGTGTAATAGAATCATTTCCCCCTAACTTGACTGCTATCTTTTATTATTCTACTCTATGCATTAAATTCTCCATTTCTAATTCCAGTGTCCAATATTAAAGACAAAAATATTTTTTATGAGGAGTTATTTTAATATAGTAAAATAGTAATAAAGATCTTAGCTTGGAAGTCAGGGAAGTAGTATATTTCATTTCAGCATCATGGAAATTGAAATCAAGGAGATTTTATTTTGTGGCTGATTGCATATAATAATGTTTCTAGCTTTTCTTAAAATAAACAAAGTGACTTTATGTTCTTTAATTGCAAGGGGCTAAAATTATGTTAAGTGTTAAAAGGTAAACTGAAAACAAACCAAAAACATAAAGAATTTATTTGCACAAACGTGAAATAGAACTCCACTTAGTTAACACAAAATCAGACCTTTTTCTTTTATATGTAAGAAAAACAGATCTGTGGCCAGGGACCTGAGCCTGGGCCACAAGGTTCCACACCCAAATATGCCGGGAGAAAGCTAGCTTCCCAAGAGTGTGGACAAACCTGTGAGCAGGGGATAAGACCAACACCTCTGCTCAGAGGGACCCGCCCGGAACCCTCAGGACACAGGGACTTTATGATATTTGTCTCTTTGAATTTGGTTTATTGTGTTTAATTTCATCTCTTCCAGTTACATCCATTTTCCTGAAAAATATCACTTCATTTTTGCCAGGGGCTGAATAAAATCTCACTCTGTGGGGTGGGGGCACATCATGGTGAACCTGTAGGTGGGAGTTGATTCCTACACACTGTGAATAGTGAGGCAATAATCATGTATGCTCAAGTATCTATGTGGTGTGTTAATGTAGAGTGTTTGTGTTTGCTTACAAGGATCTGATAGCTAGGACATGTGGTTTTACATTTTCAGTGTTTTGGAAACTCTCATGCGGATTTCCATAGTGGCTGCACCAATCTATACCTCCCTCCCCTGGCTGTGGCTGAGACTTCTTTACCCAAGTCTTTACCATGTAAGCTGTTTGTTTTCCTGATAATCCTCATTCTAACTGAAGTGAGATGGGATCTCAGAGAAGCTATAAATTGCATTTTCCTGATGCCTGGAGATGTCAGACACTTTTTCAAGTATTTTGCTTTTCATTTGTATTTCTTCTTTGAAACCGTTTATTCACTTTGTTGATCCATTTATTGATCGGAAGATTTCTTCTAATGTTTAGTTTTTGTAGTTCTTTTTATATTCTAGGTATGAGTCCCCTCTCAAGTGTGTAGCTGGCAAAGAGGGTCCTCCCTTATCCTGTAGGGTATTGTACGCCTAGTAATGTCTTTCCCGTGCACTGAAGAAGCCTTTTAATTCCATGGGGCCTATTTTTCAATACCTGGCGTTGTCTCTTGTCCCTTTGAAGCCTTTCTCAGGATCACCTTACTTGCCCCTGTGCCTTGAATCAGTGTTTTGCCTTTGCTTTTCAGGGCAGTTTTGGGGTTTCAGGTCTTATTTTTAAGGCCCTTTATCCATTCTGAATGGACTTTGTACAGGTTAAAGGCACATATCAAGTTCCGTTCTGCTGCAGGTGGATTGCCAGCTTTCCCAGTACCATTTGTTGAAACTCAGTGGCTGTACCTCTGTATCTTTATTTCTGGCTACATTCCATTAGTCTGCGCATGCATTTCCAAAGTAGTCTCATGCTTTTCTCTTCCTGTGACTCTGTCGTATAGTTTGAGATCAGATATTTTCCCACCTCTAGCATTACTCTCTCTGTTTATGGTCATATGGGATGGTCTTTGTGCCTCTATATGAATTTTAATTGTTTTTATAGTTCTGTGAAGTGTCATTGAGGTTTTGATGAGGTTTCCATGGTATTTGTAGATTGCTTTCAGTGAAACACTCATTTCCCCAGCTTTCATTGTTCAAACACGTGAGCACTGTGGGTAACAGGACTCTTCCTATCCTCTCCACGTTCTCCCCTGTGGCTCCCTGCAGTGATTCTAACTGTTGCTGTACAGGTACTTCACCTCCTTGGTGAGTTTATCCCTAGGTATTTGTCTTAGGACTAGTGTGAACAGGATTTTTTTTCTTGACTTTTTTTCTAGTTAGCTTTTTATCAGTATGTAGAACAGCTACTTACTTTTATATATTGTTCTTTTATCCCGTTAGATAAACGTGTTTATCATTAATGTACATTTTCTGCTGAAAATCTTAAGGTGTTTTAAGCAGAGGGTCATGGTGCTTCCAGATAGGTATGATTTTACTTCTTATTTTCTCATTTGTATCCCTTGTATAAATTTCTATTGTCTTGTTGTTATAGGTAAGACATTGAAGGAGAGTGAAAACTGTGGACATCTTTATCTCATATTAGAGTTTGGAGATATGGTCTCAGTTTCCCCCCATTAGGTGTTGGATTCGGGTTTGTTCCACATATTCTACTGTGTTGAGTTTTGTTCCATTTGTTTCTAGGCTCTTCAGTTTCATCATGAAGGGCTGCTCAGTTTTGTTAAAACTTTCCACATTTATTGAAAGGACTGGGTGATTCTGTCCTTCAGTTCTGCCAGGGTTCCTATTCTGTCTTTAAACAAATAAAGGTATTGAAATGTGGTTCTTTTGTTTGTTTGTTTGATTGTGTACTCACTTCTCATTCTTCTGACATTAGTTGCCCTAGCTGACTGAGGTTCACTTTCTGACACTGATTCTACTGATTCTGTGTATAGCTTATTTACATTTTATCTACCTGGACATTTGGAAAGATAAATAGGCTCATCTGAGTAAATAACTATTTGTAGCCACTCATGCTAGAAGAAAACTTGGTTCACTGATTTATGCATAACAGAAGACAGAAATGGAATATTTAAATCACTATATTCTATAAAATATGGGCAGGATACAGAATTTTGCGTGGAACAGATAGGCAGAAAGGAGAAAGGCTTAAAGAAGATGTTCCTGGGTAGAAGATTTTGAGGTTAAAGGTTGAAGATTGGGAGAAATTGTCAGATAAAGAAGTAAAACAGAGTAAAGGATGCTTCCAGAAGAGAAATATTAGCAATAAAAAAATGCTAAAAAGCGTTTGCACTGTGACTGTATAATACTGAAGCAGAAGTGGAGGCTGCAGCATCCCTGAGCAAACACAGCTATTTAGGTGAAACCTTCACCCTGCGTGATTTACAAGCAAGCAATAGCTAATATAAGCAATTTATAATCAGTGTTTTCTTAAAGAAAATTAAACAAAAGTTACAAATTGAAGGTATAAACCAACATATTAAACAAGTAGGAAGTTTCTATGGGAGAGCAAAGTTAAAAGATCACTTAATTGTAACCATTCACATACATTTTTTTCTTTTTCTTTTATTTTATTTAATTTTTTTTTATTTTTTGGATATTTACTTCATATACATTTCAAATGTTTTTCCCTTGGGAAACCCCCTATTCCATTCTCCCTCCCCCTGCCTCTATGAGGGTGCTCCCCCACCCACCCTCCCACTCTCCTCTTCCCTCCCTAGCATTCCCCTACACTGGGGCATCTAACACTCTCAGGTCCAAGGGCCTCTCCTCTCACTGATGGCCAACAAGGTCCTCCTCTGCCACATACGTGGCCAGCACCATGGGTCCTTTCATGTGTATTCTTTGGTTAGTGGTCCAGTCTTCGGGAGCTCCGGGGGGTCTGGCCAGTTGACACTGTTGCTCCCTCCATGGGTCTACGACCCCCCCCTCAGCTCCTTCAGTCCCTTCTCCAACTCCTCATCCTGGACTCCACACTCAGTTTAATGGTTGGCTGTGAGCATCTGCCCCTTTATCTGTCAGGCTCTGCCTGGGCCTCTCTGGAGACAGCTTATCATGCTTCCATCAGCAAGCACTTCCAAGCATCCACAAGAACGTCTGGGTTTGGTGGCTGTATATGGGATGTATCCACAGGTGGGGCAGTCTCTGGATGCCCTTTCCTTGAGTCTCTGCTCCATACTTTGTGTCAATATTTCCCCCTGTGAGCATTTTGTTCACCCTTCTAAGAAACACTGAAGCATCCACATTTTGTTCTTCCTTCTTCTTAGGCTTCATATGGTCTGTGAAGTGAATCTCGGGTATTTTGAAATTTTGGGCTAATACACACTTATCACTGGGTACATACCATGTTTGTTCTTTAGTGACTGAGTTACCTCACTCAGGATGATATTTTCAAGTTCCATCCATTTGCCTGCGAATTTCATGAAGTCATTGTTTTTAATAGCTGAGTAGTACTCCATTGTATAAATGTACCACATTTTCTGTATCCACTCCTCTGTTGAGGGACATCTGAGTTGTTTCCAGCTTCTGGCTATTATAAATATGGCTGCTATGAACATAGTGGAGCATGTGTCCTTATTACATGTTGGAGGGTCTTCTGGGTATATGCCCAGGAGTGATATAGCTGGGTCCTTAGGTAGTAGTATGTCCAATTATCTGAGGGTCCGCCAAACTGATTTCCAGAGTGGTTGTACCAGCTTGAAATACCACCAACAATGGAGGAGTGTTCCTCTTTCTCCACATCCTTGCCAGCATCTGCTGTCACCTGAGTTTTTGATCTTAGCCATTCTGACTGGTGTGACGTAGAATCTCAGACTTGTTTTGATTTGCATTTCCCTGATGACTAAGGATGTTGAACATTTCTTTAGGGGCTTCTCAGCCATTCTAGTTTCCTCAGTTGAGAATTCTCTGTTTAGCTCTGTTCCCCATTTTTTGATAGGGTTATTTGGTTCTCTGGAGTCTAACTTCTTGAGTTCTTTGTATATATTGAATATTAGCCTTCTATTGGATGTAGGATTGGTAAAGATCTTTTCCCATTCTGTTGGTTGTTGTTTTGTCTTATTGACAGTATACTTTGCCTTACAGAAGGTTTTCAATTTTATGAGGTCCCATTTGTCCTCTCTTGGTCTTAGAGCATAAGCCATTGATGTTCTGTTCAGGAACTTTTTCCCCTGTACCCATGTGTTCGAGACTTTTCCCCACTTTATCTTCTAGTAGATTCAGTGTATCTGGTTTTATGTGGAAGTTCTTGATCCACTTGGACTTGAGCTTTGTACAGGGAGATCTGAATGGATCCAATTTGCATTCTTCTATATGCTGACCTCCTGTTGAACCAGCATCATTTGTTGAAAATGCTATCTTTTTTCCACTGGATGGTTTAGCTCCTTTGTCAAAGATCAAGTGACTGTAGGTGTGTGGGTTCATTTCTGGGTCTTCAATTCTATTCCATCGATCTACCTGCCTATCACTTTACCAATACCATGCAGTTTTTATCACTACTGCTCTGTAGTATCGGTTGAGGTCAGGGATGCTGATTCCCCCAGAAGTTCTTTTATTGTTGAGAATGGTTTTTGCTATTCTGGGTTTTTTGTTATTACAAATGAATTTGACAATTTCTCTTTCTAAGTCTATGAAGAATTGAGTTGGAATTTTGATAGGAATTGCACTGAATCTATAGATTGCTTTCCACAAGATGGCCATTTTTACTATATTAATCCTGCCAATCCATGAGCATGGGAGATCTTTCCACCTTCTGAGGTCTTCTTTGATTTCTTTCTTCAGAGACTTGAAGTTCTTGTCATACAGATCTTTCACTTGCTTGGTTAGAGTCACACCAAGATAATTTATATTGTTTGTGACAATTGTAAAGGGTGTCATTTCCCTAATGTCTTTCTCAGCCTATTTATCCTTTGAGTATAGGAAGGCTACTGATTTGTTTGAGTTAATTTTATATCCGGCCACTTTGCTGAAGTTGTTTATCAGTTGTAGGAGTTCTCTGGTGGAGTTTTTTGTGTCACTTAAGTATACGAACATATCCTCTGCAAATAGTGATATTTTGAATTCTTCCTTTCCAATATGTATCCCTTTGACCTCCATTTATTGTCTAATTGCTGTAGCTAGAACTTCAAGTACTATATTAAGTAGATAGGAAGAGAGAAGGTAGCCTTGTCTAGTCCCTGATTTTAGTAATATTGCTTCAAGGTTCTTTTCACTTAGTTTGATGTTGGCTACTGATTTGCTGTATATTGCTTTCACTATGTTTAGGTAGGGGCCTTGGATTCCTGATCTTTTCAAGACTTTTATCATGAAGGGATGTTGAATTTTGTCAAATGCTTTTTCAGCATCTAATGAAATGACCATGTGGTTTTTTTGCTTTGAGTTTGTTTGTGTAGTGGATTACATTGATGGATTTTCGGGTATTGAGCCATTCCTGCCTGCCTGGGATGAAGCCTACTTGATCACAGTGAATTATAATTTTGCTGTGTTCTTGGATTCAGTTTTTGAGAATTTTATTGAGTATTTTTGCATCAATATTCATAAGGGAAATTGGGCTGTAGTTTTCTTTCTTTGTTGGGTCTTTGTGAGGTTTTGGTATAAATGTAACTGTGGCTTCATAGAATGAATTGGGTAGTGTTCCTTCTGTTTCTATTTTGTAGAATAGTTTGAAGAGTATTGGTATTAGGTCTTCTTAGAAAGTCTGATAGAATTCTGCACTAAACCCATCTGGTCCTGAGATTTTTTTTTTCCATTCGGAGAATTTTAATGACTGCTTCTATTTCTTTAGGGGTTAAGGGACTGTTTAGATGGTT
>CM052709.1:96166679-96193176 GCA_028551405.1 Uromys caudimaculatus | reverse complement strand
CTAGAAAATTGTCCATTTCATCCAGATTTTTCAATTTTGTTGAGTATAGGCTTTTGTAGTAAGATCTAATGATTTTTTTAAATTTCCTCAGAATCTGTTGTTATGTCTCCCTTTTCATTTCTAATTTTGTTAATTTGGATACTGTCTCTGTGCCCTCTGGTTAGTCTGGCTAAAGATTTATCTATCTTGTTGATTTTCTCAAAGAACCAACTCCTGGTTTTGTTGATTCTTTGTATAGTTCTTTCTGTTTCTACTTGGTTGATTTCAGTCCTGAGTTTGATTATTTCCTGCCATCTACTCCTTTTGGGTGTATTAGCTTCTTTTTGTTCTAGAGCTTTCAGGTGTGCTGTTAAGCTGCTAATGTGTGCTCTCTGCAGTTTCTTTTTGGAGGCACTCAGAGCTATGAGTTTTCCTCTTAGCACTGCTTTTGTTGTGTCCCATAAGTTTGGGTATGTTGTACTTTCATTTTCATTAAATTCAAGGAAGTCTTTAATTTCTTTCTTTCTTTCTTCCTTGACCAAGTTATCATTGAGCAGAGCATTGTTCAGCTTCCATATGTATGTGAGCTTTCTATTGTTTTTGTTGCAATTGAAGACCAGCCTTAATCCATAGTGATCTGATTGGAGGCATGGGATTATTTCAATCTTCTTATATCTGTTGAGGTTTGTTTTGTGACCAATTATATGGTCAATTTTGGGGAAGGAACCATGAGATGCTGAGAGGAAGGTATATTATTTTGATTTAGAATGAAATGTTCTATAGATATCTGTTAAATCCATTTGGTCCATAACTTCTGTTAGTTTCACTGTGTCTGTATAGTTTGTATTTCTAAAATCTGTCCATTGATGTGAGTGGGGTGTTGAAGTCTCCCACTATTATTTTGTGAGGTACAATGTGTGCTTTGAGCTTTAGTAAAGTTTCTTTTATGAACATGGGTGCCCTTACATTTGGAGCATAGATGTTCAGAATTGAGAGCTCTTCCTGGTAGATTTTCCTTTTGATGAGTATGAAGTGTTCTTCCTTATCTTTTTTGATGACTTTTGGTTGAAAGTCGATTTTATCCAATATGAGAATGGCTACTCCAGCCTGTTTTTTGGGACCATTTGCCTGAAAAATTGTTTTCCAGCCCTTTACTCTGAGGTAATGTTTGTCTTTATCACTGTGGTGTATTTCCTGTATGCAGCAAAATGCTGGGTCCTGTTTATATATCCAATCTGTTAGTCTATGTCTTTTTATTGGGGGAATTGTGTCCATTGATGTTAAGAGATAGTAAGGAATAGTGATTGTTGCTTCCTGTTATTTTCGATGTTATTTTTATGTTTGTGTGGCTATCTCCTTTTGGGTGTGCTTTTTCTAGGGTGTACTTTTCCTCCTTGTGTTGGCGTTTTTCATCTATTATCCTTTGTAGGGCTGGGTTTGTGGAAAGATATAGTAGGAGCTGGGAAATTCATTACAACAAAGCTTAATGACTCAAGAAAATGCCATGATGAAACAAACTCATTACTCTGTATGTTGACTTAGTAAAATAATAACAAAAGAAGAAAGAAAGAAGTGGAGCTCAGGTCAGGGGTAGGAGGAGAAGAAAGTCAGGTAAAGAGGAAATGTACCAGAAGTACAAAGAAAAAGTTTTGTATTGACTAAGAGCCAATATTAGCACATTTCAAAGCATTTTCCCAAGGCTGAGATTCTACCAGTTACCTCTTTGCCTGGTCCAAGGTAAGGAAGGGTCATTCCTTTTGTTAAATAATGCTATGTTGTGATACAAAACTCTTGATACAGTGTATCAGACATAGTCAGAACTAGACCACAAAAATGAACTAGTATCTTCTATTATTTCCATCTAATTCCCTTAGTTAAAGAAGAACAGTAAATGCTAGGCTGGTCCTCTCTTTTGTGTGCATGCACTGAAGTGTGCGTGTGTGCATGTGTGCGTATGTGTGTGCGTGCGTATGTGTGTGCATGCACGTGCAAGCTACAAATGCGTGTGCCCATCTAAGTGGCTAACATTGTCAGACATCTCTAAGACGAAAATATTGAAACTTTTAGCATATAACACATTATCCTGAAGACAGAGGAGACAAAACAGAACAGGAAAGTGAAATAAACAGCATTTATACTGATGTCATTTAAGTAATGATTGCAAAAAAACAAAATCCAGAATAGAACTGATCATTCTTTAAACGGATTGTTGGTCCTACGTCCAGGTGACAAAAGCAATGTGTTTTAAATTCTTCAAAGGCACAGCAATTTACAGTCCTGGTCACCCTTAATCCCAAGACTCCAGCAGATATCTGTGGCTCTACTTAGCAGCTATCCTTCTATACACATTTTTCTTAACTTACCTACCTATAATAATGTTTAATTCATAAATTAACAGAAAGAATCACTCTGATACCCAAACCACAAAGCCTCAAAAAAGAAAGAAAATTTCTGACCAATTTCCATTACAAACATTTATGCAAAAATACTAAATAAAATACTCACAAACCAAATCCAAGAACACACACACACAAAATCACCCACCATCATCAAGTAGGCTTCATCCCAGGCATGCAGGGATGGTTAACATACAAAAATTCATCAATGTAATCCACCATATAAGTAAATTGAAAGAAAAAAACTTCATGAACATCTCATTAGATGCTGAAAAAGCCTTCCATACAATCTAACACCCATCCATGTTGAAAGTCTTGGGGAGATCAGGGATAAAAGGTCCATACCTAACCACAATAAAGACAATAGACAAGCCAATAGCCAAGATGAAATTAAATAGAGAGAAACTTAAAACAACTTCACTAAAATCAGGGACAAGGCTGTCCATTCTCTCCCTCTCTATTCAATATAGTATTTGAAGTTCTAACTAGGGCAATAAGACAACTAAAGAAGACCAAGCGGATATGAATTAAAAAGGAAGAAGTCAAAGTATCACTATTCACAAAAATATGATAGTATACACAACTTACCTCAAAAATTCTACCAGAGAATTCCTACATTTGCTAAACACCTTTAGCAAAGTGGTTGGATACAAAATTAACTTAAAAAAAAATCAGTAGCCCTTGTTTCTACAAATGATAAATGGGGTGAGAAAGAAATTAGGGAAACAACATCCTTCAAAATAGGTACAAATAATATAAAAAACCTTGGTGTAACTCTAACCAAGCAAGTGAAAGATCTGTATGATAAGAACTTCAAGTCTTTGAAGAAAGAAATCAAAGATATCAGAAGATGGAAAGCTGTCCCATGCTCATGAATTGGCAGGATTAACATAGTGAAAATGGCCATTTTACTAAAAGCAATCTATAGAATCAATGCAATTACCATCAAAATTTCAACATAATTTTTTACAGACCATAAAAGAGCAATTTTCAACTTCATATGGGAAAACAAAGAAGTTAGAATATATAAAACAACCCTATACAATAAAAGAACTTCTTGGAGGTATCATCATTCTTGATTTCAAGCTGTGCTACAGACCAATAGTAGTAAAACCTGCATGTTACTGGCATAAAAATGGACAGGTTGATCAATGGAATCCAACTGAAGACTTAGAAATAAACCCACACACCTAAGAACACTTGATTTTTGACAAAGAAGCCAAAAACCATTCAATGGATAAAAAAGAAAGCATCTTGAACAAATAGTGCTGGTTTAGCTGGATGTCTGCATGTAGCAGAATGCAAATAAATCCATGTTCATCACTGTGCACAAAACTCAAGTTGAAGTGGATCAAAAACCTCTACATAAAACCAAGTACACTAAATCTAATAGAAGAGTAAGTGAGGAATAGTCTTGACCGGAGACAACTTCCTGTACAGAACAGAAACAGCTCAGGCACTAGTCAGCAATTCATAAATAGGACCTTATGAAACTGAAAAGCTTGGGTAAGGCAAAGGACACTCAATAGAAACAAACAGCAGCCTACAGAATGGGAAAAGATCCTCACCCATCCTACATCTGACAGAGGGCTAATATCCAAAATATATACAGAATTCAAGAAATTAAACACTGACAAACCAAATAACCCAATTAAAAATGAGGTACAGTGCTAAACAGAGAATTCTCAACAAGAGAATCTCAAAAGACCCAGAGCATTTAAAGAAATGTTCAGCATACTAAGTCACCAGGGAAGTGCAAATCAAAACAACTCTGAAATCTTACACCAGTCAGAGAGGCTAAGATAAAAAAAAAACCTCAAGGACAGCTCATGCTGACGAGAATGTGGAGCAAGGGGAACACTCCTTAATTGGTGATTGGAATGTAAATCTGTACAAACACTTTGGAAATCAATTTGGTGGTTTCTCAGAAAATTGGAAATAGTCCTACCTAAAACCCCAGCTGCGTTACTCCTGGGCATATACCTAAAAGGTCCTCCACTATACCACAAGGACATTTGTTCCCCTGTGTTCACAGAATCCTTATTTGTAACAGCCAGACACTGAAAACAATATAGATTTCTCTCAAGTGAAAAATGGATAAAGAAACTGTGGTACATGTACACAATGGAATACTATTCAGCTATTACAAACAAGGACGCCATGAATTTGCAGGCAAATATATGGAACTTGAAAATATCATCCTTAGTGAGGTAACACAGACCCAGAAAGATACAAATAGTATGTACTCATAAGTGGATATTAGCCATAAAGTCCAGGATAACCATGCTATGATCCATAGATCCAAAGAAGCTATGTAACAAGGATGGCCCAAGGGAGGATGCTCAAATCTCACTCAGAAGAGGAAATAAAATAGATATAGAAAATAGATGGAGGGAGGGAACTGTGTGTGGGAGGGGTGAGAAGGGAGCTGGCATGGAGATCAGGTGTAGGGGGAAGGCTGGGAAAGAGAATGAAATCAGTGGGGGGCATCTCTAGGAATGGGGAAGCTCTCAGGAGTCTATAGGGGTGACCTTAGCTGAGACTCCTAGAAGATGGGGATATGGAGGCTGAAGTGTTCATTCTCTATTGCCAGGCAGGATTCCCAGCTGAGGGAGGGGGAACACCAACCCACCCACAAAACAAACCTTCTATCCAAATTTGTTCAGGAAAGATGAAGCAGATTGAGGGAATGGCCAACCAATGACTGGCTCAACATGTGACCCACCCCATGGGAGAGAGACAATCTTTGACACTATTAATGATACTCTGCTGTGCTTGAAGACAGGAGGCTAGCCTAACCATCCTCTGAGAGGCTTCATCCAGCAGCTGATGGAAATAGATGTAGAGACTCACAGCCAAACCATAGGTGGAGCTTAGGGAACCATGTGGAAGAGGGTGAGGGGAAGGGCTGAGGGAGCCAGAGAGGTTATGGACACCGTAAGAAGACCTTCAGAAACATCTGACCTGGACCCATGGGGGCTCACAGAGACTAAACCATGAAGCAAAGAGCATGCAGAGCTGGACCCAGGTTCCCTATATATATGAAGCAGCTGTCTATCGTGGTTCTCATGGGTCTCCTAAAATCTGGAGAAGGGGCTGTCTCTGACTCTGCTGCCTGCCTTTGGATCTCTTCCCCGTAGCTGGGATACCTTATCTGACTTCACTGGGAGAGGATGAGCTTAGTCCTGCTTTGACTTGTGCCAAGGTGGCTTGGTACCCACGAGGGGCCTCCCCTTCTCTAAGAAGAAGGGGAGACAGAAATGGCAGAATGTTGTATGAGAGTGGGAATTGGAGGAGAGGAGGGAAGGGGACTGTGATTAGGCTCTAAAGTGAATACATAAATTAATTAGTGAAAGAAAAACAGTGTGCTATTGCTAGTTAGTCATGGAACTATTGGCTACTCCTTACAACTATGTGGTAACAATAGTTGATCAGACAAATGGGGCATCTGCTGAGTAACTAATGGGCAAGTAGCATATATAGTATGGATCCATTGACCATAGGGAAAATTCCCAGAATAGTGAATGCTACTCCCAGTTCACAGTATTAAAAACTCATGGAATATTAATGCAATTTTCCATTTAGTGGAAAATGTTCAACCATAAGTAACTAAAATTTTGGAAAGAAAAGCCATTGAAAAAGGTAGATTTCTACACATTCAGTATGTGGGCACCATAGCAAAGTGGTTACAAATTTGTACTCTGCCCAGTCTTCCTGGTTCTGATCAGTTTCAGTCATGCATAGCTGTGCCTCCAGGAAACTTAATTTTGGGGGACTTCAGTTTCTGCATCTGTAAGATTGTTATACCATTACCTACTTAATATTTTTTTAAGGAACAGGTGAGGTTGGCTCCATACAGCACTAGGAAAGATGTGAAAACATGGTAAGGGACTGAACACTAGCTGGCACACTGTCATACCAAATGAGTCCATGGTTATCAATAGTAAACAATACTAATTACTTTCAATTTGCCAGGATAAATCTAAGGGTTATAAAATGATAATCTCAAAACAGGCCATAAATTCAATTCCTTCTCATTATTTAATTTTAAATATCATTATTTAACTTAAAGAGTTCAGACAATGCAGAAGCATGACAATGAGTAAATATGTAGAGTTATCCTCTACTAATGTATACCAGTAAGCTTATACTTGTTGCCACTCCCAGCCACCACACACATTTAATATTGTACACAAAGTTAGGTACTTTTCTTCTGGTCACTAGCTGATCTCAAAAGCAGTAAGAGAAGAGGTGTTTAAGAGGAGAGAAAGAGATTGATCAGTAGCACCCAAAAGGTTAGATAAGAGAGTTATTAGGTGTCAACTGTATACTCTATTCTCCAGCTCCTGAACTGATTCATTATATCCAAGTAAATAAAGCTTTAAGAGAGAAATAAAGAGAGGAGGGGGATGGGCGGGATGGGGAAAGATAGAAGGGAAGGGAGGTGGGGAGATTAATACAATAAAGGTAGTAACACAAGGAAACTTGGAATATTTTACTGAAGACAATACGAAACATTTGAGTTCATTCCTTGCTTAAGTAGAACATCATTTAGTAGGAAAACCAAAAAGAATAGTGTTTCTAAAGGTTGCTACATTTTAAAAAATTATTTTATGTATTACATTTTAGCTGTTGCTCCCATCCTGTTTCCCCTTCCCACAGTTCCTCATCCCATTTCCCCTCCCCCTTACCTCCTGGAGGGTGCTCTCCCCACCAGGCATCCCCCTTCCCTGGGGCCTCAAGTCTCTCAAGGATTAGGTGCATCTTCTCCCACTGAGGCCAGACCAGGCAGTCCTCTGCTATGTATGTGCTGGGGACCTTGGAACACCCTGTGTATACTGCTTTGTTGGTGGCTCAGTCACTGGGAGCTCCCATGGGTCGAGTTAGTTGAGACAGCTGGTCTTCCTATGGGGCTGCCCTCCTCTTCAGCTTCTTCAATCTGTTCCCTAATTCAATCATAGGGGTCCCTGATTTCAGTCCTATGGTTGAGTGTAAGTATCTCCATCTGTCACATGCTCCACGATGTTTGTAGCAGCCTTATTTGTAATAGCCAGAAGCTGGAAACAACCCAGATGTCCCTTGACTGAAGGATGGATACAGAAAATGTGATTCATTCTACAATGGAATACTAGTCACCTATTGAAAATGAGGACATCATGAATTTTGTAGGCAAATGGATAGAACTTCTGAGTGGGTAACCCATACCCCAAAGGGCATGCATGGTATGTACTCACTGCTAAGTGCATATTAGCCAAAAAGTACATACTACCTAGAATACAACCCACAGACTATAACGGGTGGCAGAGGGAGGGAGGAACATGGGTGGGAGAAGGAATGGGGAGGGGAAAAAGGGAACAGGATCAGGTATGAGGGTGGGGCTAGGAGAGAAGACCAGAGGGCCAGTAGAATGAATGGAAATATGCAGCCTCTGGAGGTGGAAGGTAGGAGACACCCTCTAGAAAGTACTGGAGACCTGGGAGGTGAGAGAATCTTAGGACTCAACAGGGGTGACTTTAGCTCAAATGCCCAACAGTGGGGAGAGGGAACTTGAAGAGTCCACCTCCAGTAGATAGGCAGGGTATCAAGTGGAGGGATGGGGTTACCAACCCACAAAAAAAATTTCTGACCCAGAATTGTTCCTGTCTAAAATAACTGCAGGGACAAAATTGGTGAAGAGACTGAAGGAAAGGTAGTCCAGTGACTGGCACAACTTGGGATTTATCTTATGGGGAGTGTTGTCACCAAGGCCTGACACTATTACTGATGCTATGATGTGCTTACAGACAGGAGCCTAGCATGGCTGTCCTTTGAGAGGCCTTTACCAGGTTGCTATACTCTAATGCTCCCAAATATGAAAATATACTAGGCTCCTGGCAAAGAGTATTAGATTGGTGGATAGAGTACAGATTGCTATAAAATGACCTTGAAATAGGGAGATTATTCTAGAATAATTAGGTTGGACCATTGTAATAATAGGAGTCAGTACAGGTGATATGGAGGCTCAGGGAGCAGACAGGAGCCAGAGAGATGCCAATGTCAAAATTAATGGCTTTGAATAATGAGGGGCCAATAGCCAAGAAATGAAGGATGTCTCAAGACACTGGTATCAGCTAATATGTGGAGTCTATAATATTCGACAGGATGGTGCTCAGCATAGCATACTTCTGACCTCTTGAAGCATAAGATAATACATTTTCACTGTACTATGCTACTGTATTAGCCCTACTTTGTTACAGCAGTAACAGTAAACTACCACAGTTCTTATTTGTGGTAGGTTGAATGATAGTGGTCCCCATTGGCTTCTATATTGAAATGCTTGGTCCCAGTTGGTGGAACTATTTGAAAAGGATTAGAAGATGTGGCCTTGGCAGAGGAGGTACATCAGTGGGTGTGGACTTCAAGGTGCTAAAAGCCCACAACATTCTCTGTTCACTCTTTGTTTTAAACTTATAAATCTGACTTAAGCTCTCAACTATTGCTCCAGTGCCATGCCTGCCTGCTGCCATGCTCCCTGTATGAAGGTCATGGACCAATGCCCTGAAACTGTTAGCACTCCCCAAACAAACCCTTTCTCTGTAAGTTGTTTGATCATGGTGTATCTTTGCAGCAATGAAAGCATAACTAAGACTCCATTTTTGCACTTTGTTTTTAATCAAAATACAATGATGCTTTCAAGCTGCAGCAACTTGTAATTTTAGGAAAGGTATAGTGAATCCCATGAGTCTGGGAAATCCTTGTGTGTGTGTGTGAACTAAAACAGCAGAGGTGGGAAGTGATTCACACATTGAAGCCATTCCAAGGAGAAGTTTGCTGTCCAATCCCTCACACTGGGGATCCCTCCTGCCAGGCCACCAGATGTGTGACTGAGGCTCAGATCCCATGCTGAGTTCCATTCTGAGACTCAATCTGGTCAGAGAAAGAGGCCCCACACTATGGTTCCCTGTCAGTATTGCCTAAGATGTGCTCAGGTCCCTGTCTAACTCTGAGCTGCTAAGTTTCCACCCCTGAGCTAATAAATGGTCCATAAAATCGATTCTACACTGTATTCATCTTCAATTATGTATTTCCTGCTGCTTCATCTTGCAGTCTGGACACTGTCCCTCTTGGATGCTCAGAATCTTTACAACTTGAGAGAACCTGTTCAATTATTTGCAGCTTCAACTTTCAACAGCAGGGAATGGCCTTACACGGAAGAGTCCAGGCTGATCCAGTAGATTTAGTCTAAATGGATCGGTCCTTGGTGACCTTGAGCTGAATTACAAGAACAAAAACTGATCTTTTAAGATTTTATCATGTACACCAGAAGCAAACTGGAAGCCTTCCAAGGACACCAGATGGTGACACTTTCTCCAAGTGTACCCAAACTGCTGTGGCCTCTGGCGAACCAAAGCAAAGGCAGAATGATGGCTTTCTCTCTCTCTCTCTCTCTCTCTCTCTCTCTCTCTCTCTCTCTCTCTCTCTCTCTCTCTCTCTCTCTCTCTCTGCTTAGGCTTAATTTCCGTTAGCTCTCATTGCTTCTGTCACTGCTTTAGGGTGCAAAACGCACCCACCAGGCCTTCTCAGCAGTTTCCCTTCTGTGGCGTATCCATCCAAACCCACTCAAAGGATGAGGTTTTTGGGAACTCTTTTTTAGCAAACATTTTTATTAATTCCCTGAGAATTGTATTCAATGTATTTTGAATGTTTCTGGGAATCACTCATCAGCTCAAAATAACCAACACTAAACTCTTCTGTTGAAGAAGTCTCATAATATGCATTTTAACCCCTGGTGATGCCACTAAATCTGAGATTTGTGGATACATTAAAAAAAAAAAAACATTCTGACATGGAAAATGTTTTGATTTGGCAAAATATATGAATATAAAAATCTTCAGCATTAGAGGCTGGAGATGTAACTCATGGTATAGCCCTTGCCCACCAGCATGATGCTCTAGGTTTAACCTTCCATACTAAAAAAATATAAACAAAGATCAAATGAACACGGGAAACAGTAAAGATAACTTCCAGGTATGGTAGCATGCTAAAAGCGGTCTCTATGTGAACCAATGAAGAAGAATCAAAATAAGAAAACAAAGCAAAACTTTTCATTTCACAGAGAAGAAGAGCAACAGAAATCCACAAATTGTGAAAATCAGATAATGCAGCTGAGGATAGAGCTCTGGCCCTGAGACTCCCTTGTTGGGGGAGGAGATGCTTAAGACTCCATCAAAGAGAAAGCCAGGCAATGATTCATCATGGGAGGAGAATTAGCTTCTCCCAGGGATGAGCCCAAATCCTGGTCGTAGAGAAGTGAGCCCTGAAACCATACGAACAAACAATAAAAAGAGGTTCACAGAAAAGCCCATACACTGTATCCATTGTCTTCTTATTAGATTATTCATGAATGTGAGGGATATTGACCAGTGCAGGTGTACAGTGTCTTTTACGATCTACTCCCAGAAATGAAATTGTATTGCTCATATAAGATTAGTCAGGTGTGAATGATGATGCTTCAGTCAGCTAGCACTGGAACACACACACACACACACACACACACACACACACACACACACACACACACACACACTGGCTTTTCCCCAAGACTATGATTAATGGTGCTGAGCAACTCCCATTGCCAGTGACTTAGACATCACAGTGCTATGGGCAAGGCATCGCTCATGACTTCATGACTACACTGATGCTGTGCTGCCCATAATGACTGTTACTGGTCTAGGCAAGTACTATAATGTTAACTATAAGTTATGAGAGTACTTTTATAAAAATATATCATGAAACAGAATGATGTGTCACACTGGTAGGATCCACATATGCCCCTTGTTTATTGTGTCTCTTCACTGAATCAGTGGGCAATGTTATGAATGACCTACATGGTCTAGGGCTGAATGAGAAGCTCCTTATTCACACTGAAAAAATCACTCAATGCATCCCTAAGAACATACATTGCTCTTAATCTACAAGTGATTGTACTAAATGTTGCCACCAGGATACATGTAGAGATAAATGTCAAGAAGGTGGGTTAATGGAGGCCTTCTTCGAGTTAGTCTCACAAGGAAGACAGTCCATTCTATCTCTTTACCATCAGCCCCAATAAGAGTAGAGCCCACTTATAAGTCAACCTCATAAGAGTAGAGGGGACATACCAAAATATGATTCACTTGATGTTGGTATATATGGAACTGCTGAAATATGAAAGTTTCAATTTAAATGACAGTTTTATAACTTTTACAAAAGAACACATAGAGCATTTTCAGATAATATTTTTTAATAGTATGTGCAGGTAGAAAGCATACCAGAAGGCAGAAAGCTTGAATGAAGAAGAAAGGGAGACACAATCATTTGATAGACAGAAACAAATGCTTGCTTAATGCTGATGCAGATTTCAGGACAGCAATTCATCCTACTATTCTTAACATGCCAGTCCTAATTAGACCCCCTCTCTTCTCTCCTCGTATTTCAAGGTTAGTTTTCTGTCTTCTGGTTTTAGTAGTAAAAGCATTGAGATAGCCATAGTAATTCTTGTGATGACAACTGAATTTATGTAGTTTGCACCAAAATATAGAAATGCTGTTAGGCTTCTACAAGAATATTTGACACTAAAATTTAAAACCATCACTTTGATGAGGAATAACTATTGAAACTTGGAATGTTTCAGAAGTAGCTATTCTTGTTTTAAAGACAATACATTTCATGTGCTTGCTGCTTGCCCCCCAAAACAAGTACTAATGGACTCAATCAAAGTATTCAATATATTTCAAGATCATAGCAGGGACCATTGGAGAAGTGACACATTAACAGATAGGATACCTAATGTGAATAATAACGACATTTAAAGTGTTCTTGAATTCAGTGCTCTGTTAATGTTATAATATCTGTATGATACATGCTCTCCAAAAGGCCCAAATGATAAAGATTTGGCCACCAGTCTGTAGAGCTATCAGCAGTCAGCAGAACCTTTAGTGGGTGGAGCTAACCTTTAGTGGGTGGAGCCAAGTGAAAGGAAACTAGGTCATTGGGACTATGCTCCTGTTGAGGATATGAAATCCTAGCACTATCCATCTCTCTCTCTCATTTCCCAGGTGATGTTCAGTGAATAGCTCTTCTTCTGTATACTAACATGACCTACTATGTCACCACAAGTCCAAAGTAGCATGGCCAAGTGACAATGGATTAAAGATCTTGAAACTATGCACCCAAGTCTACTGCTTCCCAGCAAAAATAAACCTGTTACTCTTTTCAGTTATTCTTGGGTATTTTGTCACAGCCAGAGAAAGCTGGCTAACACAACTTGTTTCTTACTTATGGGCTAGGAACTCTTTGGAGATGATTTCCACAAGCTACTTAGTAATGCCAAAAACATATAGGCCAGACTGACAGATTATTAAAATCTGGTAAAGCAGAATAGTCTGTTTTATAATATTAGGGCATCCTTTCAAAAATAAGTAGATGTGCTGTTATTTCTATCTAGGTGCCGTGGAGTATCGTGGGTGGAATACCCAAGTATATCCTGTCTTGGCCTTTCTACATGTTCACTTTGCATCTGCTTAATGTTGATTAAAATGATGATTCCTTGAAGGTAGAAATAAATTCTGGCTGGAGAACAAATTAACAGCACCACTCTTATTCAAACTGCAGTTTGCCAGAAAGGAAAGCTATTGGAAAGGTACATAACATAATTTGTGGATCTTATTGCTTATATGACGTTAAGAGCAAGTGAATCAAGGTAAGGGGCAGCCTCGATATTTGGCACATGTGTCCACGTACACAGAATGTGCTAGGCCTAATCTTGGATGCTGCATGGAAAACTTGTTAATCTCACTTCTGATTTTATCCCTTCTCCATTGGTTTGAGAAATGCTTTCTTTCCCTAGCCACTTCATTCATCAAACTAATGACTCATGCAGAGATCCATGCCCACTGGGGTAGGATCCTTATGATTTTATAGTAAAATAATTTTAACTGTTTTAAAACCCAGGCCTGGGGATGGGCAGATAGCACACCTGAAAGGCACTTGGCCTGGGCACCAAGTTGATCTTCAGGTTCTATGCAAATATGGAAGGAAAGCATCAGTTTTCCAAGATTTTTCTCTGAACTCGAAAAGAGTGCTCACTGCTGCATGCATTGCCACCACACACACACACACACACACACACACACACACACACACACACGTGGATAGCTGTGGTGTGGCTTTCTTCCTGTGAAGCACCAACACTCCTTCACATTCTAAAGACTTCACTTCAGGGAAGAGACGATATACCACTGTTCAAAGCTTAGTTCTAATGATGAATATGGGCTCTTCCTGAGTCCACCTCCTTCAATATTGTATTTCCTTTTGTCCTTCTCACAGCTATGGGCATTTAAAGTGTGAAGTGAAACCTCCCTTTGCTTTTTACTTCAGAGATATTGCTCTTAGGAAGAAACAACCAGCTTATCCCATTAGGCTGGTCCCTAAATCTCAAATGGAACCACTTTGGAGGCATTTAAAATATGTGGTGCGGAACAAATGTGGTGCCAATTCAAAATCCGAAATAGGAATTTTCAGGATAATAATCTGTTGATGAATTCCACCAAAATATTCCATATTGACTGTGTTACCACACAAAACTACCAACTTAAGATTTCGAATGTATTGTTTCTTAAGAGAAGCTTTTATTGAAAATAAAGAACATCCTTGGAGGTTTCTATTGGGCCCCTCCCCTCAGAGCTCAGGGGAGAACCATGGACGAAGTGGAAGAGAGACTGTAGGTGTCAGAAGGGATGGAGGACATCAAGTAAGCACAGCCCTCAGAATTAACTAAGTGAGTGCATATGGGCTCACAGAGATGGAGAGGCAAGCACAGGTCCTGCATGGTCTGTACCAGGTCCTCTACATATATGCTAAGGCTGTTACCTTGGTGTTTTTGTGGGACTCCTAACAGTAGGAACAGGCATATCTCTGAATCTTTTGCCTGCTCTTGGGACTCTTGTCTTCCTATTGGGTTACCTTGTCCAGCCACAATATGAGGGCTTTTGCTTTGTCTTACTGTATCTTGTTTTGTAGTGTTTGGTTATCATCTCTTGCAGGCCTACTCCTTTCTGAAGGAAAACAGAGGGGGAATAGAAACATGGACGAGAGGATATGGAAGAAAACTAGAAGAGATGGAGGGAGGGGAAATTATGGTCTGGATGTATTGTGTGAGAGAATATTCTTTTCAATTAAAAATAAAAATAAAAGAAAGTAAAGAACAATTAAACCCATATTAGAGAGGGAGAATGAATAATTTTCATTTCTAATGGAAGAAACATCTTTTAGATTATTTACCAAATTAGAAAACTTGCGACACCAAACTCTCTGCCTACTCCTTCCCAAATTAAACTTCCGAAAGCTCTGGCAGAAGTTTCATGCTTATTTCCATCAGAATACATTTTAATTCAGTAATCAGAAGCTTTTCATAAGCTTAGTTTTCAAAAGTAAAGTTCCCAGAACACTTTTTCAGTAGAAAGACAGCTATGAGTTCTGTGTGGGCGCATCTCTGTTGCTGTTCGCAGGTGTTGACATACACCGTTACATGGTCTGCACAGGGAGTGCTATTTCTGCTCACCAAGGCTTTTTCTTGTTTCAGCTCTTCACTCTTAAGTTCCTAGTAACAATTCTCATAGGGGAATTTTCCATTCCCTATGGATTGTTTTCTAAGGCTAAAACATAGGACTTCACAGGCAGCCTTCCTGATTAAAAATGTCATTCTTGTTTAAAATGTGTAGACTGTGGTTCAAAGTCTTTGGTGGAAATTCTACCCTTCCTTCCTTCCTTCTTCCCTCCCTCCTCCCTCTTTCCCACCCTCCATCCCTCTCTCCCTCCGTTTTTTCCTTCCTTCCCTTTCTCCTTCCCTCCCTTCCTTATTTTACTTTTTATTAGTAGACTTCTCCAAACTTTTGCTACCCTAGAATCATTTGGGAAGATTTACAAACAACTCAAGCTCAGAACCAAGCCCAAGCCAGTCTCTAGAAATCCTGGTTTTATTGATCTGGACAGGGGCTCAGAGACTGCTGTGAAACCCTCATTGGAAACCTGTACTTAAAACATTCATAGAGAACGTTCCATGGAGGTCATACTTTTGATAATGCCATACAATTTCTTCTATATTAATTGACAAGTATAAAAGGGCATACCGCCTGTATTGTGCATTTGAGAATTACTGTTATGAATGGGAGAATTCTCCAGATCATAGAGACTTAGTTGATCAATGGTCAGCTATTAACATTTAAGCAACCCCACTACAAATATTCTCATTAAACATTACATTTGTTCGTATTTTGAAAAAAAAATAGTATTTCCTCTGTATCGCTGGGGTACTGATTTTATGACATGGGTAGTTTCTAAAACCCATGGCCAAGTACTGTTATAAAGTAGAATATAACCTGTACATACCTTCTGCGTACCTTAAATACTCTCTTCATCAATCATAGTATCTAAAACAATGTGAGTGCACTGTAAACAACTGTTGTATTGGTTATGGAATGTTGATAAGCAGAAATGTCTGTATATGTTTATTTGGCATGTTAATCTGTGGTTGGTTGTGGATACAAAGGGCATACTATATAACAAACATGATTTAACCTTGGTATTTCCTTCATATGACCTGTGTCAATGTCTCCTACTATATTAGCCTGTTTTTTGTGATGTTTAGACATACCCACTACTTAGTATGAAAGTTCTCAAGGTCTTTGGGGGTAGTAGTGACACTTGATGTCCTGACTCCTTGATTATTTCTTAGTGTTTTAAAATGACTTCATCCACTGATTTCCCTTTGCTTTTGACCTTCCTGCCTCTACCACGATGATGTCAGTATTGATTATGCTGAAATGACTTAATATACCTTAGGAAGAACATAGAGACTGAAGAAACAGATAATCACAGTTTAATGGCAGAATTAAGTGGCTAGATAAGTAGGGTATCCATATATTAAAAATGTATATGACTTAGAAAGTCAGTTGGAATGAAAGAGTAGGTAGGTAGAATGTACACAGGAGATGTTTATGTGCAGCACTCCAAGAATATGTACTCATCTTTAGTCTCTGTGCAGGACAGAGAGGTTAGGACCTGAAATAGAAAATTCAAATGCTTCATCCAATATGAGGAGAATCAAAAATGAGTCACCAGAAAGGAGGTGGGCTTCAGCGATAACACACCATAAATGGCAGGGTGTCGCAAAGTTTCCAACGAGAGGTGACAGGAGAAACAGAAGTAATAATAGCAGATATAATTGTGGCATCAAGAACTTGCTTGCCCTGGAACATTGTGGCAATATTTTCTGTGTCATAATGCCTCACTGTGAACTTACATCAAACAAGAATGTCTAATTTTAGCAGAAAATATCCCCAATGAAATATATTTCCATCTAATACCCAGGTCTACCTCTGACTCCTAAACAGTGTGGAAATGAACAATCTAGTGTGAGAGGAATCAAAGAATCCAATGTGAAGAAAGTATGATGTGTGTGGATTTCTTGAAGGTGTTCCTTCTTGATTTTCATTTGGGGTTCATGATCTGTGTAGAAGATATTTACATTTTATGTTATCTGACTAATAGAAGATAATACTATATCATTAATATAGTGTTAATGGTAATACATGGTCTTGATAGGATTAAGGATTATACAAAAATATATATTTGTGTCATATTTAAAAAAGATTTATATATTTATTTTATGTGTGTGAGTACACCGTAGCTCTCTTCAGACACACCAGAAGAGAGCCTCAGATCCCATTACAGATGGTTGTGAGCCACCATGTGGTTGCTGAGAATTGAACTCTGGACCTCTGGAGGAGCAGTCACTGCACTTAACCACTGAGCCATCTCTTTAGCTTATTTGTGTTATTTTAAGGTATAATTATGTGCCTAACTAGAGTGAGTGAAACTGTTTATGAAGACCTCTCACCTGTAAGCTTCCACAAGAGAACCCATTTATAATACTTAGAAGAATACATCAGAAATCCATAAGGAGTCTAGAGAGATGGTTCATGCAATAAATTGCCTGCCCCAAAGCATGAAGACCTGAGTTCATTTGACAGTAGATACTAAATACATAGTTGTGGTTTGATTTGCATCTCTCTGGCAACTAACGATATTGACTGTCTCGTCAACTTGTTTGGGAGAAGCAACTTCTCCAATTTTTAAGTTTTATTACTGAATTTTAGCAGTTTCTATCCTTTATATTATTGATGTAGAAATTAACCAGAAACACAATTTTCAATATTCTCTACCGTTTTGCGATTTTTTTTAACTTGATGATGGTGTCAATTGAGATATAAATCTTCTAATTTGAACTTATTGTTTGAGAGGAGTTGCTGTTCTCGTGTTTGGTGCCATGTACAAAAAAATCCTTTGCAGAATTCAGTGTCATAGCTCTAACAATAGTTTTCTTTTAATAGTGTTGGTTGCTATTTTTCTTAAAAAGTCCTCTTTTATTAAAAAATAGATTATTTTTTCACACATTATCTCCTAATTACAGTTTCTCTTACCTCTATTCCTCCCAGTCTCTCCCCACCTCCCCTCCTCTCTGGATCCACTCCCTCTCTGTCTCTAATTTAAAAAGAACAGGCTTCTAAGAGAAACAACTAAACATCTGTCAATAAGAGACACCTTCGATTCCATTCAGTTCATTAGTGTTTACAGCTGCTCACATTCCTGCTGTACAGTCTTCATGATTTCTAAAGATCAACTGGTATGCTCTCCACTCTCATTTATAATTCCAGTAATTTGGGACTCCTTCTTTTTCTTAATATGGACAGGTTTGGGGCAATTTTTCTGAATTTTGGCATCAACCATATTTTAGAGTCACACATTTGTCAGTCTTTTTTCTGCTCTTTCACCATCTTTTATTACTTTTATTATTTTTTACAGTCTAGTCATTGCCCCCTCCAGGTCTGCCCTCCCACAGTTCCTCATCCCATTCCTTCTCTCCCCATCTTCAAGAGGATGCCCCCTTTAGACATCTCTACTCCCTGTGGCCTCAAGTCTCTCAAGGGTCAGGTGCTTCTTCTTCCACTGAGGCTAGACCAGGCAGTCCTCTGCTGTATATGTGTCGGGGGCCTCGGACCAACTCATGTATGCTGCCTGGTTAGTACTCAAAGTTCTAGCTAGAGCAATAAGACAACAAAAGGAGATCAAGGGGATACAAATTGGCAAAGAAGAAGTCAAGGTATCACTATTTGCAGATGATATGATAGTATACATAAGAGACCCCAAAAATTCTACCAGAAAACTTCTCCAGCTGATAAACAACGTTAGCAAAGTGGCTGGGTATAAAATTAAACAAATCAGTAGTCTTCCTTTATACAAATGATAAATGGGCTGAGAAAGAAAATAGGGAAGCAACACCCTTCACAATAGTCACAAATAATATAAAATATTTTGGGGTAACTCTAACCAAACAAGTGAAAGATCTGTATGACAAGAACTTCATGTCTCTCAAGAAAGAAATCAAAGTAGACCTCAGAAAATGGAAACATCTCCCATGATCATGGATTGGTAGGATTAACATAGTAAAAATGGCTATCCTACCAAAAGCAATCTCCAGATTCAATGTGATACCCATCAAAACTCCAACACAATTCTTCACAGACAGGGAAAGAGCAACTCTCAATTTCATATAGAAAAAAGTACCCAGGATAGCCAAAACAATTCTTAACAACAAAAGAACTTCTGGAGGAATCGCCATCCCTGACATCAAGCTGTACTACAGAGCAATAGTGATAAAAAACTGCACGGTATGGGTACCGAGACAGACAGGTTGATCAATGAAATAGAACTGAAGACCCAGAAATAAACCCACACACCTATGTACACTTGATCTTTGACAAAGAAGCCAAAAACATCTGATGGGCATCTTCAGTAAATTGTTTGGCTCTAACTGGTAGCCTGTATGTAGAAAAATGAAAATGTATCCCTGTTTGTCACCTTGCACAAAGCTCAAGACCAAGTGGATCAAGGACCTCAACATAAAACCAGTTACACTGGATCTAATAGGAGAGAAAGTGGGAAAGAGCCTCTATTTAACCAATTTATGTGAAAAAATATCTTCACTTGGTTCTTTTATTTTTTCTTAGATCTGTTGATTTTTCTCAGCCATTGCCTTAGTCCAGGGGAGGAAGCTCCTGATTTTACACTTCCCTCTCTTTAAATGCAAGCCTCCATAGTCATTCATTCCATCGCAGTGAAGGTCCATCTGTGGTTTCTGTCTCTCTGTGTCCTCTTCATTTTCACCCAGCTCAGCATATTTTCTGCTTTCCCTTTTGATTATTATTTACAGACTCTGGTACGGTTTCCATGTATTTGTGAATTACCCAGTGTTACTCCACATTGATTTCTAGTTTCAGCCCACACAGGGGGAGCACTAAACACTCTCTGCAGTTTCTCCTTTTAAAGTTACTGAGGTTTGCTTTGTGGCTGAGCACACACTTGGTTCTAGGAGAGTTCCATTACTAGCCACCCTGGACAGCCCTGGACAGCCGACAAACACCACAGCCCCACCTCAACCTCCATTGAGTGAACACAGCTCTCAGTGGACAGCAGATAAAAAATGATGTCTACTTGATCATAACAAGCATCAAACTAACAAATTAACTTCATTAGTAATATATAACTAGACAACATTCTCTGTAGACAATATGACAGGTTTTGATCATGGCTACTCTAGGACCAAAACCTTCCCCTGCTTATCTAAGTCCAAGAAACTGCTATGATGGAACTAAAGAATGCCTTAAAGTTTAACACAAAAACCTCATGAAGATTTTACCCCCAATATAAAACCTATCTAATTTAGAAAACTGGTACATTAATACAGTAATACATTATATAATCAATTTCTATATGCTAGATTTTAGAGCAATGATTGTGAATTGACTTAATAATGATTGTGTTAAAACATATTTATGGATATTAGATTCTTCATTATTTTTACCATAAATATCTGGTCCCATTATGTCTCTAGTGCTCAATGTGCCCACTCAACCCATCATGCTGGCCACTTTAAGAATGCTCCCACAGCCGGGCAGTGGTGGCGCACGCCTTTAATCCCAGCACTTGGGAGGCAGAGGCAGGCAGATTTCTGAGTCTGAGGCTAGCCTGGTCTATAGGGTGAGTTCCAGGACAGCCAGGGCTACACAGAGAAGCCCTGTCTCGAAAAAACCAAAAAAAACAAAAAACAAAAAACAAAGAATGCTCCTACTTCTGCTCAGGGTTTCCCACACCCAGGAACACTCTTGCCTTAGATATCCTCATGAAGAATTCTCCCACTTCCTCAGAGCTTTTACCCAAATGTCTTCTTTACTATTACAACCTGACTCTGTGTTTCTCCCTATCTTTAATACTTTGGAATCCTATTACTGAAATAGGGAGTATAACAACTAGTAGCTGATACAGGTATTTTTATTGCTTTTCCTGCAGTTGATTCAGAGGTTTGTGAAACATGGGTACATCCTGATGGGGCCAGGGTGCTAGGCATACTGTTGTGACTCAGCAATGCTGAAGCTTCTACAGGAAAGATAGGGAATTTCCACGTTTTCCTTACAGAGTTATTAAATTTTTTTATAAATAATTTTGGAAAATAAAAAAATAATTTTCTGCATGCATGCATGAATGCTGTATGAGTGCTGTGTGTGTGTGTGTGTGTGTGTGTGTGTGTGTGTGTGTGTGTGTGTGTATGTCTCTAAATATCGATGGGCTATGCTCCTTTCCTGATCATTTTTGGATGTCATAGTTACTTTGAACTCAAGGTATATTACGACATTTTCTCAAAGTAAGATTAGTTTGTGTAGGCTTTATGTGTGGGAAGATATATGTCATATGTTCAGTGAAAGATGTCTAATGGATTAGTATATGAGCCATAAAACATTCCTCTTCTACATTAAAGAAACTTTCCAGAAGAGACCTTATATAAAAGGTTTGTTACATTTATCTTCTTTGGGACATTTAGTGGTAATTATTTTGTGGGCTGTTATCAGTATTATTTTAACTCAGAGTTTCCAGATATATTACAGTGATAGAACTGAAGAGACAAACTGCTTTTGCTTTATGCATTTGGTTGTGTGACTTAGTTACTCAGCTACTAGTTGTTAAGTTCTTTCCTTCATAGACTTTCAGTACTTGGACACAGACCATTTGCTGCTACTCTGTCTTCTTCTAGAGCTCAGAAACAGTTCCCCCTTGAACTAAAGAAGCAGCTTCAAGGGCTCTGTGACCACCTAAGCCTCTTTCCTCACAACATTTTTTTTTGTTTTCCCAGCCATAAGAAGGTTTCTCTCAAATTCTCTCATCTAAGTCCCACAAGAGACTCATTTAATCAAGTTCTTGCCCCATAATCTCATTAAACTTTAAAGGCCAATTTAATCACTCTGAAGGTAATCCTACAGCCAATGCCCAGATGACCTTTGTTCCCCATTCTTGTCTGTTCTTTGGGTCCATTTATTTCCCCAAAATATCCACTGCTCTTCCTTAGAAATAGCTTATTCTCTTCAGCTCCCCCTCCATGACATGAGTATATATAAACTTCAAGTTTGTTGGCTCATGAAGTTCTCTCTTTCTTCAAACGATGCGTCTATGAAGGTAATAACTTGTATGTCTTTCCCATGCTAGCCTGTCTATTGCCAGTTTGTTTTAGCAGATCAATTGCTGAGCTATCAGAGGGAGAAGGAACATTTCCCTTTCTACAGCTTCCACTAGTAAGCCTTTTACCAGCTTTTCTCCCTATAAGCTGTTGAACAGAGGTTGGCTTAGGGAGATGAGCAGCAGGCAAAAGCTTGTTGAACTCCAGGGGTGTTAAGACTCTGTTAGGAGAGGAGATGGAGTTTTCCTTTGTCTCTTTGGCATTCTCCTTAAGTTACACTGTAATAGATAAGTCGAGGCAAACCAACCAACCAACCCATAGCTTGAAATTGTGCCATGTCAAATGGGTTAAATATGTACATGGAAATGTTCCTTTCCCACCTTTATAGTGCTTCTATTTTCAAGGGGCTATATTTAAGAAGCATTAATAATCCTCATAAGCACATCTCTTCCTCAAAAAGTGAAAGTATTCCATAACTGTGTCTGAGGACATAAACAGAGAACAGTCATCTATTTGTTCCTGTGAATAAGTTGGAAACCTTTTGGGAGCAGCCATTTGTAAACTCAAAGGAAAAGGAGAGCAAGGAGAATCTGAGCATCCAGTTTCAAGGTAGGAAATGTAGAGCTGGATGTAGGTCTAGTGCAGTCTAGTAGCTGTGCAAGTTTTGGAACTCACAGTTTTTTCCATGAAATGGAGAGCTTATTATTGAGCTGTTGACATATATGAGAGTGCATCATAAAATGGAGTTATTTAAATATCCATGAAGTTTTATTTTGCCATATTTGGTGAAAAAAAAAAGGAATAAAAAGAAAATTAGCACTGGTACCCATTCTTATTGGCCAACACCCTTGCCTTGGGCATTGAAGATACATCAAATAATTCCTCTTTTTCCACCTCTTAGACACTTGAATATTTAGAAGAAGTAAAGTAAGTCTTATTTTCTCCAATGGGAAAGATTGTGCAGGCTTTATAAAATAAAATGTTGGTTAATCTTGGCTCTAGTAATAAAATGTATGAGTAAAACTCAGACAGAACTATAGATAGAAAAAATGATTTTATCTGTCTACATCTCTCCACAAACCCACGGATTCTGATAATATTCAGCTGTGACAGTGACTGAAATGTGTTGAATATCTTAAATATTGCTGAGAGGATGTGAAATAATTTGCTATTTTTTCTATCAAATCTACCAGTTTAACAATACTTTAAAGATTCATGGAATTCAGCACATCAACCCACTATCTTAAGCTTATTAATTTTATATACTTTACTATTCATATTTAATTTTATTGGTGTTATTTCATCTTAATATGTTGAAAATCTGAGTTCTATGCATGCCTGTTTTTCAACCAAACATCACATTTATTTACTAAAATGTCATTATGTCTTGATGTTCTGAGTTTCTTTTCAGTTATATCAAAATATTAAATTTATTCTTTGAAATATGGCATACTAACTATTGGTGCCTATTTAGCTTAACACATATTTCACATTTGGAAATGATGAAAAACTTAATATCATGTATGTAGATTTTAAGATTAAGAAAAAAACATGTATGAGTTTTTTCAAGCTTTCAAAGCACCAACTAATTAATTAATTAATTAATTAAGATTTAACCAATCATAAGCTCAAGTGGCAATTATTTATTCATTCATCTAACAAGCACTTACTGGAGAGAAGGGCAGCACTTTTTCTAGTGTTGGAAAAAATGTCAATGAACAAAACATATAAAACATCATATACAGGTGTGTGTGTGTGTGTGTGTGTGTGTGTGTGTGTGTGTGTGTGTGTGATAGACAGGTACTGAGTTCCCACAATTCCACACTTACACCTCTCTTTCTGATCCATATTCTCACACTTGTTTACAAAGACTAATAAACAATAACTCCTCAATACTGGGCAAGACTCAGTAATCAATAGCTGTACAATATACTTGTGTATTTCTCAGTATCATGCACAGCGAACTACATGAAATACTTTGATACCAATTATGTCTGATGAAGAGTTCTTAGAAAAATTTATGCCACTTTTATTAACTCATCCATCTGAATTTTTCACAAGCCCATTTTCCTCTTTCTTTGTGACCTTAATAGAAATAAAAACAGCATTTTTAACCTGAAAATTGTATTTGGTTATATCTTGAGGTATCTTGACAATTGTCACTGCTAATTTTAGAATGAACTATTAGCCTAAATTCTTTTTTCTTTAATATTTTATCAGGTGACATTCCAATCAAGTCATACTAGTAGAATAGTAACATTAAATATATATGTTTATATGTGTATGAAATAGTGTAATTCTGTAGTTTAGACTAGCCCAGAATTCGTTGTTTAGCTCAGGGTGACCTTGAACTTGCAATGATTTCCTTCCTCAGCCTCCTGAGTGCTATGACTCCATCATTGAGCCAATATAATAGTGACATCTCCCAATCTCTGGAACAGATCATACTACAAAGTGACTTAAAGATAGAAGGGTTTGTGTATGAGGGCATGGTGGCAGAAGTTTAGGCAGCTGGTCATATTTTATCTATTGCCATGAAACAGAGGCCATTGAATGCTAATGGTCATTCTACTTTCTCCTTTCAGTTGAGGCCAGGACACTGCCTCTCCTAAACAAAATGATGCTGTCTATAGTCAAAGTGAGTCTCCTAGTTCAATTAATCTGATATAGATAATCCCTCAAATACATCTCCAGAAGCTGTGTCCCAAGTGAGCCTAGATCCTGTCAAATTAACAAATCACTGTTAACCATAGTAACCAGCATGCCCAAGTATTTATGAATATTCATGAATAAGTGGATGTTGTAAAGGCAGCTTTTGTGCAATATAAAAGTCAGAGATGTATTAGAGTCTTACAGCTGTGGATTTTTAAGTTAATTTGCCTTCAAATTCCTTAATGTATGGCCCACTCAAATGACATGTTCTGGCATTGGTCACAAAGTCACAATTAGCCCACGCTTCTGTTTACTACAATGCTTTTCTGTTGTATTCCATGCTACCAGTTAAAGAGAGGTGATCCATTTATCAGCAAGATACATGTCTGGTCTTTTCTAAAAGTTACATCACTCAGTTGTTAATTTTATGAGTAACAGAGACACCTATATACATGAAATGCATGTAAATATAAAACATGTAAATATATGTGATAGGCTCATTGAAATGGCCTCCTGAGGCTCATAGGGAGCACCACTATTGGGAAGTGTGGCCTTGTTGGAGTAGGTGTGGCCTTGATGGGGTAGGTGTGGCCTTGTTGGAGTACTGTGTCACTGGGGATTAGCTTTGAGGTTTCAAGTCTCAAGCCAGGCCCAGTGTCACTCTCTCTAGTCTATATGTAAAACAACAACTAAACAATCTTTGTAATAATACAATGATTCTTGAGTATACAGACAGGATGGACAGGTACCCAATGATGACAAATTCTCATAAATCTATTGTTATCATGAGGAACATCATGTGTCCAACAGTGAGACAAACTTATGGATGTTACTAAGTTTCCTTCCAACTTCACAAGCAATATATCTGGGGCAGGTTCTGTACCAATAGCATTCCAGTGAGGAACATGAAGACTGAAATACCCTGGATCTTGAAGGAAGTATTTGACTTGAATATGTTAATAAGTCTTTGTATTCATTAAAGAAGATTTGCTTAGTTTCTACCCATAAGAGGATGGTTCTCTTATCCAAGCAACAACTGGGAATTCCCAGGAGTAAAAAGAGAAGAAATAGCAAGCACGTTCCCCTGTGCTTTGGCAGCACACATCTGACTCAGCATTCAATGTGCTTGCAGACAGGAGCCTGGTATGGCTGTCTTTTGAGAGGCTCTGCCAGCACATCTGACTAAGACAGATGCAGATACTCCCAGCCAACCATTGTACTGTGTAGAGAGCGGTTAGAGTATTCGCCATTACAAGATGGCGCTGACTTCCGCTGTCGCTCTAGGAAACTTATGGATAGCGCGGGGTGACTCGCCGCTTGCGCATTATGGGTGTACATGACTAATCACCGCCCACTCCCAGGGCGCGCCAATCAGTGGAGGACACGATGCCTCAGGGCTATATAAGCAGCGCCATTCTGGGGCCCGGGGTCTTCCTCTTCATGATGCAATAAACGCTTTGCTGCAGAAGGATCCGTGTGTCCGCATGGGTTCTTGCTGGCGAGACCAAATAGCGCGCGGGACAACTGGTGCCGAAACCTGGGAACGTAGCGACTTCATCATCGCCGGCACCGAGGAGACCCTCCGCTTCTGCGGAGTGGATTCAGAACTGCAGGACTAAAGGCAAGCTCTGAGAGGTATGTCTGTCCGCGAGGTTTTCCCCCATCTTCCTCCACAATCGGCTGACATGATAGAAGCTATCCTTATAGTATCGGCCGCACTCGCCCTCTTTACGGGGACCATGTCTTTGTGGAAGCTGGTAAAATCATGTTTGGAGGAGGAAAACTGCCGCCCGACAGTAATAGCGGGACAGGGGGCAATGGAGGATTTGCAGGACAGCATGTCAGAAACAGAGCGAGACAGAAGGAAAAGAAAAGGCATGCCTAA
>CM052709.1:95949060-96166179 GCA_028551405.1 Uromys caudimaculatus | reverse complement strand
CTCATGACCGAATTCGCTTGATCGAGCCTGGTTCTGTGTTTTGATACCACTGTAGGGAGGTGTGGCCCTATTTACCCAGCCGAGCCCCCTCTCCTTCTTACTTGAAAGAATGGGGGGAGATGTAGAGAGCGGTTAGAGTATTCGCCATTACAAGATGGCGCTGACTTCCGCTGTCGCTCTAGGAAACTTATGGATAGCGCGGGGTGACTCGCCCGAAACGCTTGTGCATTATGGGTGTACATGACTAATCACCGCCCACTCCCGGGGCGCGCCAATCAGTGGAGGACACGCTGCCTCAGGGCTATATAAGCAGCGCCATTCTGGGGCCCGGGGTCTTCCTCTTCATGATGCAATAAACGCTTTGCTGCAGAAGGATCCGTGTGTCCGTGTGGGTTCTTGCTGGCGAGACCAAATAGCGCGCGGGACAGTACTGAGCCCAGGGACCCCAATGGAAGCATTAAGAGAAAGGCTAAAGGAGCTGAAGGGGATTGTAACCCCTTAGGAAGAACAACAGTATCAATTAACTGGACCCCTCAGAACTCCCAGAGACTAAACCACCAACCAGAGTATACATGGGCCAGTCCATGGCTCTTGCTACGTATGTAGCAGAGGATTGCCTCATCTGGCATCAGTGGGAGGGGAGTTGCTTGGTCCTGTGGAGGCTTGATGTCCCAGAAAAGGGGGATGCTATAGGGGTGAGGTTGGAGTGAGTAGGTGGGTGGGGGAGTACCTTCTTAGAGGCAAAGGGGAGGGGGATGGGAAGGGCTTTTGTGGAGGGGAGACCAGAAAGGGGTATAACATTTGAAAGGTAAACAAAATGATTAATAAATTAAAAGGGTATGCATTTGACAGCAAATATGCCATAAGTAAGAAAACACTATAACGAATGGTCTGGATAATATCATCTCAATTTTGTCATCTGGCAACACTTCAGTCTCAAAAACACAGATCAGTTTGTTCAGTATGTCAAGTCCAGCCACACAGGACCTGGGAAGCTTGTTCTGACAGAGTAAATGAGAAAAGCTATAGGGATGGACACAGGTTTAGTGCTTGTGTTGTTGTCAAAGGGAATTAATGAAATAGTAGGATGCAGAGATGATGGCATGTAGGACCATGAAAGGCAGCCTGGTTTCAGGTTGAGCTAAGGTTTAAAACTCTGGTGACCCAGCATGGGGTCAACAGCAGGGGATAACCTTGCAAGGGACAGTAGGCGTTTTGCCATGCTCCTGGGCCCCAGGCTCCTGACATGATGCTGCAGCTCTCCATAGGTCTGTGACCATCAGTCATGTAAGGGCAATGCCCCAAGCCCCTCCACAGGTAGAGGATGTGTGGTCACATAGCTTCAAGACATCTCCATTTTAATGAGGAACCTAGAGGCTTAGTCAATAAACTCCCCTTCCCAGACACTCCTCCATGCAAAAAGTAATTAACCTTAGACCTGCTCTGAGCTTGTGGGGTATGGTTTCACTCATAGCTACCCTCTGTCATGACAATAAATGCCCTAGAACCATGGACTGTCTCTCTTCATCGGGATTCTCATGGGGAACAATGGAACAGGCCTTTGTCTAAAGAGTCTCCTCTAGTCTCCTGCAGAAGGCCTCTCAGCATTCCCAGTCATGTCCTCTACCAAACCAAGCCAGTCAGCTGCCAAAAAGCCAAATACTTGGTCCCCAGCAGGACCCAGCTGGACTCCTCCCTGCCTTCCCCCTCGGCTCCAGGCTAGATATAGCCCATGGGGCCCCCACTCCGTTCTCAGCTCTTCCACAGCAGCTAGCGGTGCCTAGGATGCCTAAGAGCCAGACAGAGCCAGCTTTGTTTAGTCCCTAATAGCAAAGAGCAAAAACAGTCCAGGCACCTGAGACTCTGATGTAATGTGATGATCTTTGAGTCAGTTCTCCAATAGACATTGATAAACTACAATGTGTTTGGAGTAAAGTAGATGCTACTAAAAGCCTGGGACATGAGAGGTGAAAAAAAGAGGTTCCCATATTGTTAGGGGCTGAGAATTTGGAGGAAAATTCACCATGAAAACCAAGCTCAAGCCAACAGAAGTTTCTTTATTCAAAAAGCTGATTTATCAGGAGACAGCTGGGTGTGGGATCCAAACCCTGTCAGTGAGAGGCAGGATAGAGCAACTTTTCAAAGTAAAAAGAAACACAAATTAGGTTGGGGCAAGTGTAGGGCAATCAATCGGTACATGCATGTGGTATATTTCCAGCTGTCTTTCACACCTGGGCACCTTAAGTGGGTTACTACCTGTCACATACCTCAGATGGCTTCCCTGATAACTAAGCCTAGATTGAAGCCAGTCAACCAGAGCCTCCTTAGCAGCTACTGGGTTTCAGTCCTGACTGGGTGCTAAACAACAAAGCAAGTGGTCTATAATATTGTGGTCTAAGTTCATATGGAAGATTTGAAGCCAGAAGCCATTTCTGGGAATTTAGCCGTTTCTTAGAATTCAGTCTAGTACAAGATGGAGATTATATGGAAGATGGGCTCTCTAAGCTAAAGTAGCCTCTAACGATATAAAATGGGAGGCTTGGGAATTATATGTGACTTGATCTATTTAAAAAGGCTTTGTGTAGCAAAAATACTAGATTTACTTTGGCATCCTGAGCCAGCATTATTAACATAATAGTTAATGAGTGACTGACCGCTAGATTGTAACAGGTTAAGAAATATATGAAATAGAAAGTGCCAAGAACTGACAATATCAGTGAAAATAATTTCTTTTTCTATTTCTATGAGGTCTTTTCCTAATGACTCTTGGAGAACAGATTTAAACCAGAGCAGAAAATTCATCTTTATCTTAAGAATTTGCATTGTAATTTTGAAGAGAAGGAAGCAGTTTGGGGTAAAGAATCTTTTGACACAAAACACACATGATCATAAATAGATAATTCATTCCAAGCCTGGGCACAACACATACATACATGATCGTGAACAGATAAGTCATTGACAAGACTTTCCAAGACATTGTTCAGGTACTTGCATACCATTTAACTTAAGAAAACAATAGAAAATGTTATCTTTAATAAAACTGATAAGTTTAATTTCCAACAGCATGATCATATCCTAACTGCTGAGTAAATAGGTTTTGTCTGATGAATGGAACAAGGTCCTGATTGACACATTAATGGAATTTTAAGGAGGACTAGGACTTGAACATGAACATAAAGGAACACACGGAGAGACCAACTGTGATGTTCAAAGGCGCCAGTGAGTGGACTGTTCCAAATAAAGGCTGACTGCAGCCATCTCTGTAGAGAGAATCCCTTCAGCAGCACAGGCAACATACTCTTTCTTCCTAGGGGAATCAGCTGAATGCAGGCAGGGCTAAAAAAGGGTTAGCCTGGAAAGGCACACAGGAAACAAAGCATAACAATGGGAGGGGAATCAGGATAAGTGAAAGGATTCCTAACATATACTTACCAGAGCTTGAATTTGGGTGCAGAAGTGACTATTTAGTGTCTGTGAACCTGGGGTAGGTTGTAGATTTTAATTTTGTAGGTATAGTTCTCATGGGTTCCACCATAGCTTTTCTTGTGTGGTAGTAGTAGGATTTGTGCGCGTGATGTTGATGTTTGTCTTTGTAGGTTTGTTTGTTTGTTTGTTTGTTGGTTTTTCGAGACAGGGTTTATCTGTATAGCCCTGACTGTCCTGGAACTCTCTCTATAGACCAGGCTGGCCTCGAACTCAGAAATCCATCTGCCTCTGCCTCCCAAGTGCTGGGAATAAAGGTTTGTGCCACCACTGCCCGGCTGTCTTTGTAAGTTTTACAAATGAACTATCGGGACTAGTTCTGATAGCTAGGTGGCTGCCTTGATCAGCACTTACAATAAGGAGGTGGATTCACATCATGGGGTTTGTCCAGTGATAGCCTGTTAGATGTCAGGTTGACTATGGTTGTTCATAAGTCCTGACATGATGCCTGTGACCTAGACTACTGGAGGATATGTTACTACTAAACACAGTGGGACGTTGGGATCTTAGGTGCTTCCGGTGTAAGTAAATACAGAGACACTGAGCACAGTTGTCATAAGTCAGAAGGGGTGTGGAAATTAAAGCCCACATGCCTGAGGATGTCCCTCTGCCTACATCTCTGAGAAGTGACCTAAGGAGAATGGAACCAATGGAGAGAAATGTCTCTCAGAGTAGGAGCAAGAAGTAGTAAGGTAGAAGGCACAGTGTAGTGGAATCAAAAGACAAGAACAAAATATTCTTAGAGTCAAAGAAAATGCAAGGCAGGTAAGACAGTCTTCTAAGGGAAAACCAAGGAAGGCATGGTTCTCAGAATTCCTAGGGTAGCTGGAATGGAAGTAATCTGATTTGTGAAGGATGATTAACCTGTTCCGCTCAGAGGGGAAGATGTATTTGCAAAGCCTAATACATCATACATATAGAGGAATAATATTAAGTGCTGGGGAAGACCAGTGGCTTAGTTGTTATTTTATACTGAAGAGTGAAAGGGTGGAGTATATAGACATCCAGAAATCTATCCTCTACACTGTTGAGAGCACTCAGATGCAAAGCATAAAAACTGGCTGGTTAAAGGTATCCTGTGTACGGAGAGAGTGGTGGCTATCAAATTGTATCCTCAGCCTTGGGGTACTGGGAACACAATAAATACGTGATAGGCATAGATTAGACATTAAGGCAAGGAGAGAAATTGAGGCAGATCAGGAGACTAAGGTGGCTACCTAGTAAACATTAAATAAAAAAAGTAAGGCAACATCCCTTAAATGACTAAAGAGCTCTATGCTATTCCATAATTGGTAGCTGATATATATGTATATTAAAATTAATCATATACAAATTCTGAGTTAACTGCTCTAGGTTCTGAGGATGTGTCTGTGCTTTTAAATGCTTGTAGGAGGCCTGGGGTTAGATGATTTCCTATAATCCATAGCTCTTGAGGAAAGAGATAAAATGAAAGAGCGACACACACACACACACACACACACACACACACACACACGGTAAAGTGATTTAAATACAGAATGCTCCAGACCACATTTAAATATCTATTCTCTTGCTGTCTAATTTGCCATTGGCCTGAGAATGAGCAGAGAAAGAGAAGCTCGGCTCTGGTCATCAGTCTTACTGGAATTTAATTCACACAGAAGATCTCATTTTTAACTTAAATTTCCATCGGAGAAGAGTAACTAATGACCTAAGAAGACCCATCGAGGTCGTCTGTGGTTGCTGAGGTCTGCATTCAATGAATTCTGATCAGACTTTCCCCTCCCACAACTCATCCCACATCCTTCCCACCTTCCCACCCACCCTTCCTATCTCTCTCTGTGTAGAAAGCAGAGAGGCAAACATACAGAGACACACACAGACATAGACACAGACACAGACATAGGCGCACATGCGCGCACACACACAGCACAAGAAACTCACATAGAAGAAAATTACCTTAAAATCACTAATTCGTAAACCATTATATCTAAGCAAGACTAGTAAGATAGAAAAATTTTCAAAGAGAGCAATATGAGACAAAACTACTGTAAACCACCGAGTTTGTTTTGTGTTATCCATCTATTGCTAGGGATGGGGCCTGTCCTTAAGTGCTGTGAGGTACCTGCTCTCTCTACTTTTGTTATCAGAAAAGGTGAGTGATGACCACTTCAAATCTTGCTATTTTTATTAGTTAATACTTTTATGAATCGCTCCAGATATCTTCAGCTATCAACTTGACACAACTTAACTGTTTCCTAGGAATGGGAAACCTCTGCTGAGGAGAAAATCAGATTGGTCTATGGGCAATTCTTAGGAGACAAGAGGGGGCTTACCCACTGTGGGCAGCCCTATTCCTAGGCAGGATGGACAAGTCAGGAAACAAGAGAGGACTCACCCATTGTGGGCAGCCCTATTCCTAGGCAGGGTGGCCTGGGCTGAATAAGAAGCTAGCACAGCATAAGTCTGGGAGTCAGCTAGTAAGCCACATTCCTTTGTGGTTTCTGCCTCAGATCCTACCTTGAGTTCCTGCCCTGATTTCCTTCAATTGTGTATTGTGACCTGGAAGTTTAAGCCTATAAACCATTTCCTCCCCATGTTGAGTGTGGTCATGGTGTTTTTCACAGCAGAAAGGAAAACAGAATCAGTAGTAAGTACACACTTTCTCAAAATTAATGGATAGGTAAGGAATAAGGAGAAGCACTTGTCAATAAAAATTACTTCAGGGGAAACATTTTCTATAGGTACAGCTTAAAGTATATGAGTATCAGAACTGAACATTTTAAAAGTGATTTTAGCTGAGCTAGTCATAAAATCAAGTTATCAGTCCTTCTTTCTAGGCTGGCAAGAGACAATGGCTGAGTGGGAAGTGTGCAGTTAAAAGGCACACGCTGACAGAAGACAGACAGCTTCTGCTAAGTGCTTCATGGTCACTGCAGGCCTGAAGTTCAGTCTGTCATGACATCTTTTGTAATTCACTAAAGACTGCCAGAGTAGGAATGCCGCTGAGCATCCCAAGGGTGACAATATATATTACAAATTAAAATCCAAGAGAACTGAAACAGAGGAGAAGTCACAGGCTTGAGCTGTCAATCATCAGTCAGCAGGTGTACAGGGTTCCAAGTGACCAGTGATGCCTTGTTTTAATGAGCACTGTAAGCAAAAAGTCAGTGTGATCCTATAACAACATAAACAAAGAAAACAAAACACGAATGTCTTCTACTTTATGAACTCCTTTCAATCTTTAATAAACTTTGTAGAGGCAGAATGCAAACTGCCCTTCAGGGAGTGATCAGGGTGTTTCGTGTTTCTGTTAAAAGGAGAATGAACACTTGACAATAAAAGCTGAGATGTAGATTACATTATTAAAATTTAAAGTCAAATGCTCAGTAAAGGGAGGAACAAACACAGGAATGGGATTTCATTTCAGAAAATTGCCTGTTAAGTTAAGATGCTGGACATTGAAATTAAATGGGCTCTGACCAGAACATCGGTGGCATATATGATGACATTGGGGCCAGAGAACACACTGACTATTGCTTTCAGTTCTCTGTAAGATAATGTAAGTGAACACAAAATTCTCATGGATCAGCTGTTGAAACTCATTGCATATTAGGTGGGGTGAGAAGGGTCTCTGTACCAATCAGCACAGAGTACAGGCACTGATACAGCTCTCCTGAGAGGAGAGTAGCCTTGTAAAATGATGGATAATTTTTGACTTGGTATCAGGTATACAGGTATGATTTTGTTTTATTATGAAAGACTAATACTTTCTTGATTAGATATTCACCCAAACACACTATTTAGTTTGTCACAACAAAATAGTTGAATGACTTGAAAATCAGTTTTCCAAATTCCAGTTCTTACCAGATATGACATGCCTGTGTTTTACACACATGTGGTCATTTCACATTTACTTTTAAAGGGGACTCAGTTTTTAGACAGAGTAGTGAAACTTAAAGCTACCAAGAGCAATTGATATAATATATAAAAAGCCATCCTATTAGGCCCCAATGAGTCAGTTACAGCACCTACTCTAAGACTCAGGAATGCTGCAGAAGAGGAAATTGGAAGTACATAAGAGCTGGCCGATAGGCTGGAGGGTTATGAAAAGCTGTTCCCTAACTTGCTAGGACTTAATTCCTACCAACCTGTCTTATGCCCATACACTGCCAGCCCAACTAACCATCAGCCAAAGAAGATCTATCAATGGATTCTCAGAGGGTACAAGGGCCTCTTCCTCCTTCTCCTCCTCCTCCTCTTCCTCTTCTTCCTCCTCTTCCTCCTCCTCCTCCCCCTTCTTCTTCCTCTTCTTTTAAAGTTATTTTAGGTATTTACATTCCAAATATTACCCCAGTTCCTGGTTCCCCCTCTACCAGTTCTTTACCCCATTCCCTATCCCCTTTGCTTTTGAGAGGGTGCATCTACACCCACCCACCACTTCCACCTCATCCTGCTAGCATCTCCCTTCCCTGAGTCATCAAGTTTCTACAGGATTAAGTGCATCCTCTCCCACTAAGACCACAAGGCAGTACTCCACTACAAATGTAGTGTGAGCCAGGGTCCAATGTGTATATGCTCTTTGGTTGGTAGCTTAGTCTCTGGGAGATCTCACAGATCTGGGTTAGTTGACACTGCTGTTCTTCCTATGGGGTTGCTATCCCCTTCGGCTCCTCTAATCCTTTCCCTAACTCTTCCATAGGGGTCCAAAATTTCAGTCCAATGGTTGAATGTATCTACATCTGTCAAAGTCAGCTGCTGGTAGAGCTACTCTGAGGACAGCCATACTAGGCTTCTGTCTGCAAGCACAATATGACATCAGTAATAGTGCCTGGTTTAGTGCCCACCTATGGGATGGTTGCAAGTTGGGCCAGTTTCTGGATGGCCTTTCCCTCAGTCTCTGCTCCATTTTTGTCCTTGCATTTCCTTTAGACAGGAACAATTCTGGGTCAAGACTTTTGAAGATGGGTGAGTGTCCCATTCCTCAAATGGGGGCCATGTCTAACTACTGGAGGTGGTATCTTCAGGTTCCATCTCCGCACTGTTGGGTATTTTGGCTAAGGTTATCCCCATTGGGTCAGAGACCTGTTCTTTGGTTGTGTATCATCTGCTTAGTCCACTAGGCTCTCACCGATAAGTTCAATCAGGTGTACACGCAGATGGCTCTGGTTCATCTTGGTAGGACATAGAACAAAATGAATATTGTAAGAGAGATGTTTAGGGTGAAGGAGGGGGTCCACAGGGTGATCAGGATGTGGGACGTGAGAGTGGTCAACATGCAAAGCAGACGTGATATCTGTAAAATAAAAATAAAATTTGAAAAGCACTGCTAGCTTGCTTTTATGAAATCAACATTGTAAATGGCTGTTTCCTGCCATTAGTGGGTTCAAACTCAAATGAGCGCAATGTAAGTAAATTAGCGGAATGGTCAGTGATCAAAAATAGGTTAGAGCGTTCATAAGTGGGTACTCTGTGAAAACCACCCTCATTGTCATCGTTTGAATTATATTTTCAATGGATACTGCTTTGGAAAAAGAGAAACAGTAGTAAAAATACAAAAGATTCATCCATTATGAAGATGTTCATTGCTTATTACTGTTCCCATTTTCCTTCCTGATGTTTAACACAGCTTTGCATTTCTATGTGTGTCTATATTTGTGTGTATACGTCTGTGCATACGTGTGTGTATACATGTGTATTTAATGTGTATACATGTGTGTATACATATGCACGTCTCTGTGTGTGCATGCACATGTGTATACATGTGTACAAATGCGTGTATATGTGTGTGTATCAATGAGATCAGTAGGTTCTATTTTAGCAAGTCTCTTAATGTAGTAATATTATAAACATTTTCTTTTGCATTAGTTCCCTAAAAGACTGCATTACACAGTTCATATTTGCCAATACTATAATAACCATTACTAATTTTTTCTTAATTAAAATTTGAGGGAAAGATACATTAGAAATATTGCTTTTTGATGACATCTTTAGGGTAAAATTTTCCTTGTGATTTACGAAATAATATATTTCAAGAATGTGGCTTGGGGTCTAAACACACACATACACACACACACACACACACACACACACACACACACACACACACACGGTTCTTTATTAGGAAAATTAGTTAAGCAAAATTTAATTTCAAGGACTGTGTTTCCCCTTTGCTCAAAAATAGAAACCAAAGAATTGAGTAATAGAGGATTAGAGTGTCAGTGAAGAGTGGCGTGGGATAGCAACAAACACAGCATGCAAGAGGTCAGAGCCACTGTCAGCAGCAACAGGTATCTTCTAAGTGGGTTGACCTGATCCACAGAAGCCTACTTACACACTCTTCTGTAAGGGACAGCTATGAAATGCACTCATTCATTTATTTGTTTTCAGTGCAGGGAATCCAACCTAGGGCCTTCTGCCTCTTCATCTAGCCCCCCACCACTGAGCTGCATGTGTCCCCCACTTCCTCATGTAGGTAACTGTGTGGTTCCAGCACACAGGGCATTTCAGAGGGAAAGGGGATGTGACCTGTGGACGTGCAAGTGCTGTTTGAGATCAATGGTCATAATGAATCCAGGTCTGGAAGTCACCTTAGAGCTTCCTATAGTCTCTGCACGCAGCAAGCTGGCAAAAAGCAATGAGATGAGATGACGTAGGGTTACCTTCCAAGAGAGAAGGATGCGTTAAGTCCACATACACCATTCAGTGATGCTGGTTTATCTGGTTCTCACATTTGAGGTATGGTCAATCACATGCATTAAATAGTCAGTTTAATATCTTAAATAAAGTCTCCCATTTCTTGAGGGAAGGGGTGGAGGAACAGATAAATTCATCTGATGTTATATATTCAATTCCACACTTAAAATAACAAAAGTAAGAATTGCTTTCTGTAAAAAAAAATCATTTAAACTATTTCCAAAAAATATGGAATGCATTAACTTTGTGGAGTGTTTGCTTCCATTAAATAAAATCAAAGAATGACCAGACAATATCTATAAGATTTCCCAATCTTTCTGTAACCTGCCTCTCTGACACTCCTACCAAAATATCTGGAAAATACCTTGTTCTGTGATAATAAAGATTCATGTATCTACTTCCTCTTTGGGACATATTTAGGGCAACTTGAGTCTCAGGAAAAAAAATGCTTTTGCTCTTACCTCTAGGGGTAAGAGGTGTTTTCGCATTGGCAAAGGTCATATTGTTTCCACAAATACAGATTCAATATCTTTATGATAACAAGCTCTAACTTAGGAAAATTCTTAGTGGTTGTAATGAATAAAGTGGTATTTCAGGGGTTTTGTGCAGCCAATCTCTAGCCTACCCTTTTCTCTCTCCATGCCTCTCCCTCACTCCACCATCCTCCACCAAAGAGAGAATCCAAGCATTTAAGAAGAAAAATCATTTTAAAATAACATATCTCTACTTCATGTACTTAATCTACTTTGAGGTTAGGAGACTTCCAGCACTCCTAGGAAGGAGCAACTAAAAAGTTCATGGGGAAAATTTTATGCTTCAGCACAGTGAATAATCCAGTACACTTATATTCTATCTTTGGGGACAAAAACAGCACGGCCTTAAGGCAAGCATGTGTTCTGAAGTGTGATGTTAATAGAACTACTTGTTCCCATCACATGTCCCTCATCTCAAGCTGTAAGAAAATCTGTGGCATGCAAATCCCACAAGTTTCAAGCAGCAGAACACTGGGGGTTTTTATATTCTCCCTCCTTTTATTTCCATCTGGGACATAAACTATCTCCCTCATTAATATATGGATCAAGAATCGCTGTTGTCATAACAATCAAAGCTTCTTTCCCCACCCATTCTGAACAGCTTTACATAGGTTACTTCCCATCCACTCTTCTGAAAATATCCATTAACTAAGGTGAACCGTATGCATTCGTCCCACATCTGACCACATCTGCAGTGTCACATTGTCCAGGTCAAATGCCTTCCGGGATATTTAACACTTACCCATCTAGCTGTTGTGAGAGTGTCTCAGGCTTTACAACAGCATTTGCTGGGCAGAGAGAGTGGCAAGACACAGGGCCTCATTGTGGCGTCCAGTGGTGAGTGGACAAACACCTGGAATCCTTTACTCTTTTTGTCCTTATGGATCCAAAATGTCCACACTGAGTCCTAGAAGCCTCTACACCATAGTTGCTTACTTGGTAATATTTGTGATTCCTGGTGGAGTAACAGTGTGCCTGTGCCTGTGCCTTGTTTTTTTGTTTTTTTTGTTTTTTAACATGTTTTATCAATAAACATTGGCAATATTGAATTGAATTTTGCTGGCAGAGTTGCAATCATGCCTTGGTTCTCTATGAGAGTAATGAATGAGTAGAACAGGAGGTGAGACAGGAAGCGAGACAGGTAGTGAGATAATGGAAGATCTAACAGTGTATGGGTATAAGACAGAATAGTAACAGAGATACATGGATGGATGAGAAAATAAAGAGTACCTTGGCCTCCATGCTCATGTGTAGCAGGTGTGCAGTTTGGCCTTCATGTGGGTCCCAAACAATTGGAACAGTAGCTATCCCAAAAGTTGTTGCCTGTACGTGGGATATGTTCTACTAGTTGGGCTGTCTTGTCTAGCCTCAGTGGGAGAGGAAGCACCTAGCCTCACAAAGACTTGAAGTGCCAGGATTGGGGGGATACCTAGAGGGGCCCCACCCTCCCATAGAAGAAGGGGATGGGGGAAAGATTTAGGGAAGGGAATGACCAGGAGAGTGCAGTGAGTGGGGTGTAATGTGAATAAGTAGTAAATAAATAAATAAACAAATAAATAAATAAATAAATAAAATTTAAAAAATGAAAGGAAGGGTCTCCAATAATAAATGAGCTAGCACTCTTCTGTACAGGTGTTTTTTCTGAGATTAAAACCTTCCATTTTGGATGGAAGTTAGTTAAGAGAGTGTATGTTAGAAAAAAAGGTGAAACAATTGGGTTTTGTAAGGGGTAGTTTAAACATACAGTACTTTTGAGTATACTTGTTAAGTTCAGGAAGTCCCTGAATGTGACCAGATGCACTAGGCACACCCTCTCAAAGCACATATAAATGGCAAGAATGCTGAAAGACACCTAGACAAAGTGCTACACCTGGAAGAAGCAGTGACCAGTCTAGCTACCTGGGAGAGGCTCAGAGCAACTGAGCTACAGGGAAGGACCTGCTTTATCTTCCCATGAACCATAAATCCTCAAAACAGACTATGTCTATCACATTTATGGCATTCAAAGCCCTGAACTTGTGCGTATGCACACACACACACACACACACACACACACACACACACACACCCGGCCAGGGTGATGATCTAGCTCCAGTGATGGACATGAGTTAAGAAATCAAAAGGAAGCCTGGAGATAAAGAGATAACTGAACCATCCAAATAGACCGTATGCTTTCAATAACTGAATTACAGTACCTTGGCCACAATTTGTTGACTTTTCAAAATCTGCAGTTCAGCTGAGGTTGTTCTCCTACAACTGTGAGTCATCTTACAGTCCTATCCAAGTTGTGTTGTCTTCTAAATCCTGTCATTAAAGTCACTTTCAGCTTGACTGCCTTGATTAATAGCACTGTGATGTCTACATTCTCTGTTGAATAGAACATTTTGTGTTCCAAAGTCATCCTTTACCTTTTGATCTTGACAACTTCAGTCAGCGTCAACCGAATAAATAGCCACTTGGAAGTGAATTCCTGAGGCCCGGCACTCTTCATAGGAAATCATATTTTCGTTTCTTCTCCTCTCATCTGTGAACTGAAGTGGTAGAACAGGTGGCCTCTGACCAAGTAGCTCCCCTGTGCCTGGCAAAGCAGTCACCTCCTGCAAAGAGCTGGGATGGATTTAAACCTCCAGCATCATTAATCACCCAACTGCATTTCCTCATAGGGGTACATCATCTGCATGTATTTTTATGGGGTTGGACAACTATCGAGGCTGAGCCTGACATCGTAGATCATCTGATCTGGGTGTTTAATGAGTTTCCGTGTTACTCTAGATTTATAGATGATACCTCAACATAGTCCTGCACTCAACTGACTATATCATCGTTTCTGAACACCTTATATATCAGAGGTATACTGGGAAAAGATCCTCTCCAACAACCACACTTGGGAGGTATTGAAATTTACCAATTAGGAAATGGGTTCAGATAAATTAAATAAGGATTATCTGTAGCTTAATATGCTAACATGTGGCAGAGGAAGGATCCTTATTAGTTGATCCTGAAAATCCCTCCTTTTTTCCCCACCTGTACCATGACCTAAAGAAAGTATACTAGTGTCCAATAGTATCTAATGTAATAGTATCTGCAACAGTGTTGAAGTAGAAGTTACACAAGGGGAAATAATTTTAAAAAATATTATTAAGACTCAGAAAGTGAAAATGATTTTAATCAAAACCTAAAATAATTTTAACATTTCCATATTCCATGTTAGGAAAAAAATGAATTATCCCTGGCTATTTCCTAATTGCTGTGTGTGTTCCTGAGAGTCTAAACAAGTCAAGGGTAAAATGTCTATCAAGGTAGAGAATGGGAGAGACTTGAGGCCTTCTCATCTCTGTTCTCTGGAGAGAATACTTTACTCTTTCTTTTCTTGCCTCTCCCTGAGTCTCTTTCTTTCACTACTTCCTTTTCTTGTTCCAGCATGCGGGCTTGTCCATCCATATACATGTGTGACACTATGTTCAATTCACTTGTTAATCTTGTAAGCAAGACAATCTGAGAATCTTCTCAATTTCAAAGTTAACACTTCACAATAGCAAAATGGGTTCCTGGACTGGCAACAGTTTTACCTGGTACCTTGTTAGAGAAATAAATTTTTTAGGCAGATCTGCTAAGTCTTAAATTCAGTCAGAGGCATGGCAGTTTATACTTTACTAAAATAATCAATTCTGCTGTGCAGTGAAACTTATGAAACACTAGAATGACTCTCGTTCATATAATTCAAGTATAGCTTTCCATGGATTGCATCCTGTCAGCACAGATTCATCTAGAATGAAAATTCAGTAGATCTTCCTCTTGATAATTTCTAGTTCTGGGAAGATAACATTTCTAAGTATGGAAGATTATTTTTCAAACATTTCCTACTATAATACTAATTCTTTATTCATAGTCACAGTTCAGTACAACTCTTGAGGCTTTGTTCAATGCCAAGTGCTTTATTCCTTAGTTCAGGTAAAAATACTGACACTGAGCATTGAGGAAAGTAGGAAGTCCATTTGGTCATGTCATCAACTAGCTTAAAATATGTCTTCTTTGAAAAAATATAATTATTCATTATTTTAATAAAAGTTATTATACTTGTGGGTGGGTGGGTGCAAATGGTCATGGTACAGATACTAGGATCATAGGACAACATTCAGGAGTCAGTTCTCTGCTTACCTTGTGGGTTTCAGGCATCAAACTCAGCTCATCAGGTTTGTGCAAAAGGTGCTTTTACCCACTAAGCCAGCCATAATTAACATTTTTAAGTTGTGCTTATTCATTATATAGTTACACAGCACTTGTAAAAACGATTACAGTATTAACAACTACTTACCATCTGTTCTATGTTTGTCCCTGTAACATCGTTACAGAAGAGCAAGTGAAGGAAAAACAAATAAACAAAAGGGTCCTTCTGCTGCACACGTAGTGGAGTGTTTCTCTACTTTGTTCACGAGGGAACATGCCAATGGTACTCATTACCAGTCCCTGAAATCTTGACCTGTTTCCTGTGACTATCACTCACAATGGGATGGAGTTGTGAGGTATGGTCCTATCTCCTGTTTCCTGTGGTCATCAATCCCAATGTGATGGATTTGGGAGAGTTGGTTATATATCCTGTTCCTGTGACTATCACTTCCAATGTGATAGAATTGTGAGGGATGGTCCTATCCCCATTTCCTGTGGTCATCACTCCCAATGTGATGGAGTTGTGAGGGTTGGTCATAGATTCCTGCATACCACAGTCATTCTGCTCCTCTTTTGAGAAGGTTCACTCTCCTACTTCCAAAGCTCCAACATTAGCAACCATTTGTCATTCAATTTTCTCATCTAAGATTACCTCCTTTTTTGATAAAACTACCCAAAGATACTTCATTTGATCTTTATCCTGCTCAACTGTCTCCTTTAGAATTTCATGAATGCCCAAAGTGTGAGTTGCACAGGGATGATACCAGTGGACATGCCAAAGTAGTTGGGGAAAAAATCCCACAAGGCCTTAGCACTATGCAAAGAATTATAGGTAACAGAGGCAGCCAGGAGAGGAAATAGTCTTCCCAAGAGAGTCTCACACTGATTTGTTGTCTGGTAGCAAAAAAATAGTGCTGAAAACATGTATACAAGTAACATTATATAGACTGAACAGGTTTTCTTTAGGAATATATATGCATACACAATATATATATATATACATATTTACAATAAAAATTATTGAAATAAAAGGTCATTAACTTAAAGGAGATCGGGCAGAAATATATGGGTTGACTTGGAGGGAGAAAAGAGGAAGGGATGTTGTAACTAGATAAATGTAAAATAAAGAAATTTCATCATTAATTGACAAATTACAGTATATGGAATTATAGGATATAAAGTAGCCTTATTATGATTTGTGAATAGAATGTAGAATAGTCAAATCAGATGATTTAACAAAATCATCACCCCATGTACCAATGATTTTTGCAGTGACAACATTTTAAATTTAGTCTTAGTGGTGTTAAAATATGAGACACACTATTATTAAGTATACCCATTATGTTGTGCAATAGATTTCAAATATATCCAATATCAAATTATATATATCCAATATCAAATATATCTTTACTGCTCTTTTGTATTGTTTAGTATCATGTCTTCCTTCATCTGTGCACCACACTTAGGTAGTTAACATTCTATGCTTTATTGTTATAAGTCAGTTGTTTAAATTGCACACTTAAGTAAGAACTACATCTGGCTTCTTTCAATTAGCACAATGCTTGCCCATTATCTTCATGTAACTACAAATAAAAAAAAATTGTCTTCATTTTTTTATATTTAGAAGTATTCTATTAAATATACATGGCATATTTTTTTCATTCAGTCATCAATTTAAAGGCAGCTCTGCCTGGCTGAGACCCTCTGTTCAGTCACCATGTAGGTCTTTGGAGATAGTGAGCACCAGAGAGGCCCATTATATCATTTCCTGCCAAAGAGCTGCTAAGCTTCAGCTAAGGAAGAATAATGTGCTTTGGTCTTGTGAATGTAAAAGAAACATCTCCAAAAAGCCTACTTTGTTATTTCATTTCTGGCAAGCTTTGGGCATTTGGTTTTGAAAAGTGTTTAAACGATGATGCCTTAAGATAAGAAGAAAGAAACCCTCATGCTTCGTTGTACATTTGCAAGTATTTTAACTTGTTCCCAAATAAGAATTCAAATTTTCCTCTATTTAATACATTTAGTAAGTAGTTATTGGTCTTAATATTCCCCATTCTGTCTAGCTAAAAATAATTACAGAGTTGGGGTGTGAGTTAGCAGGGCACAGTAAGGAGTAGCTTTGTGGGTATTGTAAATAGTTATTGATCTTAACACTCCCATTTTTGTTGAATTAAAAAAATTGCAGAGTTGGGAAGCCAGTCCAAAGGGCATGCTAAGGAGCATCATTGTGAGTGTTAAGTCTCAGTGGAGGCTCTGGAGGTGGCTGTGGGTCGTGACTATCCAGCAGTGTGAGTGAAGTTATCACTCTACGCAGATGCCAGATGGGAAACTCGGTTTGGAAGAATGTGAAAGCTGGTGACTTCTCCTTGCTATTATGTGCACCCCTGTAATACTGCTGAAGCTTGTTTGAGGAACTCTGTTCTGAAGTTACTGTCATTGTCCTTTTCAAGTAGGTTCCTAATGGAAGAGAAGTCACTGTGAATGACCACAGGATAATTCAATTTCTTCCTTGTACCACAGATACTCTCTTCACCCAGTGTGTTTTCCTTTGACTTTATTAAACACATATATCATTCAATGCACTAATACATATATCATTTAATAGATATATTATGATTTGGGACCATAATGTACAATAGAAATACAATTGTCAATACATATATATTAAAGATTTTCATTATTCTTATATGACCCTGAGCTCCAAAAGCTCATCCTTTGAGTATTCATATGTGACTGGGGATACGTTAGTGATGGAAGAGGGAAGAAAGACAAGCTAGGTATATGAATGAACAATAACAGTAACAAGAAAACCACTGGTCACACTGGGTCTCTAAAGATACAAGCTCCGTGTGTATATATCTCATATGATCCTCTCAGTGATTTTCTGAATGAAGTAATTCTGCTGTGCTACCATATAAATGATCAAATCTAAGAGATGCCAATAACATTCTCCACCCCCAGGGAAATTGGTTATTAGAGATAATTTTTACTTATCTTTTTTTTTTAAACTTAAAAAAGCTATGGTTTAAACATGTTACTCATCACTTGCAATGGCAAAATGAAACCAACAAAATAAGAGCATTAAAGCAAAGTAACACAAGCTGCATATAAAAATCAGGAGAAGGCTATAGGAGAATTTGGCATAATAATTTTTTTGTTTGTTTCTTTGTTCCAAGAATTTTACGTTGTGCCTTGGGGCATGCTACTAAGTACAATGACATCAATGTCATTAAGGAAGTCACTCCTGAAATATCAGTCCCCTCACCAGAGAAGAATCACAGAAGAGCAAACAGACTGATGGTGATAAATTTTGTATTTAGAAAACTGATAGATGCTTGAAGACTGCTAAATCAGGTAACTACATAAGATGTGAGTGAGGAAATCTTGCATTCTTTGTATGTCAGCTATCTTAGAGTCCTGTAGGTAGGTAGGGTCAATGGAGAGGAAGCCTGTGTGCATAGCCCAGACTCATGGGCTCCCTTTACAAGGGCCCTAGGAAAGTACATAGAGCCACAGAAAGAAAGCCCGTGTGAAGAGTACAGATTCATGAGTTTCCATTTACTTTCTCAAATAATCAGGCTACTGTCCCACCAAACATATGATGTCTGACATTAGGAGGAACTGAGAAGAAAAACAAGAGAATAAGGGAGAGAAAAAGTAAGGGGGAACACAAGGGAAGCAAGTGAAAAAATATACAGATAAAAACTATAACATTTAAATTATTTCTATAAATTGTAGATTCAAAAACAAATGTTGAATACATATTTTGCCTCCAGAGCATCTTCAGGTGTTTATTTAAAATTCTGCTTATTACCCCAAAACAGAATGTGAATTATCTACCCAAAAGGCAATTTAAGTAATTTTCCTTAGAAGGTTTGTCAACTTTGTTTTTTTTTTTTTATGAGGTGATTACTTATATTCTTAAGTTATAAGCAAATGGTATAAAAATTGTTTATTGAATCAATAGACCTTTGTTTTTTCTTTTTCAATAACATGCTAATTTGATTTCTAAACACCACTTAATCTGATATCAGAGTGGACGCTCAAGAAATGCAAATATTGAGGATCAAAAGTTTAATGATATTAGAAGAAATCATACCTCATTGTATATTTAAAGTTATTTGGTGAGTCATTTGAGCAACGAATCCTTCATAAGGTGCTATGTGTTCAGAAGAGACCCTGTACCCAGGTTTCCTGGATAGAATCCTTATGTGAATACAAATATCATTCGATAAATTTGAGAAATATTAACACAGTCTAGAACGCTTTAGTGTCCCCTTGCCTAGTTTCAGATCGCCAGGCAGCAAACTCCTTCTCCTCATTACATGATCCCAACTGAACACTCTTCTGACTCTACCTTTAATATAATTCAGTCTGTTCTCTTTACCACAAATAAAATCCCCCTCCCATTTACACTTATGAGACCACTATATTTATGCATTACTAAATCTAGTAAGGCTTAAGTTTAGTCTAGGATGCCATACAAAATCCTAGACAAATATTATCAAATCCAATAGAAAACAATACCACTCTGGTACAGCTGATTTTTATTTTTTATTGTTCATTTGTTTTCAGTAAGGCTCAGGGAAATGATATTTCAAGAGAAGGGACTGGAAAATAGAAAGGCCAGGATCTAGACCCTGATGTCTGCATGGTAGACCTAGCAGTCTATCTAGTGCCTTCACCTTGTGGCCAGCAGAAGTATCATTTTTTTCCTATTTGTAGTCATTTTAACCCAAATTGACTAGCAAGTCAGTTATTCTTGCATATGGAAACTAGAGGCATAGAAAAAATAACTTGAAGACAATCACTCATCTGACAAGTGGTCAGATGGTCATATGATCAGTGATTCTTCTGTCCAAGAGTCTAAAGAACCCTGAGCACTGTGCTCTGAACATCTACATTGCACTGCATTACACCAAACATCTATAGACACCTACAGCTGTTCTCCTATTCCAATTCCACATAAGTACTTGATAATTGTGCATTTGGAGCTGCACAAAACATAGGGATATACCAGTCATATGAAAAGGTCTTGCTCTTTAAAGTCCTTCACATATATCAAGCAATAGTCTTTACAGCCAGAGGCATTTTAAATTGAATGGATGATAAACTGAGCAAGAAGATTGTATGGCATCAAAACAGTGACCTACTTTTTGCACAGTCCTTGTACCTATATGTGACTTATTTTACCAGAGCATAGAAAAACCCTAAAAGCTCTCATCAGACTGTCAATAAAAACAAAGAACCAACTTTGCTATACATGATCCTCAAAGCAAGGTCAGTTTGTGTCCACAAATTAAATTGTTTGAATTTGTGCAAATATTAATAGATCAGGATTTAATTTTAGGCAAAGAAAGAAAAAGAGAAGAAGGGAGGGAGAGAGGGAGGGAGGGAGGGAGGGAGAGAGAGAGAGAGAGAGAGAGAGAGAGAGAGAGAGAGAGAGAGAGAGAGAGAGAAGTGGTGGTGTTGGGTGTCGGAGGGGACTCAGTAAGAAATGGCATCAACTTCTGCATGGAAGTCCCTGCACTAAGCCTCAATTTGCCTCAGGCAAAGGGACTTGATCGCACACACTCTGCACCAAGCAAAATGAACTCTGCCTTCTAAAAAACACTAACCAGCTGAAATAAGCTATTGAGCAGTGGTGCCTGTGAAACCCCAGCTTCTTAATGACACAAACCCATGAAGGAGGAGAATAATCACTTCATTCATAACAAGTGATTTGAAAAGAAAATGCCAACAGCTCACTGTAACACCTAAGTCAGATAAGTGCATTTGTTGCAATACAGAATAAAATAATATATCCAGAAGGGTTCCAAGGCTGTGAAGCCATCCTGTAAGCTCCAAGTATTCAATATATGACAATATGCACTGCCCTGTTTCCAATTCAGAAGTTAGTTCTCAACATCTGTTTTAGTTATAGCTTTAGTTGTAGATGTTCACACTCTTGCACCATATTGGGTTCTGGGTCTGCAGGAAAGTTGCATTACAGCTCATGTATGCTACTGGCCTGGAAACTGTGGGAAATTGTGTACTACTAAATGTCTGAAATGAAGGCTTACTCAGTACAGGCCTTGTTGCACAATCATGAAGACCCGAGTTAAGATCCCAGCACATGTGTAAAAGGTTGAGCATGGGTGCAGCATGCAGTTATTTTCCTGGAAATGTGGGGGTCACTGCCCCACTGCTATATTAGTTAGCTCCATGTTTATCGAGACCTTGCCTCAAAAAAAAAAAAAAAAAAAAAAAAAAAGGTGTAGATTAACAGAGGAAGATCCAGGACACAAACTCTGGCTTTCATGTGTATACACACATGTCTGCACATATCCCTACACACAAGTAAATACACACAAAATAGATATGAACAACATACACACACACATACACAAAGAAAGAGAGGAAGGGGTTACCTTTACTTAATATATAACAGATTCAATGCTGACATTTTGTGGATCAGCCATGAAAAGTTTGAAAGTGCTGAAATAGGTCTAATAGCAAGAGAGTGCATACTTTGCATTGAGTTTTGCTGATCTGATAGAATTTGGGATAGAACACAAGAAAGGTAAGGGACTGGAAGAGGAAGGTCAAGTCTACAAAGTGAAGACTGCAGCACATCCTTCGGAAAGCTACCTTCCTCCTCTGCCCAGACTTAGTAGTACTGAGACCAAGGGGAATGATTTCACTTTTGTCCTGTGTTTTCAAGAATAGTGATCAAGAATTTTAATTATGAAAGCCACAGAAACAACACAAGTGGCAGAAAACACTACTTTGTATTTACAGGAATGAAGTCAAGTTCTTACCAAGATGCTTCCCACTCTGTGCCCTAGGGTTCATGACTTCATTCTAAGCTGGAGGTTTTATTCTGTCTATAAAGTGGACTTAGCATGAATTCACTCCTAGAACTTGTGAAAATAAAGTCCATAAAAATGATCTTTACCCCTTGTTTTCAGGGAGTTTCTTCTTAGTTTAGAGAGGTGGTATCTAATACACCTCTAAGGAAGCAAATCAAGTCTAAAACTACCAATTATTTTCCTCTAGTACACATTTGAGGATGAAATGTTTTGATGTTTGCTCATAATTTTGGACTCTAATTAAATAGTGTTAGAATAAACACAGTCAAATTGTATACAGCAGTTTAAGCAAAAATAATAATTCATGAACCACGCAGAAGTCAAAACCAGATGTTTATAGACTCCTTCTCCAGGTGCTATGAGTTCTTTGGGGGCAGGAATCTTCTTCCCATACTTGTAACATTGTTTCATTGCTTGATAAATAATGAGGCACTCAATGCATTAAGAACACAGGATACTTTTCTGGAAACAAAAAAATTTCACTCTGCCCTTGCCTTTAGCATAAACCTTCTCCCACATCTGGAAGGAACTCATTCATTCTTGTTTCCACAATTCTCCAAATACAACACTGTCAGATGTGACCAGCTTCCTGCACTGGCTCTTCACATCACCTAAACAATTCTCCAATTTGAAATGCCTTGAAGAATTCATCAGCAATCCCCTCTTTCCCACAAAGTGAACATTCACGCTTGCATGTGAACAACATCAAGTCCTTGTTCCCTTTAAAGCCCAGATCTAAAAGTAAAAGCAACTCCAAAAGTTCTGCCACACCAAACTAGGGAAACCTAGGTAGGAGTGAACACACAATCCAGTAGTGCAGACCCTCAAGCCCTGCTTGGGAAGGATGGGTTTTCCCTTTGGGCAAAGTCATCCTCAGCTGATGCTGCTGGTTACTGACTGAAGCTTAACTGTGCAGCACTTTACTTCATATGGCTAAACTTTGACAAAGGCAAAATCATTTTAGCCTCTAATTCACAAAACCTCCTAATTTATACACCAACTTCTCTATTTTATTGTGCCCATGAGGATAATCACAGCAGCTGTCTCAAACATGTCTGCTTTATTTAGACAATAAGCCTAAAAGGCCAGGGGTGCCTTTGCAGTTTCTATCTATAGCACTGACTACAAGACACTGAGCATTTGTGAAACACTAATACTAGGTCTGCATCTTCCTGTAGCATCCTTGATGAAGCCCAGGGGCTACATTAGAGTCAAGTTCTGTTTACATTTGCTTGGATTTCAATATTGATTCTAGCTCTAGAAATTATAGGCCATTAGTACATCATTTAGAATTTTCTCTTCTTAAACAATTTCAGAGATGCCTTTCTGGTATTTAATTCAACATGAGGCTCTCTACATCTAATGCTAATTGTCACATTAAAATTCTCTCAAAGGGGGCTGGAGAGATGGCTCAGCAGTTAAGAGCACTGACTGCTCTTCCAGAGGTCCTGAGTTCAATTTCCAGCAACCACATGGTGGCTCACAACCATCTGTAATGGAATCTGATTCCCTCTTCTGATGTGCCTGAAACAGCGATAGTGTACTCATATACAATAAATAATTAAAAAAAATTCTCACAGATGGATTACTGGGTAGATGAATTTGTCAGGGATCATTCATGATTTGTATATGAAAACAGAGAAATACTTTAAATATGTATTTACTATTTCATAACTAAGAAGATACAACACCTAAGACTAGTGCACAGGTCAAGAATTTGAACACAAAGACTATGCAGTAAATAAGGAAACACTTCTTATTGGACCAAAATACCAGGTAAACATCACTAAATGTAATTCTAACATTTATCTAATAGATTTGGTTTATTCATTATAGGCTTACTGAGTATTTTGTGTTATAATCATATCTGTACCAAAGTGCAGATTTTTCTACTTGCTTCTCTTGTGTGTTATAATCTAAATTGTTTTGTATTATAAGGTACTTGGGAAATTTGTTTAGGAAAATAAAAGCCACTCATTAAGTACATTTGTGTAGTGATACCTTCATGTTAGTTACACAATCATGTATGTCTGATGAACACAAACTCACTCCATCTGTGGGTTCTGTACCATGACATCATGCAACTAGGTGGGCCTTCCAAAGGCTTGCAAAACACACATTTTTCCTCTACTGAACAAACTGCTTGCAATGTCCTCTGTGAGCCATGCTCCATCATCAACCATTCCTCATAGCTCTTAGACCATTCATGGTAATCATTACATATTAGCAAACATAGAGGGAAGAAGCAACATTTGTAGCAGGTAAGAGAGGAAAGGACACATATGCCTGGGAGGTGAACAGTGGACCTGGGGAATGGGAGTCCTGGAAGGTGTGACCTTAGGTAATGTGGCCCTGGTTGGTAAGAGAAAAACAGTGGTTAGAGAGCTGAGTGAAGAGGGAGGGGTAGCTAAGAGTTGCACAAAGCATTCTTGTCAGCTGAGAATATTGTTATCACTTAAAGATGAAGCAACACACTTGTTCTTATGAGTAGAAATGTGAACGTGGTATGAAGAAAGTGGGCTGTTCTTCCAGGGTAACAAATCTCACTGGAAAAGATGGCAAAGAGAGGATGTGGAGAATGTGGGGATGGTTTCTGACCTTCAAAATAGACTCTGGATTGTCAGTGTTCCTAAGTTAGGACAAGCTCAGCAGGTCATCTTCTAAACAAAAAAAGAGGGATGTGGGCACATAAGAAATTGATTGGCTGAGACACTGTTGAAATGATGGCAACTCAAGAAGTTAGAGAAGAAAAGATAAGATAAGTGAGCCTTCACCAGAGTCTATCTCTCTCATAATGACCTGTGAGCATGAGGAGGACACACAGAACCCAGAAACTGCCAGGTGAGTAAAACTGGTCCAGATCTTGGCTCAGTAACGTCCGAGGACAGATAAAGCTGGGTCTCTGATAAAAAGAAATATGGCAGGAGTATCAAGGGGTCAGAAGAAGAGCCATTGTCCCTTAGCATGGTCCAGGGATAAGCTAGCAGCTGCAGAAGTCAGAGTCAGAGAGCTCTAATCAGAAATTCTGAAGTGCCATGAACAGAGAAAAGAGAGAGGTATTGTGAGCTAAGCAGACCCATGCTATTCCTGCAGATACAAGAGCCAGGGATTTGCAAAGAGAAGGAAAATGTGGAACCTAGTCTTTCACGTTCATTCACATTCTGAACAGCTTTGTATTAAATTAACCCAGAGTAAGGTAAGACCTTACAGCCTGCAAACTATGAGTGCAAAGCACAATGCACAGCTTACTACTGTACCCAGATCTGAGAAAGGTTTAGAACCTAGCAAAGATGCTCCGGCCACCTTTAAATGATTTCATGAATCTCTGTGAGCTTCGTAATTGTAAGTGTTATTGTTGCTCACATTTATTCCTTGACTTTAATATTTGTTTTGCCAAAGATGCCTTCTTAGTATAAATCTGCCTGGATTGAGAGCTTTAGCCAGTGCCATTAAGAAGTTGGGCATCGGTGACTTGTAATTTCTTTCCTTCAAAAATACATCTTTATAAAAGCTAAGAGTGAAATTTCTTGTTCTTTTTGTTCTTACCACCAAACCAAATCCTAGGACCTGGACAGATGAAGCGTGTAATGCACATTCCCAAATGAATCATGGGAATATCCAGAATAAAGTGTCAAGATGATTATGGCACCAAATGTGACTTCTTATTCAGTGCTATGCTGCACATGAGCATTGTGAAGACAGAAAAAGCAACAACAGCAAGGAGTTGCAAAGGCAGTTTATGGCGAGACAGGTCAGATAGAGCAGTTTACCCTGTCTGCTGGAGATAGTTCTGTGAATGGACATGCTGTATTTACATCATTTAGTGTTACACAATGTAACTATGTAGCAGTCATGGTAAGAAGTTAACAAGTGATAGAAACAATAGCAATTACAACAATATACTTCACTTATGCAAATGTGGCTTGTCTGTTTCTCATTACAAATACTGTACTTTCTCCTTTGTGCCTACAGGAAGCAGATCTGTCTCCTCCTCATATGATGTACAACTGACTAGCATCACTCATTTTGTGTTTCAGGACCACTGTTAAAGTAATCTTAACTCAGTCACAAATATTAGGACACCAGGACAAACAATCTGGTAAAATTGATGCTATTATGTAAACAATAGGTGGGTAATGTATATGTTGTAGATACACTACATAAAGGAATAATTCATAGCCTTGCGAGGATATTATACTTGGCTATATATTGCAACACACTACTTAAAATAACATGCAATGTTACACTTACAGATTATTTACTTCCAGAATATTTTAAGATAACTATTTAATTAGACTTTAAGACACACTCAACAAGAAGACTATCCTGTGTGGTACTGGAACCTAACTAACTACTCAGTGATAGTGAAGTCATGGTTATTTGAGGAAAATCTACAATCACTATTTACTAAGCCACCACAATCCCTAACAATAATCTATAAACATTTATTCCTATACTCATGGATAAGTATAATCTTCTCCCCTCATCAAGGAACTTCTCTTTGCATCAAAATATACAAAATAAACAAACAAACAAACAAAAACAAAAAAAACCCACAATCAATCAAAAGGGACAGTTGTGGAGCCAAGACTTAATAGGTACATTTATAAAAACACTCCTGTACCTAAGGCTCAGGGAACATTGCAGAAGAGGAGATGAAAGGAAGGCAAGAGTCCAAGGATCAAGGAATTTACCTGAGATTGTGTCTCCTACTAACATCAGAACCTACACCCATAAAGTCTCACCAACATGACCATCCTCATATGAGTTAAACAAGGATAGCTCCAATGAGCATGCCAAACACGGTGGAGAAAAGCTTGTAAGACCTCAGCCCTGCATAAAGACCTATTGGAAACCAAGGAAAGCTGGGAGAAGGAGAGGTGGTCTTCGCAGGGAAGAGCACACCTATCAGTTGTCCAGGGTCAAATGGTCAGCCCTGAAAACATTCATACAAGTAACATTAAACAGACTACACAGATTATATTTAAGAATATATATGCAAATACATATACAAATGCAATAACAATTAGTAAAGAGAGAGTCCATGAATTTGAAGGAGAAAGGGAAGGAGCAGGTAGGAGGGTTTAGAGGGAGGAGAGGGATAAATGCTATGATCTTAAAATTTAAAGAGATAAGGACAATATACTATTTCCAAATGACTAATAACTTCCTGCATTTACAGTGAGATCGTATGAGAATATTTTACAGTGAGATGGAATGAGAAATATCCATTTGAAAAGCAACAGTTTTATTTCCCTAAACAGGGAACCATGTGAATTATTAAAGCTTATTGCCCATTGCATTAAAATATAATCCACACATAGCCATTAAGTTAATAATCTGAAGTAATGTTTGTCGACTCAGGAGGCTGTAGTTAGACGTCTGGAGTGGTATCCAGTTCTCTGGAGCCCTAACAAGCTGGACAGGTGACTTCAGCTCAGTTTTTTAATCTCAAAGACTGGGATAGTAACAGTAAAATGAACCTTAGAGTTGTGGGAATGTAATTAAATCTCAGAGATAAAGTACTGATAATGGTTCCAGGCAGACAGTAATAGGCTATCTATCCTTGTCTTTAGTAGCTACGTAATTTTAATTAACAACTGATACCAGGCAGACATCCATGGCACAAACTTAGACATTTCTAAGTGAACTAAATTTTTAGTTGCCATAAAAATATTCCTTGTGGCCTGTCAATTGTCTCTGCCTGTTAATTAGTTTCTGATATGTCCCTGATCACACTAATTATTTTGATTATAGCAGTTTTAAAACTGTAAATTACATCAAAGGCTTTATAGAAATAGACAAGTAAGTTATAGCCTTTTAGTTATTATGTATAGAATGATAATTATCATGCTTTATAATTACCAAATTCATTCCAATTATACATTTCAAATTTATCTGGAGGTCAATTATTATTAAAATGAAATGATTTCTAGAGTTCAACTCCCAAAAGTTAATTCAGATGTTAACATCAGCCAGATGTTTGAAAAAGCTGACAAAGTTACATAATTCTTTGAAATAAACTTGATATACATTCAAAGTTTTTATCTCTAACATTTTCATGTTAAGCCCAAGTAAGCTTTGAATCCAAAGAATCAGAAAAGAGATATAAGATTTATTCAACATAAGTGTTCAATAAAGAGCATTAGTTGAATGAACAGCTGAGCTGATTTATTTCTCAGCTGATGTCATAATATAAGGAGATCTTAGAAAGATTCATTGTTATTAAACATAATAACAATAATAATGATGTTCTATATCTGATGTAAAAACAAGCAAAAACACAGAGCAAAAACAAGCAGGCATATAATGAACTAATACAGTAACTTTAAAATATTCATCTGTTGCTGTCTACGATTTCTTTCCTGCTTGTTGAACACATGGCAAGTTGAAGGAAGAGAACAGTACTGTTATCTGTATTCCTACACTCACCTGGACCTGCTGTACGGATGGTCCCATCTGTGCAGTTTTCATTAGCACCAGACTACTAATTTTTAACTCTCCTCTTTATTATATAGGATTGTCCTCGGGGGAGGGGGCAACACATGGGCACCATGTGAACTAACTGTGTGCTGTTCAAAGTTTATGTTGGTTGTGAGATGCATCTCATTTAAATTTACTGCGCCCAGCTGTACTATACAGAAAGCAAGGGCTCTTATCTCTGCTCCCTGTGGTGTGGTAACATGCTGGTACAGGTTAGATAGAGAAGCTGAAAGTTTGTCAGGAACAGGGCATCACAATGATTATGAGCAACCCTCCCTAACCATGACACCTGAGAGTCAATCATACTCGGAGCTAGCCTAGAAAACCTCAGCAGATGGTCCCTGCTATAACCGCTCTGAAGCTCCTGGCTGCATCAAATGACCATCAGAGACAGAAGATGGTAATGGTAGTAACAAAGCCACTGAAAAGTCTCAAGACAGCAGCTGACACATCCCAAGTGCAGATTAAAGACTCTCTGCCTGAAATGTAGGCCTTGCCTCATATATTATTGTGCCCCTCTAGGTCTTAATGGTTACAAAGGTACCAGGTTTGTGTGACTTCAATTAGACCACTGAACTGATGAATCTCCTCTGCATCCCTGTGGAGGCCACCACTTGGTTTATGACAGGAACATCAACTCATGATTACTGACATTTCCCAGAAATAAATGGATGTCTCTGCACCTTCCTATCAGAAATCCATCTCCCATCTCTATCATCTCGACCTTTTGAACTGTACCAACATTTACCAGCACACAATAGAGACAACCTAGAATATGAGACACCAGTTAATAATTTCTTACATGTCTGTTTAATAGTAGACCACATTTTAGTTTCCCCATAAATGTCTGCAGTGTTTGGAGTAAAAAGATAATCCTGTGAGCTTTCCTATTTCTCCCACCTGCTCCTTCTCATACCAGTGACCCTGGGTGCCTAACTGAGCTACTCTCCTACCTATCTGGAGACTATTCATCTCTTGCTGTCATAGCTGTTACAGAGATTCTCAGCTGCTTATGAAATTGCTCATCTGCTAACATCTTTTAAAATGCTCACTGAGCTGGACTTGTTAATGTGTACTTTTATTTAATAACATCTGACAGGCCAAACTAATTATGCCACCACAACAGAAACAGGTAATCCTGTGACTGTTTTTAAGGTATCATACCATGAGTTACGCTTGAGGGTTTGCTCAGTGTGGTTTACTGGCCACTGTTACAATAAAGGAAAGGCATCTAACCCTCATTCCATGTTCTGTTGATAACGTCAGGAGTAAAAATATCAGGAAAAATGATGCTTTGGAGTATTTCATGGTGACCTATTCATGAACTGAAAAGCTTGGAGCTAAGAGGCTCCAAAGTCTTGCTCAACTGTTGTTTCTAACTTGTATCCCGTGTGTTCTCCAATATCTTACCTAGAATCTAGGCTAGGGAAAAGGACAAAGAACAGAGGAAAGGACAATAGCACCAGAATTCCCCACTTCAAATTCTCAACATGACTTTAATGTCTTGCTTCAGCAGGTACAGAAGAGGAAGTAAAAGATATCGAACAAACTGGAAGTTTTCCATTTAAAAGTCCTATTTCTCTACCATGAGAAAGATATGTTAACAAAGAATGATATCCCATAATGCCCAGATATGGTCCTGGGTTCAAACACTTTCAATGATTCCTTTAATTTCAGAAAAAACCTAAAATCTTCCTCTGTAGCTCTGCCACTTTTAACTTGAAAGAGAAGTCAGGGTTTTTCTACTGCTTGGTACAGTATCTTTAATAAGCTTTTATACAGAATCAGAATTATTAAGATGTGAACTGTCAAACCATAAAAATGCAAGGCATGAGGGACTGTAGGAAGTCTGGAAGCTGTAATATGATATTATGTCAAAGCCCAGGTGAAGCTCATGTAGAACACTGAACAGAGCAGGTTCCTGGGCTGATGTTCAGAGTCTCCCTGAGCGAGCACAGCATGGAGCTGCTTCCTGTCCTGAGAGAACAGTCTGAGGAAGCAGCAGCAGGGAACACAAAGCCTTTCTGGAGAAGATGTGGGAGGGAGTTACATCTTAGGACAATGAAAATTGGAAGGGACAAGGTCTCCTTCACTTTTGAAAATGTCAGTTTGGGTTTGGTGAGATGCCTGCTCCAGGCATAAACAACCTTCCTCCAATGTCCTGAGTTTGATGCTCTAGACAGTCATGGTGGAAGGAGAGAACCAACTTCCTCAAGTTGTCCCCTGACTTTCACATATGTACCCATAGATGAGCACAACTGCACACACTCACACACAAACAAAATAAATAAATTAATAAATAAATTAATTAAAATTAAAGACCACTTCAGTTTGTACTTTCATTAAAAAGTGAAAATGGTTTTCTTAAAAAAGAAGTGTGGGTGTCTCAGCCACTATATTTTTCCAAACTTTAGTGGTCTTCCATACTTAACTAAGGGCATTTCATGAAAAATCATCTTCTATGGGTCTATTCTTAAAGTCTCATATGCTTTTAGTTACCGATATCAAAACCATTTTACAGATTTTCTGATTGAGATATTAGGCATGGTATAAATTTCAGTGACTAGATAAAATTCTAGAGATCTATCACACATCAGAGAGGGTATATATAGTTAGTAACAGCATGCGTTGGTTATTAACAAATAAAGAGTGTCTTCACAGGGAGACCTGGAAAGGGGACAACATTTGAAATGTAAATATAGTATTAAATTTTTTTAAAAAGAGTGTCTTCACACTTAAATTTTAATGGGTGTCTCTAATCCTGCATAAAGTGTGGAGACTAAAAGGGCAAATCAGTTCATACAGTGCACTTGGGGATCAAACAGTTAAGAGAAACAGATGGTGCAAGCTCTATTAGAGATATATTAATAATCAGTAGTGGGTTTCTTGCAAGAAAAGTCAACACTTTCAGATGATTACCATAATGCCAGGGAAAGTTGGAAGTTCAACTGGGTCCTGATGATTGTGACAAAAATTGATGGCGCTCAGGTAGAGAACAGAATTATTAAAAAGGTTCAAATATTTGAGCTCTGTGGACTCAGTGTTAAAGTGTGAATGAGGGACAAAGCTGAGACTGTTACTAAATCCTCATCAGGCTTAGAGTGAGCAAGCCAAACAACAAACTAACACCATGCCTTTACAGATGGAATCTATCTATCAGCACTGGGAGGATGTTCCCCACGCCCCCATGTACTCATGATCTTTCCTTTACTTTATTCTGAGGAAGATCTACTCCTCTCCAGTCCTCAGTTCTCAGACTCCTAGAGACAATTCATCAGCTCCTCCTCTCTAAAACCTCCCTTCATCCTTGCCTTTCCTACTGATGTAGTTTTTGCCTGAATTAGTGAAGTTCTCATTCAGTACTGGAAGAATCATTTCAAAAACATTACATGCACATAGTAGAAGGCTCCAAGTGCCTGCTTTGAAACAGGGAGTCATTAGAAAGGCAGAGTCCTACACTATGTAATGGCTAGTGTTACACCTCAGACTAGCTAAACAGTTGCTGAGTCATTTCAGCTACTGGACCAAGGGCACTGGCAAGGACATAGACAAGATGCACTGTCTTTGTGCCTATGTAATGACTGGTGTTCTGTCCTGCCTTCTTTGGACTAACAAAACAGCCACTGAGTCATTTCAGCTACTGGACCAAGGGGAGTGACCAGTACAAAGACCGGACGCACAAGATGCCTGTGTGTCTGTCTTCTCTTTTCCCTATAGATGCTTCAAACTGAATAAGGCAAATGTAACTATTTTTTAAAAAAAAAAACTTTGATTTTTAATCAAATGGATTTATTTTTATTACAGTTCAATAGATGACATGCTTTCAGCATTGTCTCATAATTTCTAACTCTCTTGTTCTTTTGAACACACTCCCACATTATTAATGAGTGTCTTCTCAGCTGTCAATAGCAAAACAGAGTAGGAGGTGAATCCAGAAAGCCAATGGGAGATAGGTCAAACATGGAATCGCATAATCAGTATGTCTGAGCCCCTCCCCCTTCTACTTTCATATAAATATAATCAAAAGCTCTCGTTTTCATTTACTCTTGCCCTTATGTATAATGGATTAAAGTTGCCCTTTTCAAGCCTTAAAGACATCTGTGGTAGAAACGCTAGTTAGGATTTCATTCACATATGCAGTAATACAGCTGCAGAAAGGAAACTCCACAATGAGGAATGACTTACTCATGAGTTTTTGATGTCTAAAGGAAGTGAAAATTCAACAATGATCATAGTTACCCTTAAAACTTCTGGCACTAGGAAATTCAATGAATCCTTGTTAAATGCTAACCTTTGAGCAACCTTGAGAACGCTCTGAATTCCAGAGCTTCAGGGAAAAAAAATGCAGACACATTTCTATACATGCCACTCGATATAATTGAAAAGAATATTCATTAAATTTTCCATCACTCATAAAAGGAAACTATTTCCCCAGGAATGTCACCAGTCAACTGTCTCTCTCATTGCTTCATCAGGGTGTGATGCAGTCAAGTATGGATAATAAAAACATCATTTTCAATTTGCAGGATCAAGATGAGAGATTCTTTCATGTTGTCAACACTTAATATTCAGTATAAACTCATAAATACCTGAGTCTAATATTAACAGAAAGTAAAGTGGTGGTGTTAGTCATCAGAAATATTACATAATTAATAGCATTATGGTACACTGTCATTATCGTCTTACCAAGTTTATGGGCTTCATGCTCATGGTTGACAGCACTCAATTACTGATGAAGAAGTGTAAATACAGAAAATCATTCAGTCACTTCATGTCTGAGGATGGGGCACTCTCTCATTTATTCTCTACTGTGCAAAGTGCCTGAGCTGCATCTTGCAGAACTGGAGAGCTTACCAAGAAGCAATTGCAATTTAAAAGTATCCTGGCCCACGCCAATACTACATTCACTTTAAAAGAAACTTAACCGAATCCACAGAGACATAAAGCTTTCAAACACTCCAAGAACCCAAACCAAACCAATACACATTGATTCAGTTTAATCAGAAAAAAATCACAGAAAGAACTACCTCCAAAAATGTAAGAACTTTTCCTATTTTATCACTTAGCCCGTGGCTTGAGACTGTGCACTATGTACTACCAGAAGGAGGAGACAGGGAAGCCCAGTACATGGAGCACAATGTCATCTACAGCAATGATGGTATAATAAATGCCGGGAATATCATATAGCTAATTTCAAACTGCAGGGCAAAGATCCAGATATCCAAATAGCTTGGTACCGGTATTAGGATAGACGTGTTGTCTCATGGGGATAGAACCGTAGAGCTCAGAACTGAACCACATACTTCTTGTCAACTGCTATTCAACACAGTCATTAAGAACACACAATGTGAACTGCACAGTGTCTTCAATAAATTACATCAGGGAAATCAGGTATCTATCTACATAGAGGCACAAGGAAAGAACTGGCTCCTGTTTTCTCCTCTTCTTTTCATTAGTTGGCAGTGCGAGTGTGGTGGGATGGACTCTCAGCACAATTTGGATGAGTATTTTTTCTGCTTTTGCAGTTTTGAGAATTGAAATTAGGACCTTGCATGTGCTCAGTAAGCACACACACACATACACACAGACTCTCACACACATATATGAACTGGGGTTTCTATGTGCTCTCCATTCATGTTTCTGAAATGACTAATTGTGTTGAACATCTATCTGTTCATCTACTTCCTAGCTATTTATATACCCTTAGTGATGAGTATCTTCAATTCATTTGTACATGTACTTTGTTCTAAGTCAGACTGTTTTAAGTCTTCTTACATAATTTTATGTAATTTTTATCTCCATGTTGGTGTCCTAGTAAGTCTGTGGATTATGTTTTCATTTTCTAAGTAGTATAGGTTTTAGGATTATGACTTAGTGTGAATGAGGTTTTCTATCTAAGATAATGATTGTGATTAAATTATCTTTTTAAAAAAAAGAGATATATAATTGTTCCTCATCATTTGTTAAATAACACAGTATTTATAAACTGAATTATCTTTGATATTTTATAAAAATCAGTTGATCATATGTGAGAACTCCCTAGTTTTCATATAGTTCTATGTAAATATTGATATTTAAATATCATACTGTTATGACTTTATTGTACTTGATTATATAGTTTTATAGTAAGACTCAAGGCAAACATTATATATTCTCTAACTGTTATTTCTTTGATTTAAAAAAAAACATATCTATATCATTAATATTTTATAGACATTCATCAAGCTATAAAATATATATTGTAGGATTCTTGCTGAGATTATATTAAAACAATTGACTACTTTAAAGACAATGAAAGCTTAGAAACACTGAGTTTTTACATTTATCAGCAGGTAATACTGCTCTATTACTTCACTATTTTAAAATATCAGAGTTATTTTGTGGCTTTTGTGTAGAAATCATGACCATTGTGCTAAATTTATTAAGAAGCATTGCATATTTTTGAGGCTTACTGTTACTCTTTTTAATTATGTGCAGGAATGTGTGTATGCAGACACACATATGTGAACTTCCCCACACAAGTGCAAGGACTCACAAAGTTCAGATACATCATATCCCTTGGAGTTGGAGTCACAGACAGTCTGACTGGTTAACTGGGAACTGAACTCACATGTTCTAGAAGAGCACTAAGTACCCTTAACTGCTGAGCAATCTCTTAAGCCCTCAAATTTTATAATTCGAGGTGTATGAGTGTTTTGATTACATGCATGTAAGTGAACTACATACATTCAGTTCTCACAGGGCTTTGGTAGCTGTGAAACAAACCCAGGTACCCCATATGAGCAGCAAGTACTGTTAGCCACTGAGCCATCTCTCCATCCCTACATTTTATAATTTTACCTGATTATAAATGACATTTTGTTTTTATGTCTAACTGTTATTAGAAGAGACTAATATCGCTCAGTAGTTTCATTGATCATCATGCCTTTGGTTTTAGTGGCAGAACACTGAAGCATGAGATTAAAAGTTTTATCACCTCCTCCTTCATTTTCTGTAAGGCTGCCTGCATGATTGACAAATTTTCCTTGTCTTTGCTTGAATTCATGGAGATTTTATATAATTAATTTAAATTTGTAGTACATTTTGGCTTTTCATAACCAATTTCATCATAGGAGAATTTTATTTTGTTTTTTTTCAAAAACATTGCCCATTTAATTGTCAGATTTACTTGCTTATGGATGTCCACAGTATTCTCCCAAATGCCCCTTTTATCCTGGTGAAGCCTATAATGATACCTGTCTTGGCATATCAATTTCTTTATTCTTTAAAATCTGACCAGTGACTTGGCTAAGGGTTTTGCAATTACATAGACTCCTCACAGGAGCTGTCTCTTGTCTGGCTAATCTTTTGCTGCTTCTTTGTTTCTATGTAATCCAGTCCTTGATTTATGTTCATGGCTTCTTTGTTTTGCTTGCTATTCTTGCTATTACTTTACTGGTTTTGCTACATAGTATTTTAGGTACACATTTGGGTCGCTGATTGGACATTTTTCTTAACAAAAGCATTCCCTGCACAAATATAGCCTCTATTGCATAGTCACAGGCTACCCATCATGCTCGGTAGTGATTTCATCTATAGTCCATTCAAAATCACTTCCTAAATTTTCTCTGAAATATGAATCATCTGCCAATGTGTTATTTGACCTCTGTGTAGTTGTCAAATTTCAAGATGCTTCTCCATTACCACTTTCTACTTGTCTAGGTCACAGATCACACTTTGAATGAATACACTCCTCCATGATTGACTGAGATCTGTCTCATGGCCCATAATATGGTCTCTCTTTATAGGTGTTCTAGTTGCCTGTGCTCTGTTGGCTGTAGTGGTACTCAAGCAGGTCATTCTGCTTCACAGTTTGAGTCTTGTATACATTTACCAGTTTTTCTACTTCTCCCATCAGTTACTAGATATGGTGTGTTGAACTTTCATCTATAGCTGTGGGCTTATCATTCTGGCTTCCATCAAGGTATGCTCACTAGAGTGTGGCACTCTGCCATTATATACATGTAAAAGTGGGGTGTTTTCCCTCTGTCCCCAAGCTCCCAGAATAACCACTCTAAGACTCAAATGATATTTTCAAATACCTTGGTGATAAGCTTTGGCTATTCTCCAACTAGCTCATAAATTAATCAACCCATTATCCTATTCTAAGTTTTGCCACATGACTGATTACCTCTGCTCAGCTCCCATGCTATCTGCTCCATCTTCCTGGGAGAATCCTTCCACTTTGATTCTGTCCCAGAATGAAAACTTTCTACCAGATGTCCCACCTTCTATTTCCTGCCTAATCTTCTAGACAAATCAGCATTTTATGGACAGGTGCTATATCTATATAGTACACAAGAGATTTTCTCTGCAGGTGCAGATACATTTAGTACTGTTATATCCTCTTGAAATTTGACTTTTTATCATGATGACATGTCTCTGAATTTTCCTGATATAATTTCTTGTCCTGACATCCATGTAGCCATTCTAGACTTCTGATGAATTCTTTCATGTGTACTAATTTCCATCTTCTTAATAATAGTACCTTGTTCAAACATGTTATAGGACTGTGCTTTCTCTACCTCTCTACTCACTCCTACCCTATCCCCTTTGCAGGCTTTCTACAGATCATGAATTTCAATGCTCAGTCTAAGGACAGGTACAGATCATATATCACAGTTTCTTTTATTTTCCTTTTCGCTCAGGAAACAACAACAACAACAACAACATATCAACAGTAACAAAATAACCAAGACTAACCAACCAAACAAAAACTGTTACTGCCCCAAATTTCCTCTAAACCCATCTCTCCTTCTCTATCTCTTTCTCTCTCTCTACCTCTCTTCATTTCTCCATCTCCATCTCTCACCTCTCTCTACTTTTCTCTCAATCTCTGCTTCTCTCTCCATCTCTCTATCTCCACCTTTCTCACTAATCACTCCCTCGCCCTCTCTCTTTCTCTCTTTCTCTCCATTCCTCCAGGGGAAACCATGAAATTCTGGATCCCTCTGCTCTTTTTGTTTTGTGGTTTTCTTTTCCTCATTAGGATAGCTTACCTGGGCTCTGCCTGGAACATGACCCCCTCAGTGATTCTCCTTGTGAGCATTGAACCTGATGCTGCAGGAATGAAGAAGTAATAGCCCTTCATTAGCTTCCCCTTTCCACAGACATTTGATCAACATTTGCCAGATGCCTGACACTGAGTTTCATCCTAACATAAAATTACAAATGTAAAGTTATTGGTGGCTACTCTTAAGAAGCTAAAATTCATTGTAGAATACAATTATCTCCCCATGAATATGTGTAAGTATGTCCTACAAGAAGTTCAACAAAGAAAATGAGCACAGTGCTATAAAGAGTAGCTGTTACCCAAAAAGTCTGAATTTAGTGGAAACAAAAGTATATTATTGAAATTTTAGTTCGTATATGTGCTATTAACAGGAAAAGTTACAACAATTTTGATTTGCAGTATCATGAAAACTAATTAGTTTCAACAACTCTCAATTTGGCATTATCTTGTCATATAGTTATAAATGAAATTATGGGTTTATGATTTGAGGAGAAAGAAATTTTATGTTGTACACTGTGAGACAAAAGAAACAATAAATGAGAAATGTCATTCTCTCTCTTTCTCTCTCCTGATTCTTTTAATATAAAAACATATTTTAATCACTGTAGAGATTGTTTGGGTAAAAACAAAAAATAAGGAACACTTGTATTTCAAAATTGCCTTTGTTAGGTTTTCTCCAAATATGATAATGCAACTTAGCACTTCTTTTAATGTAGACAGAGGAGAGATAAATGCAATGATCATAAAAAACAGGGTATTTGAAAATCTCACCTAGTGGTCTAACCCTGTTCATACACAGCTTTTAATCTTCCTTAATGTTACAATGGATTGCTTTCATCTTCTGTATCAATTAGCAATTTGTGTTTAATAAACTACTCTTGTGTCCACCAGCCTAATACAATATCCACTTAATTTGCTCCAGATTCTGTCAAGTAGTTTTTCCGGCCTAAGTTTGGATCTACTGACCCAACCAAAAACTAGCTTAGACTTTTGAAGATCATTTGCAGGTCAGACAGTTCTCCTGATTCAGATAGCCTTTTGGACAGACACGGAAACTGCCTAATGATTGGGTCATACACATTTCATTATCTAGAAGGTTACATGATACTGGGTCCTAAAGCAGTCAAGAGGCAGTCTCTGTTATGTAAGTATGTCCAACAATCGTCTATGAATGTCCAATTGGCCAAAGTATACCCCTTTGAGAAGTGCTATGTCACTATAGAGAGTGAATGGTGTGTGTGTGTGTGTGTGTGTGTGTGTGTGTGTGTGTGTGTGTGCGTGTGGTGTTTTACAATAGATTATGTCATTAGATGAACAGAAAATAAAATGTTTGATCCCTTCCTCACTTCTATCCATACATAAAAAGTATCCCAAACTAAATACAAAAATGATATACTTACATTGGTGTTCTCCTGATACCCTAGTATCTGTGACAAGGTATCAATTAGCCTTTGTGTTGTAGCACTTTAATAGCATTTGCATATGAGTTTATCAAAAGAAATGGAGTAAGGCAGATTTTTGTTTGGTATATCTTTAAAAAACATCTGTGAATTGCTATGAATTGTGGCTTACTTTCCTTATACAAGAGGCTCTGACTGTCACCAGAACAACCTGGAATGGAACAATCCCAGCAGAAAATGGAAGGATCCTGACTTCAGTTCATACACACACACACACACACACACATACACACACACACACACACACACACACATACACACACACACACACACACACACACACACACACACACACGGGGAGAGAGAGAGAGAGAGAGAGAGAGAGAGAGAGAGAGAGAGAGAGAGAGAGAGAGAATAAAGACACATAGACACACAGACATATATACACAAAAATACACACACACATATATATATGCACACACACACAAACACACACACACACACATACACACACAACTCAAAGGTTTTTAAAAGATCTTAGTCTAAGTTTAGGGATGGTCTCTGTGCCCTCAGAAGTCTTGCAAATGAACACTACATTTCATTCCACTGGATGCACTCATTCAAGAAAGAGCCAAGACTTTAAATTGCTTAAAGGGGAGAGACATTTGAAATGACAGCAGCTACAGTCACTAATAGCATGGTGCCATCCCTGACTTTCAGATCCATCTCCATCTCCGTCCGCATTTGGTCTTGAGATGTGAAGTTATATAAATTATAGAAGATATGGCTAGAACAATACATTCTGCAGGGCTCTAAGTCTTTGGGGGAAAAAATCAATCAGACAGTGAAAAATGCCATGAGGAATTTCCAAACCTCACTGTAATTTATATTTGCTTTGCAAGACTATTAAAACTGAATGTGAATTTATACAACATTCCAGACAACTGATGTATCGAGACACTAACACAGTTCAAAACAAATCTTTGGTTAAACAATTTTTCTGTTTGCATTATAGATCAAATGGTTACAGTCAGCTTGCACACAATTAATTCATAAAGGAAATTCATAAAGCTGCACACAATTAATTCATAAAGAAAAAAATATGGTTAACTAAGCAATAAACATCTTAGTAGGCAAGATTCCTTAATAGTGAGAATGTCTAAAATAGAAATAGAGAGACTTCTGTGGTTGGCTCCAAAGACATCCTAGAGAGCAAAAGTAAAGGTGTACTCAAAGGCCAAAGTGTGACAAAGCACTATGTGCTTACTTCACCCTGCCTTTTACAATACAACCCACTGGATGACGGAAAAAACAAGGGCCACACTTGGGCCTTCAGCAATGAATTCAGTGTGGTATACAATAAAATTAATAGAATGTGTTAATACAGAATTTAGTTGTTTCAAAAGCTAAACAGCTTCACCATACCAGAAAGGTCTGTTGCAATTGAACTTGAATAATCAGGGTTAAATATTAGTTAGAAATCGGAAATTAAATAGAACAATTTACAGCTTTATCTGGCTCTGTAAAGCAACATGAAGGGCATAAAACAATACTGACAGAGCAAGTACTTAACCTCAGGTCTGTGTGTTTACTGTTGGCTCTCCTGATAATGGGTCCCCCACTCACAAATCCAATGACATTGGTTCTTCTTTTGTTTCTGTTTTTCTGACAAAGCAACTTTGGGAAAGGAGGCTTTATTTTAGAGAACATCAGGGATGTCAACAGAGCAGGAGCTTGATGGGCCTGACCAAACGATCTGCAGGGAGAACAGTAGATACCTACAGCTGCTCAGCTTTCTCCCCGATACATTCAGGATCTGAGTCAGTGAATGCATCACAGTGGCTTGTCTTCCCATACAAATTCAAGCTATATACATAAGTACCCTCAGAAGCACTTAGAGGCCTGTCTCCCAGATGATTCTAGATTTTGTTAAGTAGATAACACTAATCACTACAATACCTACAACTATGTTTTTGAAAAATCATGTAGCATTGTTGATTTTATTTAAGAGTGTGGCCCATGAGTGGTTTAACTTGCTCTAGTGAATAGTCACACACGTGACAGTATGTAGGAAATATTAATGTTACTCAGTGGGTTAAAAAAGGAATAAACAAAGTTGAGCAAGTATGGAATGGGGTTTATCTTATAGGAGATGTGAAAAGGGGATACAAATGTTCAAAAGACAATGTCTGAAATTATCAAAGAATTAATAAAGCTATTAAAAGTAATACAAACTTTTCTTGCCATTATTCTATAACAACATTCAACAACTACTGATAGTGTGCTTTGCATTATAAATATTCTAAACATGATCTTGAATACCTTGCTACAAGGGTTGAGTAGGTTTGATGCCAACACTGTACTGTCCTATATAAGGAACAGCTACATCTCAAATGCTGGAGATCGAAAGGGTCTCTTGGAACCAGTCCCCCATGGATACTGGGGGATGACGATACACCAAACTCGAGAATGTAAAAGCCAGAAATCGAAATTACTCATTTCCTATTTTAAGTCCTCAGAACCCAAATACTCTGCAAGTTTTGGTGCAGAATGTACTTTGAAAGAAGAAATTAGCAATTGAAATGCTATGGTGTTTTGAGATATGTAAATGCCCTTGGGTCTCTGAATTAAAATTCTATCAGTATCATATTATATGCAGGCCTTTAAAGTATGCATATGCCACAAATCACTTGTGATATTTTTGTGATTCAGAACTGTAACTATTGGTTGATTTCTACCTCTACTTAGGGCATAAACTGATGTATCAAGAGGTAAGATTTTAATCTATTTCATAAAAGCCACCAGTGTAAACCAGGCAACACGCCTACCTTTAGGATGTCCATCCCAGTACGTTGATGAGTAGGGGTTGGCATCATGCCATTTCCCACCTTCTCTGTTAGGTACTTGAGCCACAGATTTGCATTAAAAGGAGCTCCTCTATTTTTCACAAAGACATTGTTCTCATTACTGCTTATTGAGCTATATCAAACAACTGATCCCAGGGAAAATGATATTTTTCAGGAATCTACTACAGTCTGCAGGGCCTCAGTTCTGATAATATATTAACAATTTGAAGTGCCCTAGAATCACCTAGAGAAAAATCCATCTGAGCACATCTGTGAGGGAGTTTCTGAATTTGGTAAGTTGAGGTCGGATGTCTCATTCTACATGTGGGTGGGACTATTCCATGAGTTGGGCATCTGTGGTATTTGCTGAGGATGAAGTGTGACCAGCCTCCATTGTGCCTTCCCAGCAGAGTGGGGATATCCTCAACTTATGATCTAATGAGTCCATCTTTCTTCAAATTCCCTTTGTCAAGTATTTTGTGTATTTTGATGGAAATAAGGAAAGCAATTTACATAGTTCTGTATGATCAAGCTAAAAAATCTATAGAAATTATACTTTTGGGACCATTGAGTCATAAAAGGTAGGCTCAAGGGTAGAAAGACAGAGATAAAACAGATTCATAGAAAGAATAAAAGAGGTACAGAGATGTTTAGTCAAAGAATACAGCTATCCAAATGCCTGGTAAATTCCTATAAAATATTTTATGAAAGATTCAATTATCACACCAAATGGCCTATGTTCCTCCTAACAAAATCATCTTACAACACTAAATATTCTTTTGCATTGCAGCTGGGTCAATGGATAACTTAAAACTTAATGTCAGCTTTCTTTTGTTTTAGATTGCATATTATCAAAAGTTGATCTAGACAACACAGTTTAAAGAAACAATTATAGTGATTTCCTTTTCCTTTTTAAATCTCAGATCATAAATGCCTTGAGCACATCTAAAGCACGTTACCATCATGGTTTGCATAAAGACAGAAATTGGTAACTTAATATTTGGGAAACTGTGAGGCCAACACATCGAAAACTTTCAGCCATTATAGCTCATTGAATTGAAAACTACTGCAAAGACAGTTATAAGCATGCATTTCAAAAGATAATTTCTTAGCTTTTCTACTCTTCAAGAATCAATCATGACTAATAAGAAAAACTATCAACCAGTTCAATCAAAGATGAAATGAATATATGTATAAACAGATAGTCCTCCTAAAATATCATTAGGAGAACTCGGAATGTTTGTTCATTGTCTATTACATTAGACCAGGCTATCTTCCCCTGTTTTCCAGTATCATTCTTTCGATCTTATCTTCTACCAGAGTTCACACTTCATATTTACCACCTCATACTTTCTATTTGTTTTTGTAGAGTTTTCATAATTTTCTGTGTTTGAAACACCAATATATTTTAAAATCATTGAAAACAACTAAGTATTTTCAAGTTCCATCCATTTGCCTACAAATTTCACTAAATCATTGTTTTTAATAGCTGAGTAGTACTCCATTGTGTAAATGTACCACATTTTCTGTATCCATTCCTCTGATGAGGGACATCTGGGTTAGCGAGGTAACTCAATCACAAAAGAACGAACATGGTATGTACTCACTGATAAGTGGATATTAGCCGAAACGTTTGGAATACCCAAGTTTCACTTCACAGTAACAGCTGGACTGAGAGTGAGGTCCCAGGTGGAGGAGTTGGAGAAGGGACTGAAGGAGCTGAGGGAGTCTGCAGCCCATGGAGGGAGCAACAGTGTCAACTGGCCTAACCCCCCCTCCCTGGTCCTCCTGGAGGCTGGACCACCAACCAAAGAATACACATGGAGGGACCCATGGTTCAGACCACATATGTGGCAGAGGAGGGCCTTGTTGGCCATCAGGGGGAGGAGAAGCCCCAGTAAAGGGGAATGTCAAGGTGGGAATATGGGAGTGGGCGGGCGGGTGGGTGGGAGGTGGAATTCCCTCATAGAGGTGGGGGAGGGGGACGGGATAGGTGGTTTCCAAAGAGGAGACCTAGAGAGGGGGAAACATTGGAAATGTAAATAAAGTACCAAAAAAGAAAAAAAGAAAAAAGAAAACAACTAAGTAAAACATTCATTTGTCATTCTATTGAACTTAAGAAAATGAAAGTCAACAGAAAAAAATAAATCAATTTCCTCATTGTGTTTAGCATGTGCTATGAAGTCTCGAAAGTCTCAATGATTGTTTAACAATCACAGGATTATCTGGATTTGAAGTGTAAAAATAGTTTGTTCCTATTCATTGCAACAGTAGCTTGTTAAATGGCCCTTTGCATGTACATCAACTACATTTATCCATCTATCATTCAAAGACTTTTATATTGAGTGCCTATTATTCCCAAGGATTGAGGATAGTAACTAGTAAGGATACCAACAGAGCAGATCATAGAAGTGTGTCTCTAGAAAGTCACAAGAAAATTATAAATTGCTTTTATATCATTTAAAATGACAACATGATACAGTTGAATGAAGGAGTTAAAAAAATCTTATGTCATGGAGAGCAACATTTCTTAATATAAGGTGGGAAAATAATTTCATAGATTATTAGGCTAACGGACTATTTCCTATTACAGTTACCTGTGTAACATTTCATAGTCCACTAAGACACTGATTGAGACATTTATTAGATATAAACAGCCTCAAGTTGAAAGCAGGATTTCAAAGACATCTTACCTGCTTGTATATTTAAAATTTCTCTAACCATAACTCACTGCACAGGCTCAACAGTATATACAGACCTGAGTGCCCAATTAATAAAGACAGCACTCATTTAACATTCTACAGACCAATGGCGAGGTGGGTTATCCTGAACTTTCATTGCCTCAGGTAAGAGAAGGCTGGAGAAAGGCGTGGTCTGTGATGCTGTTTACAGAGAGAAGTAGGCTTGTGGGGCTCTAATATAATAAATGGATAATCTCTTGCTGAACAAGGATACTGGAAAGTATGAGAGAGGCCCAAGTTTAAGGAGTAGAACACTGGGTTGTGTCACTAGAGTCCTGTCTTGGCAGCACCTCTTCTATATTTCTCCTTTTCTCTGTTTCTGCCCTGTTCCACCACACTCTCAGCCATAATCGACTGTAAAACTGTGAGCCACATAAATATTTCTCATTGTAGGTTCCTTTTCTCTAGTATTTGGTCAAAGTGACTCAAAACACTGACTAATAAAGATTTCTCTTATGATACACATGAGAATGTGTTATCAGTAGAAAAGAACCTGGATTTTAGGCTCAGACAAGCCTTGGTTTTGATCCCAACACCATAAATTATCATCTCCTCCATCAACCTTAATAATTCAGGGACAAGTTTTCATTTATATCTATATGTTTCATTTCATCTATATGTTTCCTGTTGGTAATACAATAATGTGGTTTATGCATTAAAATTGGAAGCTCATCAATTCTACATACATTTCACTTTTTCTTTTTGTTATAGAAAACATTTTCTATGCCATTCTACCAGGTAACAGGAGGTGAAGCCGAGCTGGAGAAAACTGGAGGTCAATGGTTATTGCCAGCTCCTCTGTTGTCCAGGAATGGGAAATAAGGTTCTATTCTCACTGTTTTCAGATATTGATCCCTGTCTGCCAATTACCCTGATGAAGCCAGGAGCATGGAGTCCTTAGGGGCTGAGGTAAAAATGCCTCTTCTTCTGGAAGAAAAATGTGCTTTCTCCACATGCCCTTGGGCCATCTAAAAATCAATATGAGGAACAATCATTAAAGACTGAAATGCCATCCAGGTATCTCTACCCTGTGGGCTGTGGAGGACCCAATAGCTCCAGTGAAGAGTTTCCCATAGAGATCCTCAGAGTAGTAGGGGGCAGTGTGGCAAAATACCTTGCGTTGGTTGTATCTACAGTAGCCAAGTGATCTTGTCTCTCTCTGGTGTTGTATGTCAGGTGTACTGATTAGCAACCCCTGCTCTGGATCGGAGTCGAAGACAGACTAATAAATTCATTACAATTTACTCGTATTTCATTAAATATATTTATCATCAGACCTACTAGAAATCACAGACTTATTCTTTGTTTAAAATTATTCTTTGTTTAAAATTCCATTGACAGAAGCCAGACATGGTGGTGCACATCTGTAATCGCAGCACTTGGGAAGTAGAAGCAGTTGGATCTCTGTGAGTTCAAAGTCAGCCTTGCATATATAGTGAATCTGAGACCAACCAGAGCTTCATAGATACCAAAAATTTTACAGATAGCAATGCCATGGATTTCTAAACCTCAAGACTCAGCCATCCAACATGGACTTAATATTTAATATTAATATATTGATAGTCAAAGCTGAACACGTACTCATAGTGTACAAGTTCTGCAATGAGGCCACACCATGTAACAGTAGACAGAAGAGACTTGCAACTTCCACACAGGAACAACCATCATGTGTGATGTAGAGTCCACAACAGATAGTTCTCATTGGAATTCCATACTTACACCTTTAACATTCATTTAACAAGAGTCCCCATGAAGCACTGCCAATATCAACATGCATGGGCTATTTTTATACAGCCAATGTCAAAAAGATGTTGTCAAACTAAATTGTTTTATTTAATGATGTATTAGAGAGATTTGAAAGAGGAAACTATTCTAATGCTTAGACATGCTGAGAAAGTGAATCCACTGGAGTTAGGGGAGGCTTAGTGTTGGAGGTCTTGCCCACCATGTGAGAAGTACTGGGTCTGAGCATGACCAGGGACAAATGGACACACAGAGACACAGTTTCTGCTCTCTCTCTCCCTCTCCCTCTGTCTCTGTCTCTCTGTCTCTGTCTCTCTCTGCTTCTGTCTCTGTCTCTCTGCCTCTCTCTGCACCTCTCTCTCTCTCTCTCTCTCTCTCTCACTCTCTCTCTCTCTGTTAATTTGCTTCACTGATATTGAATCCAATGGTCACTTTTTCCTCACATATAACCAGATTCTAGTTTAAATTAAATATTAAAATGTTAAAGAAGTTTGTGACCATCTTGTTCTTGGCAAGTATTCTCACTATAAAATGGTAATCCTTCCAGCACTGCTTTTTGTTTGTTTGGTTTTATTTTTGTTTTTAGGAATGTTTTGGCTATCTGGCATCTTTTGTGGTTCTACATGAATTTTATGATATGTGTTTCCCCTTCTGTGTCTTCTAAGAATGAGGTAGAACTTTTGAATAAGGCTACATTGAACTGGTAAATGGCTGTTGGTAGATAGTCATTTTCACAATATTAATTCTACCAACCCACGAGCATGGGATATCATTCTATTTCCAAGTGTCTTTCCCTATCTCTTTCTTCAGAGATTTAAAGTTTTCATTGTAAAGGCCATTTTTTCCTTGGTTAGATTTATTTCTAGATACTGTGAATGAGAACATGTTCATGATCTCCTCTGTATGATTGTTGCAGACTTAAAAGCCATTTTTACTTGTGTAAGTTGACTATCCTGCCACATTGCTGAATTTGTTTATCATTTCCAGATTATTTCTGGTAGGACTTTTGAGATCTCTAGTGTATAGTATCATGTTATCTGGAACCATGGATAGACTTATTTCCCTGGTTGTCTCCTATTGGATTCTTCTCTTGTTTTATTGCTTCATCTAGTGCTTCAAGCACAGTATTGAAGAGGAGTGATGGTGGTCAGCTCTATGCCATTATTGAATTCAGTGGGATTAGTTCAAGTTCCTCTCCATTCATTTAGAATGCTATTGGCTGTGGAATTTTCATACATAACTTTTATTATCTTTAGGTACGCTCCTTCTAGCCATAGATTCTCTAGTTCTGTTTATCCTAAAGACTTGCTGGATTTTATCAAAGACTTTTTGTACATCTATTGAGATGGTCATGTAAATTTTTTCCTTAAGCCCTTGCATGTGTATTATCATATTTATTGACTTTTACATGTTGACCCATGCCTGAAATTCAGGGATAAAATCAACTTGGTCATGGTGGATAGTCATGTATTTAAAAACACCATTGAAATGTATGTTTTAACTGCTGTCATCATGTTGTTGAGTTTTGGTGTTGTTTTGTGTGTGTGTGTGTGTGTGTGTGTGTGTGTGTGTGTGTGTGTGTGTGTGTTTTCAGCATACTTTGTGGCTTAATGATTAAGGCTTTGTATTTCTTCCCACTATCTCTTGGATATTTCCATTTCTCTTTTTAGCCTGAAATATTACTTCCTGTATTTGCTTTAGGATGGATGGATGGATAGATAGATAGATAGATAGATAGATAGATAGATAGATAAGATTTTTATATGACAGAGCACTTTTCTTTCCCCTTTAATTATGGCAGATAATTTTGCTAGATATATAGGTCTAGGTTGGCTGCCATGTGTTTTAGAACTTGTAATGTATTGCTGTAGTCTCTGTGACTTTCAAAGCTTCCATTAAGAAATTAGCTGTCATTCGGGTATGTTTTACTTTATTTGTGACTTGCTTTTTCCCCCCTCTTTTGCAGCTCTCACAATATGTTCTTTGTTTATGCATAATGGGTGTTTTAACTATGGTATACTATAGAAATTTTCTGTTCTGCTCTTTTCTATTAGTGTTCTGTGTCCTTCTTATGTCTGTATTTGTATCTTTCCTTAGTTTGGGGAAATTTTCTTTTCTGATCTTGTTTAAGAACTGGTCTATGCCATTGACTTGGAAATCTTCTCCCTCATCTATACCTATGATTTGAAAGTTTGGTTTTACATAGTGTCCCATATTCCTATGTGTCCCTTTCTTGTGTTTAAAAACCTCATAATCTTTGCTGAATTGTTCTAGATACCCTACCTTTGAGTGTTATTATTCTGTCTTCTGCTTCAGCCACTCTACTTGACTATTAAATTTTTAATTCCATCTTCACTTCAGCTTGAGTCCTCTTCAGTGTGCCCTTTTTCAAGAACTGGCTTGTCTTTGTCCTTTCCATCAGCCTTATGTTTGTGTTTTCCTGGGCATCACCTGGGCATATGTTTTCCTTATATTCTTTCTTAATTTCAATGAGCTACTTTTTGTGTCTTCTTCAAATTACTTATTCTTTTTGATGAAGTTTATGATTTAAAAAAAAAAAAGTGTCCTGGAGAGTTCATCTAGGTAAATCTTACCGGTAGATTTTGGAGGGAAGATACTAATTTGATCTTTCATGTTGTTTGTTTGTTTGTTTGTTTTCGAGACAGGGTGTTGTTTGTATTTTTGCGATGAGATCTGGCATGTGGACTTCTCCTTTTACTTCTGTATCTGATTTAAACAGAGCTGGTTAGGGTAGAAGAGAAGATGAGAGGGTGGGTTGAGTCTAGAGGTTTACATGGCTTCAGGAGAATGAAGTCAGGTATACAGAATGGAATGAGGGATATGAGTCTGTATCCATGTCTATAGAGTCAGAGTAGATGGCTGGGTAGAGACCGTGGGTGTGAAATATGAGTGGCCTGTGGGTTGGAGGGCAGGCATGGCAGTTTCTGGCAGAAGCTTTGGGGTTGGTTGTAGTGCAGCCAGGAGTGGTCAGACTAAGCAGAGGGAACTGATTGTGGGAATGAGTTCAGATCTGGTAGATTAAGGAATGAGTGTGGATGGGAGTATCAGGCAACTCATCATTCTAGAAAAGGTTGTGAAGAATCTGGTTGTGTGGATAATTGGATCACATTTAGCATCTTATTAAGAAAATTGGAGTATCAGCATAACATAACAGCAGTTTGTACCAATATTGAATAAAAATGGACCCAGTGAAAGGCATAATTTAACTGCGTCTAAAACTTATGCTAACCACTGGTAGGAAGCACTTTATTTCCTCTAGAAAATCAAAAAGTAGTTGAGTTTTGGTTCTCAGATGACAGAGTAGGATGTCCTGAAAGTCATTCTGTCTTACACCTCTTCTCCAGAAACAATATAAATAAAGTTTGGTCATGGTATTTGAAAAATTGACTGTTATCATATTTCTGTCAGATATAAAAGTCGAGAAAGATTTCCCTTGGACCTTGTATGGGAGGAAAGTATCGTCACAGGATCTTTCCTAGATCACTGAAATGGAAAGCATGCTACAATGTTTAAGGAAGAAAAATCATAACGAGGATAGTTATATTCACTGAGCCTAACCTTAATGTCTTAATTCTGTGCCATGCCTTGTGCATTGTAACATTTACTATTCATGGTGTCTGGGATAAATAATCTACTGTACTTGTTTCAAAGACAGGGGGACTTAATAAAGTTCGATACTCTGTTCAGTAGATCAAGATGTGAGCAGTGACAGGAAGGATGATAAAAATTTAAGCTCTAATAGTCTTCAGACATTTTCATCAGATTTAAGAGTCCCAAATCAGTAGTACTCTTGAGAACTCTAGAAATGTGTTCCAACTGCTATTGGCTGTGTGAAAGTTAAAAATATTCATCATAATAGTCTTAAGTCTTCACAGAAAAAATTAAGAACAAGATTAATTAGCCTAAAATATTATCTCAAATATTTGTACATTAGCTTAATAAAATAATGCCTAGCTATTGAACATTTATTATCAGACCTACCGCTAGGCTCTATCTATATATTAGTTTATTTAATTTTCAAAACTTCCCAGAAGTCATGCCCCGAAGGTAGCATGTCCAAATTCAAACTAGAATCCTTTATCTGTTTCAAGAATCTTTATTCTCAGTCACCATGTTGTAAACAGTGGCATTTATACACCTTCCACCTCCCAGGTCCCATTTTCCAGGCCTTTATTACTAGTAAACATTGGGGAAATGATTCCTTGCTTTACCCACAAACTATATGAAAAGTTGCCAGACACTGTAAATGAATGCAAACCTCAGGAGATTGTTCCCTATCTACAAAGTCAGTTGGTTTCTGATTTAGGTCTCACAGGCACTGACATAGGTCTAGAGTATCAGATAGGAGAGGTGAAGAATAACTGGTGTGTTTGAGAAGAAAACCCTTTGAATGGCTTCCATGTTCTAACATCTGTCTACCCATTGGCTTCATGTTGTGAGCCATCACTGGTTTTGACCCCCAGGCTTCTGTTCTCAGGAAGCTACTGTGTGCCTAGAAGATGCAGAGGGTTCTTTATTCATCTTCATCTTCTCCCTCAGGAGTCCCTATAGTAAGGACTCCTGCTCTACCATCTGGTTGCAACTCAGCGTCTTTTCCCAGCCCCAATACTCTGAAAGTTAACCTTGATCAGAGTATCTGGTGACTTTACATATTATAACAGAATATGTCAACCTAAAGAAAGAAATTTTGTAATGAATTATAGATACTAACAAAACGAGGAGGGAAACCCAGGTAGGGAAGAATTTGCATAGAAGTAATTATAATACACACATTTTCATCACAGCCAATTTTAAAGAAATTGCTTTCCCATTTTACAGCCATTGACTTTACAGAGGTAAAACCAGCACAGACTGTAGCAATTAAAGGTTTCATAAATCGCGCTACATTTTTACAAGGAAGAATGCTTGTTAGGAAATTCTACTTACAATGAATGTTAACTCTGTCCGTTTTATGTATGTACTAAAACTCCTTCAAATAAATGAGCGTTGGCTAGAGTACTGATAAATATATCATTCAATGCATCAATGCTTTTTAAAAATATATCTTTCTAATCAATAAAAAAGTAGAAATGCTTCAGAACAGGTCATGACATTAAATACAAAGGTATGTTAAGTTCTTACCAGTCCTGATGAAACTAATGTAGTCCCTTCTAGAAGAGCTTCATTAATCTGGGATTATATCTGGGCAAGCTAGATGTGTGCTGGTCTTTTGAAGAAAGTGTCCCAGGAAAAGGTTTGAGTAGCAGTCACTAGAAGTGGCCCAATAGTATCAGTTTTCTGAAACAGAGAAGGTAGTTGAAAAAAAGATAAGAATGGGAGTCTGTGCACAGAGGGCCAGAGCAGTTCTTCTACATGGCATGCGCTCACTTAACCACACAGCAGTTGTAGCTTCTCATTTTTTGAACATCTTAAATTTTTTCGTTTTCTTTTATGTTTCTTTTATTCTTGAGATTATAATCTAACTATATCATTTGTCTTATGTTTCCTCACTCCAAACCCTTCTGTACCCTCCTCATTGCTCTCTCTCAAGTTCATGGCCTCTTTTTTCATTAATTGTTATTACATGCATATATGTGTTTAGGCATATGTTCTTAGATATAACCTTCTCAGTTTATATGCTATCTATAGAAATCAGAATGCAGAGTTGTAGAGCCCAGTAATAAAGGATACATCTACAAAACAACTCCTGTAGCCTAACTTTTAGGAAGTAGGCTAGGTAGTCAACAATGTTCTCTCTTTTATGTGTTAACTATAAATGATGTAACAGTAATTCTAACATTCCCAATAGATACATTATGCCTAAGATAATAGAAAACTATTATTAAAGTTGTTCATTTATATACTTAACCTACATTCAATTTATGTATTAGATAAAGTGAGAGATTAAAAGTTATTATTATAATATAGTCATTATGACAGTATACTGTGATAAAACTTCCAGTATCACTTCACTTGAGCTTTGGGCCATGATTATGTAAATGAAATCTTATTCCTGTCACAGACACTGTGAAACTAGTTACTCCATGGTTTCTAAGTAGCCAAAAGTGGATGTCATGCAGAACATGGTTTACGTGGCCAAGGGCATAATTGGCTCCAGCTAGGATGGATGAAGACAGCATGACATCTCACCATGCTATTCAGAACAGGGTAAATTTAAGTTTATGAAATATTAATTTCTGGAATTCTCTATTCAATATTTTAGCTGTTGGCCAGCCATGCATGAATAAAACTGAATAAAAGTACAAGTTTCAGAAAGAGGACACTACTCTTTATTTTGAATAAAATGAAGAATGGGATCTTTGAGTCACATATGGTCAGGGTTCCTCCCACTTTATGACAGTCAAGCCAAGTAGTTGACCTCTATGGGAGAACTGTGTATGTTCTGTACAAACACCTGTGAAACAAAATCAAGTTTCCCCAAGTTAAGCACTTTGTAGTATTCAATGGAAACTTACTGTGCTAGTCTGTATCTCAAAATCTCTCTCCTTCCCTTCCTTCTTCCTTCCTTTCATTCTCTTTCTCCTCTTGCTTCTTAAAAGCTATGAAGGAAGGGATTATTTACTGAGCATACAGTACAAAGCCTTTGGTTGGTGTTTGTTAGGAATCATCTCACTATCCATAGGAGATGTCTTTATTTCTGTTCTATAAATAAAGAAACTGAGAATCAGCAAATTCAGAATGTGCCAGAGTCAGATGACAAGAAATCAGTAGATCTGAAGCTTCATGTCTGTCTGATTTCTGCCCTATTTCTTTGTTTTATTTCATTAAACTCCCCATTTTTATTTTAATGATTTTTATTTTTACTTTTTGGTTTGGTCTAGTTTAGTTTAGAGACAGGATTTGGTTAAGTAACACTTGCTGATCTTGGACATGTCATTGTCCAGTTCCCACCTCCAGAGATGAGGTGACAGGCACGTTTCACAATGCCTCGCTATGCCTCCATACTTAAGGGAAAAACAATAATTTTTAAAATGAAGAATTAATTTCCATGAAAAAATTGTTTGCTTGATCTAAACATTGAATTTTTTTTGTGGTTGAATTAAATACTTTACAAAGGTGAATGGAATGGGGAAAATAACAACTGAATTTCCGGCTAGAGAAAAAAAGAGAAAATAACAAAAGTAAATTAGAAAAAGAAAACTCAAATTTTGATACCCTGGTTGTTTAAAGTGGAATTTCATCAAAATAAGCAAAACAAAATACTGACCAGAAAAATGAAGAAAGAAGTCAGATATTAAAACAAACAAACAAACAAAAAAAACAAAGAGCAATTACACAGGAACTATTGAAAAATGAAGTAAAATTATAAGAAACTACTCTATAGGCACACATTGTGAAATGAAGACAAAATAAACGATTTTCAAGAGACATGCAGACAAACTGAATTAGTAAGGAATAGGAAGAGATATCTACACCCATTGGTGACATGAACCAGAATAAAGTAAACTGAAAACATCAGATATTAAAACAACCAAGATGATAGCATATAGAATTCAGAAATTCAGAGCCTTCATGTAGTTTGCATTACAAATAAGTAGTCACGCTTAGAGAAAGAATGGAGCCAAACTAAGTAACTATTAGTGACATTATTATGTCGCATATGCCAAGTCTAATGATAATGAGATCTTTACACACACACCATACTCTCACTAAAGACTTATTTATCCTAGTGGTATAAGACTGTAATTCTGAAAGTTCCTTGGGAGGTACTGGAGTCCTGTGCAATTGATTAGATGTATTTATGACAAAGCAGTGAAGTTTCTCAGTCTGAACAAATCAGTTATGAAAAGGGATCAAGGACTTGGATGTAAGACATGCCACTGTCAAATGCCACTGTCCATGAAAACTGTTTACAGCACAGGCCAAGATGGCTGGAATAAATAAATAACACTTTACAGTGAAGGCAAAGAACTCCAAAGTGAATACTACTAGCCCCAAAAATTAATAACAAGAATTATTGAATGGGATTGCACAGAAAGCAATGAGGAGAATATAGAGACAGCCTATAGAATAAGAGAAATTCTGTGGCTAGATATTTGATAGGGGATAAATAATATATATATATATATTATCTATATCTATATCTATATAAAATTTTGGGATATATATATATATATATATATATATATATATATATCCCAAAAAAATGAAGTACCCAGCCCCCAAACACCCAGCCAACAAATGGACAAATGAACCGGAAAGTTCTCAAAGTATTACATATGACTATATGTGTATTAAAAATGTTCAACACATTTAGCCACCAGCATAATTCAAGATACACTGACATTGTACCTCACCCTGTCAGAACGGCTATCATGAAGAAAACAAAAAATAAATATTGGTAAGTATATGGGAAAAGCAAGCTTTAAGCATTGTTGTAGAATTGTAGGTTAGAATACCCATTGTAAAAATCAAAAATAAAATAAAAATAAAAATAAAAGCATTCAAAAGCTATTTTATGATACAGCTTCTCCACTATTGGGTATATAGTTATAGGAACACAAGTCACCTTTCCTCAGAGATACAGGCATATCCATCCACCATGGTTGATAACCATGAAGTTACAGAATCAGGTGCAATGTCTATCAGTGAATGAATCTTTGGGTTCTATCTCCTTCCCTTCTCTGTCTCTCAATCCCTATGTTCGCCCATCTCTCTGTCCCTCCCTCCTTTCCTTCCATCCCTAATAGAGTTTTGTTTAGCCACAGAGAAGCTATGTTTATGTCATTTGGAAAAAAATTAAAAGGATCTGGTTATCATTAAATTAATCAAGTAAGTCAGACTCAGAATTAAAACCATACATGTATAAGTCAGTAACAACATGTATGAAAATAGAAAGGTTAGCATTTGGGAAGAGGCAGGAAGAGATCAGGAGTAGAGAAGCTGACAAGAGAGAAGCTCCCTGAGGGACGAAGGTGAGCAAGCAAATGACATCTATGAAAATGTCAAATATCACATCACTTTGTACAACAAATGTATCCTAGTGATATTTTAAAAGCAGGTGCATGTAATAAAAGGGAACCATTTAGAAAGAGCCCTGTGGTATCATGAGTATGACACAAACATGCATCATCTTCACATGTGCATGGTAACCTGCAGAGTTGTGTGCTTCTAAGTGCATGTCTATGGCTGCACATTTTCTCTCCAGTCAGTGGCTGCAGTGCAGTGAGCACACTTACTGTCCAGACCTTGGTTTCCAGTGATCTCTCCTCAGCAAAAGAATCGAGGATCTCAGAGTGAAAGTTGATTTGGGGGAATGTGTTGGGGATGAACAAGAGGACGGAAAGCAGAAAGATGAGACTTCAAGATGTTGTGGTGCTGAGAGTGAGCAGGAATCAAAGGTCAACAGCATATCATCACATCAGAGGAATAAAGGACCCAACTTGTGTTCCCAATGGCCCAGTCCAGAGCAGTGTGAGCAGAATAAAATAAATACCCAACATCTATCTTATAGATAAGTCACCAATTGAATATGTGAGGACGAACTAACTCATTCTCAGGGTAGAATTCACATGGAAAAACACAGAAAAAAATAATGGGAAAGAAAACAACATTCCCATTAACACTATCAATTGTTTTGAAGGCAGGGATCATTTCTGGGTGTTAAAAGAAGTGAGGAAAAAACCATGAGGAAATAGAATATTATATAGTCCTAGGTGGCCTTCCCACAAGATGCTTAATAGCCAACAGAGAATGAAAAACATAAATTGGCAGTGGAAAAAATAACACCCTCCACATCAACCAAGTGAGCAAATTTCACCTCCCTGGGCATCAGATGGTTCAGCCTCCTGAATCTCCTGAGGTCACACCTTTGTCCTATGGTAGACAAAGGATAAATAACCTAAATTTAGCCAGAAAGGAAAACTTTGTGAAGTAATTGAATGACATTCTTCAAAGCAAATAGCCGGTACTCTTACAACATCAAAGTTAAGAAAGAAAAGATCTCAGGGAGATCACTAAGTACAAGAAGGGTGGAACCATGAGAATAAATAAAAAACACAAGCCAGCTAGGAAATACAACAAGTGTATCATGATTGCAACATTTGAAGCAGTGTATAAGTGACATCAATATTCATGATTTTATAATTATATCATAGTTATGTAAGGGGTTGACATTTGGTGAAAGTACAAAGTTTGTGGGAATTGAGTCCTTTTGAAAGTTATTTTACAGATTTAAAAAGTAGACAATTACATTACTCTTGCATAATTATTATAAAATGCCAGAATTTCCTGAGGATTTCTTCTCCAGTCACCAACCAGAGAGTTTGAATGAATTGAACTGAATGGAGTTGAATCTCTTAAATGATACCCACTCTTAACATTTTCTGTAGAGGCCTTCTTTTCTACACATCATACACGCTCCCCTTGGGGACTTCACAGTCTACTGAGAAAAATAATTGAATCTGTCACTGACAAACAAATATGAGTTTCAGTCATGCAGGTAACAATTTCAACCAACAGAATGTAGGATGCTCAGGGTTCTTGTGATTCTCTATCCAAAGAGCCTCTAAGGCAGTATCTTAGCATGGACAGATATCAACATATGCATTCTTTAATTGTGAAAGGTAATACCACATCTAGAGCAAGAGGAAAACAACCAAATATTGATAATTAATATAATACTAAATTTGATTATGTAAATGTGTTCCAGCTGGCTAAAATGTTTATTTCTTTATAATTCTTCTTCAGTGCACTGTCAGGGAAGTGAATTACTACTATGCACACACAGAGTCATTTACAAGTCTTAGAACATGATGAAGGTGCCATAGTATTACTGTTTGAACAACCACATTTCCCTTTGGTGATATATTTATAACCATGACACTATAGAAAATTCTATGCTGAACTATAGTCAGTAGTTCTTCAGTTACATTGACTCTGATTGCTCTCATTATAAGTTCTTCAGATTATAGATTTGATCTGATTACCACATCTTTAGAATGCAGGCATGCCATTCTTTTACTAGTTAATGCTCTTCAGGGGACATTGGAATGAATGTAGGCCACTTTGTAGCAATACTGACGATTGAGATCACAGCCTTCACACACACTGGAGGCAGCACACTCAAAACTGCTTTATTATTTTTGGCATTTAGCAAAAAAATTCAGAGGCTTTTGCAAGCAGTCTGTGAAGCAGAGAGTTGAAGGGGGCGTGTCAGGGCTCATCATGGGAAGAAAGTGCTAACTTCTCAGCTTTCACCAGTCCGGGCTTTATTATTCTCTGGCGGTGATGTAATCACCAGTGAGGACTATTAGCAAGAATTATATAAACCTCTCTTCACCAATTGTCAGCTTGTATATTGTAGATTAAGCACTGCCACAGGCTTCTAGTGGTTGGCAACTCGAGCTGTGGAAAATGTCACAGGGCCTTGCTGGCCCACTAGCTGTGCTCCATGGAGCAGAAAATTAAGCCTGGCATATTTGGGGGAGGAGTCTTCTGGTCTGTAAGAATTTATAAAAATAGCCATATGGATAGAACCCAGGGTCACATTTATAAGTTTTAATAGTTCTGCAATAAATAATTTTGTTGGACATTCTAAAATCTTAGCTCATTCTGTCTCAAAGCCTAGCTAATGTTCAATTGCAAGAATTCATTTCTTCTACTTTAGAATATATAGAGAGCACAATAAAATATTTTTAAATCAGTGGCACATCAAAATATGCTGAATAAAATCAGCACTAACAACTACACTCTGCCTTCAATGTTGCAACTATTTTGATTTCTTGTGAATAAGGATTAAGTCTGAACGGATAATCATTTGTCAAAGTATTAGGAGCTTCATGAAAAAATTAGTTTCATTACACAAAGGCAATGTTACAAATGGAGTCATTAATCTAGGCAACACTGGGCTGAAGTTTATTGTTTATTTTATGTGTTTTGTTTGAATTATTCTTAGCTTTTAAAAGAATACTGTTTCCGTGTTAATATGTTTGCTTAGGCATTTTTGAAATATCTAAGTGCATTTTTTTTCTGTTACAACAACATATAGTTTTATCACAGGGGCCACACCTTATTTGTGAATACGGAATAAAACTGTGGTATTGGAATGTTTGACAGAAGGGGATCATTCATGAAATAATGCCATTTTGCTGTTCAAAGGGGGGTGATGCTGATGCTAAGGTCCTGTTCCCCAATTGGTTCTTTATCTGTTAATAAAGAAAGCCGGGGACCAACTGCTGGGTGGAAGGTACACATGGGACTTCCTGGTCTCAGGAGGACAAGGCAGACGCAAGTAAGGAGAGAGTTTTTCTGCCATGCTTTGGACGAAGAAGAAGATAGCAGTAATGTGAGGTCTCAGGAGGAACTGAGGCCTGGAGCTCCAGGAAAGATATTTATAAACTTAGGTGAAGACCTTAGCCCAAGGATAGATGTCATTTCCAGGTTCCTGGGTAACAATTCTATCTGCAATATAGATGGGTCTACTTTATTATTCATGTAAAGAATTCCTGACATTAGAGAAAACTCACATGCCCCCATCCCCTACTGTCTTACCCTTTCATGCTTCTGCAAACTCAACACTGATTCTCTGAGCCACAGCCTGACTCTGTCTCCCTGAAGTGGTATTGATCAAGCTCATAGCATTTGCTTAGTACCTGCTCTGTGAATGTCAGTGCTGTTTTTTTTTCCAGAGATAAACATCCCATGCTTCTTGTTTGTTTTATCAAGTAGCCTCCATTATATGAGTTTCTCCTCTTTTCCATGTAACCATTCCTAGTATCATGTCTTTGACATTTAAATTAAGAAAAGCTATTATCCCATTAGCCCCAAAGCCATTACCCATAGCTCTGGCCTCACTGCTCCCTGAGGTGCTGACACACACTCTCCACTGTCCTTTCATAGAAAGGACTTGAACTGTATTCCTATCTGAGTTAGTGCTTTTCTGACAAGGATTTTTCTGTTTGTGACCCTCCATTACTCTTATACATGCAGATAAAAATTCCTAGGGGTTCAGGTCACTTCTGGAAATTTAAGCATTAACAACCCCTAGGGGTATGGCAAGCATGAACCAGGTTATTAGTATTTCTCATGTTCTTTCAAAAAAGTTTTCTGGACAGAACTGCACATTAGAAGTACATAGTCACACCCATCACTTCATATAAGAGAGCAAGTCCTGGAGTAAGCATACTTGCTGTCTGCAATGCCTCTGCTTTAACTCATCTGCCATAAATCTGGAGTTGACAGAGTTGAAGGTGTATGTCACCAACACACAGCTGCTTACATCACAATTTACTCTGTGTCATTCTTCTTCCTCTATAGGTCTCAAGAGAGAAGTTGGCTCTGACTAAAGGCTTCCTACCGAATAGGGTGAGGTCCACAAGTCCTTAAGAATCATTCTTCCCAAGTTGACATGAGCTGCAGTTGCTGCATCTGTTCAGTCAAGTGATTGCAATCAGCTTTGAGACTGAGCCCTGCAGTAAGCAAAACAATTGTAATGAAGGTGCCTCCTGTTTGCCAAGAGGCTGCAAATCCATGCGGCTGGAAAAATTGTTTTCTCTGTCATATATTAAGTTCTGCTTCTATGAATCCCTCTGTGGCCTTTTTATTATTTTTTTTCTCATGAACAAATTTGGCTTACAGAAACAAAATTCTTTCAGACAAAGAAGTTTTTATTCTAAAAATGTGAAAATCCTGAATGAACCCATGACCTGCATATGTATCATTTCTTTTCACATTAATTTGTGCAGCTTTGTATATTTTCCCTCTATGTTTCCAAACAGTTTACTCTGTCCTTAATGTTGGTGTTCAGCTCAATGTACTTAATATCATTAGCCAGTATCAACATTTAGGGACTTTGAAATCAGATATTCTCCATCTCTCTGACAAATAAATTAATAATTAAGCAATCACAAAGACCCAAATGTTAACTGGTAGGTTGCGGCAAACCAGTGTATATTGTACCCAAGAGGCTGAATAGAGTTAGTACCTAGTTAGTTAACAGATGTGTATTTTGGGGATGAATGAGACATCCCTCTAAGGCACAACTATCAGTGGTAGCCATTGGCTGTAATTAGTGTAGGCAGCACAGGTAGGGTTCTGTGGCAAACACAAAATAGTTGCCCTTTCACCATGCTCAAGTTTGACACTATTAGATGTTCAAATCTCCAAAATGCAACGTAACCTAAGTAACTATGTGGCAGTATTATACAACAGTATTATACAATTATATCTCAAATTCTGACCAACTTTTTAAACTACCTAAAAATTTATCTGGGGAAACAGAAAGCGTCCTCACTCTTTTTTTTTTTTTTTTTTTAAGTTAAAAATGAAATCTCTCCTCACATGCACATCAGAATGGCTGAAAAGACAAAAAAAAAAAAAATTAACATAAAAGTTAAGATCCTGGGGCCACTCCCACATTGCTGGTAGCAATAGATTGTACAGCTACTTTGTGAAAAGCCATGGTGGTGTCTTATAAAATGAAGGGTGCAGTTATCATATGACCCAGAAATTGTGCTGTTGGGCATTCATCCCAGAGAAATGAAAATTTATGTTTCCATAAAAACCTATATCCAGATGTTTGTAGCAGTTATCTATAGAGGCCCAAACCTGGAAATAGCTCTGACATCTTTCATCAGGTGTATTTGTACACCTTGATACAGTAATAGCTTAGATGTTTCCCAAGGGCATTATGGTGAGCCCAGTGGCCAGATCTCAAAGATAACACAGTATATGACTCTGTGTATAGGAACATTTCATGATGGGAAGGTCTAGATCTTGATTGGGCATATAGTCACACAAATCTATGGGTTGTGTAGGTAGTCACACACATGTGACTGTGCAGAACACACATACAGACACACATATTCATGTTTGGGAATTATCACAACTCCCCTATGGATACCAAAGCCCATTTTGGGTTTGGCATTTTACTATAGCAATGCAAGTTGTTAGCTTTGGGAAAACTGGATTGAGATACATGGGAACTCCAGACACACTGTATATTATGCATATATTTCCAACTTCCTATGAAGCCATAATTTCAAAGAAAAAGGCCAGAAAATTAAGGTATCTTTCCCTGATTCCCCAAGCATATCTAGCTCCCATGAGATGCTTTCCATTTATCCCATTCCAGCAATCTCCAAAGTACTGTGTGCTGCCTCCCAATCAGTCAGGCAATCCTACTCTGCAGCAATCACTGCTCTGATCTATCCACCAATCCTAATGTGACTGTGCTTGTCACAATCACAATGACATCCACATTTTTTCATTAATTTATTTCTTTACATCTCAATCACCGCCCTCCTTCCTCTTCTCCTCCTAGTCCCATCCTCATAAATCCCTCCTCCCATTTCCCCTTCCCAGTGTCCTCAGAGTTAGGTACCGCCCCACCCTAGGACATCAAGTCACAGTGCATCCTCTCCCACTGAGGCCTGGCCAGGCACTACAGCTATCAAAAGGGGATCAACACCACAAGAAGGCCTACAGAATTAACTAACCTGGGCCCACAGGGTCACACAGAGACTGAATCATCAAGGACCATGCATGGACTCAACCTAGACCCACAACACATTTGTAGAAGATTTGCAGCTTGATTTTCATGTGGGTCTCCTAGCAATCAGAAAGGAGACTGTTCCTGACTCTGCTGCCTGATATCCATATTTCTAAGTCCTGATCCAGCTGCCAACACCATATTTAACAGAAGGGACCACACACTTGCTGGTGGGGCCTCTTTTCACTTCATGGACCACTGTGGGCATTTTAAATTTCCATTATGAGGATTTTCTCTGTGTCATTTTGAGGGTCTTCTTAATTAGACCAAGTTATTTATTTCCCTAAGGATACATATTATACAATCAAACTTCCAAACATAGGACTCTAATCCAAATAGGCTCTTTGTTTTAATTTTAGCATTTTACTTAATATGTATCCAACTATGCTCTGTGATGAACACCATGGTAAACAATAACAGCAGCTGGGCATAGGAAAGAGCATATTTCAGTTTATACTTCCAGGTAAGAGTCCATCACTAAGGAGCTAGGCTGCCTACTGCCTTGCTCACTCTTAGCCTCATGCTCTCTAGAAGTCTTATACAGTCCAGGATTACCTGCATAGAGGTGACAGGGCCTAGTGCACTGGGCCTTCCCACAACCATCAACCATCAAGATAATCCTTCACAGACATGGCCACATGGCAATCTGATCTTAGAAACAATCAATACTCCCTCCTCAGGTAATTCTGGGTTCTATGAAGTAGACAACTGAGGCTCACTAGTATAAACAGTCTCTATGTAGCTAATTAACTTAGATCTTTCACTTAATATGTCCCAAACTAAAATCCTGACAGCCCACAAAACATGTCTTTTCAAGGATTTTTCCTATGTCAATATTAAAACAACTTTGTATTTCTAATAAAACAAGTCAAAATATTGGTATTATTTTCTCTTATCACATTCAGTCTATTTTGTAGGGTCCCTCAAAAATAATCCTGAATTTAAGAATATCCTACTGCTTTGATTTTTATTATCCTCTCTGTCCATTCATATTTTCAGTCTGAAATTTTGAAACAGGTTTTAATTTCCTCTCCCCTGTCCTCACTGCTGTCTGGAAGATCAGCATTCAATGTCCCTTATAAATGACAAATTACAGTGTGATGTGACACATTTCATCCCAAACAGACCTTGTCGTCTTGGTCTTCTGTTATTTTTATGGCCTAACCCCTTAGAACTAACCCTGTTTGCTCTACTCTAATCTCCCTGCTCTTTCTAGAACTTGCACGAGACCTCTGTGCTTCTCATCTTCTTACGTGAAACGCTGGAAGGAGAGATTTTGTTATTCAGGTGCTTGAGTGGCACCACTGGAGGTGCAGGGTTATCAGTCCATGCTTGTGTAGCAATTTCTTCTGAATGGAAACGTTCAACGCAAGAGAGAAGGGAAGCTCAATAGACTTGAGAAATAAACCTTAATTCCAGGAAAGCAAAAACTTACAAGATCCACACCTACATACACAGACATACATACTCCAACACACACACACACACATGCAAGTACAAACTCGCACATACCACATGCACAAATACACATGCTGAAGTGGTCTTTTTGGTGCTCAAGTTACTTTTAAGTCACTGCACATCATTCCTGTAAGCAGCCACTTACCTATACTTCTGTAAGTATACATAATAAAAACCAAGTAGACTTGAGTGGACTCCTTACTGTCATCTTTTGGTTCCTGTCTGAGATCATTAGACATTTGTTCATATCTCCCTATGGATAACTCATATAATTCCTTACCATCTCCCAAAGAACTCATAAATCATAGCTGGGATAGATGGATGGATGGATGGATGGATGGATGGATGGATGGATGGATGGATACAATAGACAAATAGACATATGATAGACAGACAGATAAACAGATGACAGGCAGAGATAGATAGATGATAGATAGATAGATAGATAGATAGATAGATAGATACATAGATACATAGATACATAGATAGATACATAGATGATAGATAGAATAGACAGATAAACAGATGACAGGCAGAGATAGATGATATGATAGATGATGGATAAACAGATGAGAGATAGGAAGATATGATAGATGATAGATAAATAGATGATAGGTAAGTAGATAGATGAGAATATATGGAAGATTATAGATAGACATAGAAGATAGATAATAAACAGACAGATGATAGAGAGATGGTAGATAATAAATATGGTAAATATGTAGATAGATGATAGATGAGAGTTAGATAAATGAGAGATACATAGATGGCAGATGATAATGAGAGATAGATAATACAGAGATGATCAAAAATTAGATAGGTGGGGATAAATAGACATAGAGATGAAAGATAGATAGATAGATAGATAGATAGATAGATAGATAGATAGATAGATAGATAGATGATAGATCTAGATATAATCTGAGTGTCTTCAAATGTGATCATGACTGAAGGCTTGGTCCCCAGTTTGACAGTGCTGCATGTGACAGAACTTTTGTTGAGTTGAAGGTGTCTGAGTCACTGAGGGGAGGTTGCTGAGAAGTGGCTCTTAGGAGAAGGTACCTGAAGCCCCAGGTTGGCCCCTCTCAGCTCTGTCTCTGTTTCTGGTTTGAGATGTACTTACCGTGGGTCTAATATTACATACTCTAAGTCCATCAATTTTCTTACACATTTTAAACTTCATTTTATTTTTGCGAGCTGGAGGGTGTTAGTTTATATGTAAGCCAACTTTTCTTTATCCATTGATTTGTTGATGGACAACTAGGTTGATTGCAATGCTTAGCAGCAATGAGCTGGGTGCTTATTGGCAAGATGACTGTTCTCCTACTTCTAATTCCATACGGCCCTTTTGTCTTGGTTGTGGATAAGTGTATAAAATATATTCGTACTGAAAGCATAAAATTTAATGTGAAGCTCCATAACTTACACTTTGAATGCCTATTCTAACTATATAGTTTAGTGAGATACATTTTTAAATATATCTTTGAATATTGAATTTGAATATAGTTAATTTTCTTGAGTTTTAACTTATTTTCAGGTGTTTTATAATAAATTTTATAAAATTAAAAATGGATCCTGTCACTTCTAGGTGTGTCAACAAGGGTAGTAATCAAGCAGCAAGGTGCACTGAGGTATGTACAACCACACTAAGCTATCTGGACTGTGACTGTGAACAAATTTCTCTTCACCTTGTATCTAGCTATTTGGGATATGTTTTTGTAGTGACATAAATTTTTAGTACCTGCCACCATTTCAGTAGTGATGCATATACGTGTGTGACTCTTTATTTCTATATGTGTCTGTAAACAATATATGTGCGTATGTAGAACTAATTACCAACTTATCTATTTCTGAGCATGTGTATCTGTGACTTACACATGTGTACAGGACTGATATGTATCTGTGTGTACCTAATACATATGAATGTGTATATATATATATATATGTATACATATATATATGATACAAATACATGTTGTACCATTTATTTCATTATTATGTATGGATTCCAATTAGAATTTAAACCTCATAGATCAGACAGTTTTGTCTGTGTGTGTGTGTGTGTGTGTTTCACTTCCATATTTCTGGTGTAAAAATCATCTCTATAATATATAAAGTTAAAGATAATTAGGAAAATATATTCTTTAACTAGTTATACAGGTAATTCTCTACTTCTAAATCAAGATAGTTGAATGGCCTGTACTGGGAGAATTCTAGGAAAACACAGAGAAAACCTACTTTTAGCTGCTCCAGGGAGGGCAACTGACACTTTCCTGCCCGCCATATCTTTAAGTCACACCATCTCTCCAGGAGCAGTAAAGATGAGAGTCAATCCTACAAATTGTTCCACACATACTACTCCACAGATTCTATAGAACCATGGGCAAAAGAAACACAGATTCCAATGTCCACTCATTCCTGGTAAGATGAAGCATGAAGTAATATATCCACACAACTTCAAGTGTTAGTAGATTACAAATATGTGAACATGTGGTTTCCTGGAGATGAAGCATCTCATACAGAGGCTGACAATCAAGAGGAATAAATAAAGAGCTGTCTGTCCATTCCTTCCTCAAATGTTCATACAGGGCCTCCAAGAAGTAGCACCCTTTAGACCTAAGGAATAAACTAGGGATCAAAAACCACAGTTGGCATTCTCAAGTTGAGAGAAACAAACAGTAATCTGTCAAACAAATTAGGAGCAATATAATTTTACATAATGATAAAATTAGATGGCAAATTAATGGAAGATAAAAGTTGGTTGATTGTGTGAATTTTCACTCAAGAGTCCATCCAATATTCTCTACAGGCTATCTTCTAGGCCACAAAACAATTCTTACCAAATACCAGTAATTATTACAATTTTTGTATCCTATCAGACCATAGAGGAATAAAACTAGAAATCAAATCCAGAGAAACAATAGAAACCAAACAAATATCTTTGGATCAACAATGTATTCTTTAAATCACCTAAAAATATCAGGAGGAAATAAAAAATTCCTAGAAAAAAAATGAGAACACAACAGAATCTTTGAGATACAACTAAGGCAATTGTGGGGGAAATTTTTATAGCTGTAAGTGTACATTAAAAAATCAGAATGATCTCATTCTATTTTTCTTTTTATTGCTGAAATGAACGTCATGACTAGAAACTTGGAGAGAAAAAAAATATTTATTTGATGTAGACATCTATGTCACAGCCCATCACCTAGGGAAAGCAGGCAGAAACATAAACAAGAACAGAAAGCTGGAGGCAGGAACTATAGCAAAGACAGTGGAGAAATACTGCCTATTCTCCTGGTCCCCAAAGTTTGCTCTGTTTGCTAATACGTACCAGGGGCTGGCCCTCTAACACCAGGCATTAATCAAAAAAATGCCCCCATAGACTTGCCCACAGATCAGCCAGATGAAGCCATTTTCCTAATTGAGTTTCCCTCTCCTTGACAATCTGAGCTTATGTCAAGTTGAGAAAAAACTCACCAGCACAGAGATTAAATAAAGAAACCAATGATAGGCTTCAAAGTCTTACTTTAACTCAAGTCAAACCCAAAGCATAGGAAGCAAGAACTAATAAAGGGCGTGGCACTTTAATGCACTGCTCCCTAACAGGATGACGCAAAGAGGCAATCGAGTAAAACACTGGTTCACCAGAATTAAAGCAAGTTGATTTATTAAAAAATCATAGCCAAAGTTGCTAAGAGAGAGGGGCTCCAGATTAACAAAATTATAATAGGCAGGTTACTCAGGGATACAATGATCTGGAGGGTTATTAGGGAGTGCTTTGAAAACCTTTATTTGCCACAACAAATATATAAAACAAATTGACAAATTCAAAGGTACACACGACTTAACAAAATTAAACTGGGGGGGATAAAAATAAATTAAACAGATTCAGAGCAAGTGATGAGACTGTAGCAATAACAAATTCTTTCACAAAGAAAAGCTGAAGACAAAGTGGATACACTCTCCAATTCTAGAAAAGTTATAATAAAAGCTTACACCAGTGTTCCTTAAACTGTCCTAGAAAAAAGAGGTAGAAGTAACACCACAATGTCATTTCAAAGGCAGCATCACCCTGCTACCAAAGCCAAATAAGGATACAACAAGAAAAAAAGAAAACTGTAATTCAATTTACCTAACCATAAACACAAGTATTCTCACTATACGCTAATTTCCTTTATTAACATAGATGCAAGAATTCTTAACACTTGCAAACCAAATTTAAGAAGATAACACACCATGACTAAGTTGATTTTATCCCAGGGACACAAGATTGGTTCAACACTTATAAATCAATAAATGTAACAAACCACATCAGTAGATTTAAGGACAAGTATCACATGGTTCCCTCTGCAGAGCTAGCATTCAATTATCTCTCATGATCAAAGCCTTGAAGACACTAGGGATAGAAATGCATCTCTTAGCATAGCGAAGGTTATATATGACAAATGTATAGCCAACATTGTATTAAGTAGAGCCAAATTTTCAAGCATTTCATCTGAAATTAGGAATGAGGTAGGGCGCATCATCTTCCGCTGAGGTTAGACAAGGCATCTATCTCAGTTAGGGGAAGGGGATACAAAGGCAGGCAATGCAATCAGAGACAGCCCTTGCTCCTGATTTAGGAATCCCTCATGAAGACCCAGCTGTACAACTGTTACATATGTGCAGAGGGCCTAGGTCCATTCCATTCCTACTCTCTAGTTAGCAGTTTAGTTTCCATAAGCTCCCCAGGGCCCAGGTTAGTTGACTCTGCAGGTCTGGCTTCCTTCAGTCCTTCCTCCCTCTTCTACAGGATTCCCCAAGCTCCACTTAATGTTTGGCTGTGGGTCTCTGCATCAGCTTCCAACAGTTGATGTGTATAGCCCCTCTGACTACCTTTATGCTTGGCTTCTGTCTGCAAGTATGGCAGAATATAATCAGTAGTGTCAGAGGTTGGGTCCCTCTCATGGCATATGTCTCAAGTTGGACCAGTCATTGCTTTGTCCTTCCTTCAAATTCTGCTCCACCCTGTAGGCATAAATTTTTTGCAACCTACTTTAATAAGTGTTCAACCTCTCCTCTTGCCCACCACCCACCAGAGGTAGTGGAAGAGAAAAGTTATTAGGATATGGGGGAAGAGGGCCTGTTTAGCAATAGTTCTTTGGGGGTGAGCTCAATCTTCTTTGGCAGGAGTTCAGTCCTGTAACAAATACCAAATATGACTCAGCAACTGCAGTTCAGTCCTTTCAGCAGGCAGACACCACACATGAAACAGCAGCTGCTGTTCAATCCTGAAGAAGCTGCAAAACTCATCAACCAGCAAGAAGCCACAGGAACTTTACGAGAAGTTCTTTGAAGAGCTTCTCTCAGTGGTGGTGTTTCCACAAGCCTAGCTCAACAATAGGTGAACCAATACATGCACGTCCTGTTGTTAGTGAAGAATAGTGAGGTGGAGCAAACCAAACCAAGGCTCAGTGCTTGTCTCCCACTGTCTGTAAGACCATATTTATACTCCTTCATCACAAGACCTTTCATGTGTCTGCTATATCAAAATACCTTTTCACCTGTGTCTGTTTTAGCAAGATATCTTTTCACCTGTGTACCCCAGCGAACCATCATTTGAGATGACTGACTTTCCAAACAAACCAGAAGTTTCCACTTCACCACCCCTCATTTCTGCACATCCTGTAGGCAGGACAGATTATGGTCTGATGTTTTGGGACTGGGTTGGTGTCTCAATGCCTGCATTGGAAATCTTGCCTGGTTTCAGGAGAAACCCAGCTCAGACTCTAGATTGCTCATTGCTAAGGGTCACCCTCATGGAACTTGCTGTAGCTTAATATGCCAGGGCTGGTTAATATCCATGGGAGGCCTCCACTTTTCTGGGGAGAACAGGAAGGAAGGGGAGAAGAGGTGAGGGAGAGGAGAGGAGAGGGATGAAGGACTTGAAGTAGAAGAGGGAGGGGATTCTAAGATCCAAATATAAGGTGAATAAATTACTTGAAAGAGAGAATATAAAACAAAACAAAAAACCAGAAACCTAACTAGGACACTATCATAAGGAACCAGAAACTTGCTAATTTAAATAAAATAAGAGAGTTATATCCTAAATTCTCAATAAGAAAAGCGATGAGATAAAGTTCAACCTGTTCACTATCCTAAACCATTGGGGAAATGCGAATTAAAGCAACCTTAAAGTTTTATCTCACCCCACAGGGTGTTTTCACGGAGCAACCAAAGCAAATGACACAGGAGACACAAGGAAAAAGAGACCCTTACAGCTGACAGGAATATAAACTGGTGTAGGTAGCTATGAATAATAATAATAATAATAATAATAATAATAATAAATAATTCTGAGGATAGAACCACTGTATGACCAGCCTTATCAGTCCTGGGTATAAACCAAAAGCCCTGCGGTGAATCTATGATAGAGCTACTTATGTGCCTGTATGACTGTTACAGTGCTTATAACAGTTAAGACATAACACTAGACTAAATGTCTAGCACTAAGTGATTGGATGAAGAAAATCCAGTGCATATACACAATGGAACATTAATCATCGGTAAAGAAAACAGAAATTTTGTCATTTTCAGAAAAACTACAGATCTGGAGATCATTATTTAAGTCAAAGACCCAAGAAGACAAGTACCACATGTCCTCTCACAGGAGAATCCAGGTTTAAACTCAGAGGCAGAGGCATGCACCTGGGCTTGTGCTTGGAGGGAGCTAAAACCAGAAGAGGACCACGTGGGTAAGGAAAAGATCATAAAGAGAGAAGATGGTAAAAGATAAGGGGATTCAAATGGCATGAAATAGGGAGAAAGTTGTTCTTCATTGCTTCCTGTGGCTGTGATAAAAGCCCGATCAAGTCAAGTTGAAGAGGAAAGGGTTTGACATTGAAGTTGAAGAGGCTAGGACGGGAACCTGGAAGCAGGAAGGGAAACAGAGGACAGATGAACGCCACTCTCTGGCTTGTTTATTCTGACTTGCTCATTACCCTTCTAATACAATCCAGGCCCATTGGCCAAGGGCAGGCACCACCCATAGTGGTCTATACCCTCCGACATCAATCAGCAATCAAGAAAATGCTTCTCAGGCCAATCTGATGGATCCCATTCCTAAACTGATGTGACTCTAGTTTCCCTCAAGTTGACCAGACTATTCATTATAAGAGTATTATCTGAGGATAATAAAGTGGGGGATGGGAAGGGCAGTGGGGGGAGGGGAATGCTAAGAACAAATTGGAACAACATACTTGGATGCCATATTGTATGCTGATTAAAATAAAAAATAAACAAAGTTAAATATCATGTCCTAGATACTGTGAATAGAGCAAGGGTGAACCGGCTCTATGTAACAGGATGTTGATTTCTTTGCCAGGAAGTGACACAGCTGGGTCATATGCTGTATCTACTTTCACTTCTTGAGTAATCTCACATTGGTTTCCACACTAGCTGCACCAGTTTGCAATCCCACCCATAGTGGATGAAGTTTCCTCTCTCTAATTGGAGACTCACCAGCATCTGGCAGCTGTTTTCTTGGTTTTAGCCATTCTGACTGTCAAGGTCCCAACCTTAGATGAAAAACTACAAGCAGGTAAGTGAGAGAAAATCCATTTTCTATAGCGATGAGCTCCCTGAAAGGATATCCAGTCTCAAGTGACGATCATTAAACACAAACAAATGTGAGCAACTTATTGGCTTCCATAGGTTTTATGTGCATGTGTGTGAATGTGTAACAATAATTAATAAAGAAGAAATCATGAACTTGAGACAGTTGAAGTGGAGGAGGCAGAGGAAAGGGAAGTGGGTGGAAATGATGTAAGTATTGTACTTGTGCAAAACTCTAAAAAGTTAATAAAGACTGGTCAGGATGATACATACCTAAAACGCCACTACCTGAGGCCAATGAAGAAGGAAAATCAATCCAAGGTTAGCTTGGACTCGATAATGAGATGTTGTCTTAATGTAACAATAATTCTAAAATTACATGAGAACAAAGAGAGGTAAAGAAATCCTTGAAAGAACAATGGGCTTCCAGGGACTACTGTGGCCTGAATGAGACACATACTGCAAGCCAGTGTGTTAGTAGCATGGGCTGCAGAGGAGGGAGTCAGAACAGGTGAACAGAGAGACAGAAGTCACTCAATCCTGTGACCCCACGTGAGGAGGTTCATTCTAGGCAGAGAATGCACTAAAATGTTATTGTGGAATACTGCATCTCTGCTCTCAATGTCTTCTTTGTCTGGAAAGAGACTTCAATACCCATGTTAGAGGCTTGACTCTTGTTCGGGAAACTTTGACTGGTAGACTTGGAGTAACAGCTGGGTATAAAGAAGCAAGCTGTTCCTTTTGCTTGCACAGAGCAGGGCTTTGAGCCTGGAAAGAGGCTTTGTGGACATGATTCTCTTAATGGCATCAGCTCTGCATTGCTTGGGATGTTTTACCCAATTCTAGTGCAGTAGCAGGAAGCTCGTCATTGGCCTTCCCCCAGCCACAGACTCTAAGCCCATTGGAGCGAAAGACACTTTGTCCTGCACATTCCATTGCTTTAAAATTCTGAATTAACATTTAGTCCAAATTATCATTTAGTCTTTAAACAAGAGATAAAGCAATCTGTTTTATGTTTAGTCCATTCCAATGTCTGTCTGAAGACTAATTTGTAGAGGGGAATAAAATAATTGCCAAAATAGCAAAAAAGAATAACTAGGTTTTATTTTCTTCTTAAACAAGAGATAAAGTGATCTGTTTTATGTGTAGGCCATTTTAATTTCTGTCTGAAGACTAATTTGTAGAGGAGAATAAATTAGTTGTTAAAATAGCAAAGAAGAATGACTAGGTTCAGAAGTCAAACACAGCACCTTAGCACTTGAGAAAATTACAACTCATTCATTCCTTTCCTCTGAGTTCATAAAAGCTAAAATGGACTGTCTGAACTCTAGGTGCAAGTCATAAGTCCCTTAAGTGAGAGATATATAGTCAATACCTGAGGGGAAAATGTCCTTCACTGAAGACAGAGGCACAGAGAACAAAGAAGCTTTGCTAAATTCTTTCACGACCCACATGTAGAAGTCAGCAGAAGAAAGACTACAAAGCTGCTGATATAAACATACCTAAGGAGCAAAGATAATTGAGTTAGAAAGTGAAAGTGCAGCAGGATTGCAGATTTCACTTAGGGACTATTAATACAGGAATTATAGAAAGAGAACAGAGCAAGCCAATAGTTCAAAAGAGAAAATAAACAAAAAAAAAACAAACAAAAAAACAAATAAAGTTCATTAGAGGGGCACCAGAGCTCTCTTGAAATAGTAGGAGAAAGAAATACCAAACTTGAAAAGAGAAAAATATAAATTATGCTATCCCAATCATAGCACATAGTACTAGGCATTGAGTATGACATAATAAAATTGGAAATTTGCAACATGAAGCTTTTGAAAAAATCTGTAAACATTTGGTAATTAATACATCTCCAAAATAATTGATTCAGAGAGGACATCTCAGAAATAACAGAATCTAGTTATTCATAGCCTGATGGTGGAGATAAACTCCAAGAAACCCATCCTTTGATGATTCCTTCCTTGGGCAAGAAGTATTACTTTATACAAGCCAAGATGATAAGCCTGCTGTCTAGGATGAACAGAAAAGGTACTATGGTGTATGTGGTTCACATGAATAAATTACAGAGTATAAAAGTTTATTAGATACATCAGAAACAGTAATAAGAAAAAAGATATATCCCTGTAGACCCATGGTGGAAGGGCTAACTCAACCAGAGCCAACAGATTCTATTATTATAAAAAGCAACAGAAAAGAAATCTACAGATACAGAGAACACACTACTGATCTCATGGAGCTTTGTGGGGGTGGAGGAGTTACTTTAAACATGCCGTTGGTATCCTTTTGGGGTGAGAAAGAATTTTCTAAGTGTGGACTGGAAGGGCAATTGTATAACTTCACAAATGTACTTAAAATCATTGAATTATATAACTAAAATGAATAGATATAACTGTGTGCAATTTATCCCTCAAGAAGGCCTTTGAAACATAATGATTTAATTGGCAGTGAAAGACATAAAAATATACATCATGAATAAATGAAATTCAATGTTACACTCAATCAAACTATTCAGTGCTAAGCACAAGCATGGCTTCAAAACTTTTAAGTATTTATTCCTGTTCTTTAACTTTTTTTATAATCAACAAAATATTTCTTTTAAAGTAAATCCATATATTAAAAATGGAATGTTCATATTACACAACTGGACATCTTAATTTTTAAAACATATAACTTAATATGTTATTTATTACTAAGATATTAAGCCAGTGCCTGGATCTTTATTTCTACAATGATGTATGTTCTGTGGAAATGCATCATTTCCTAATCATATCAACATGTTTCATGTCATTAACAGGAGTCTGCTATATAATAATTAAATACAGATAGACTGCAAACGAATCTGATTGAGAACTGACCTTCTGGTCTTTACTCTTACAAAATATAAAATCTGTGTGAGGACACGTCAACCTGGGGCCGTTGGAGGAAGGGGGTGGGGCTTGTTTTTTTACCCAGCAACTACCAGGAAAAAAAAGTTGAGATTGTACTAATGTAGTGCATTGGCATTTTCTGTGCTGACCTAAATTATAAAAGACTGGCTTCAAGACCATTGGGCAAACTAATTTTAGACACTAATTACATCTCACACCTAATGTGGTGAGCTGTTCTGAGCAGTCGTGCAGATGCAGTGTTAGAGGAACTGGCACCATATAATTTCCAAAGGATGAGTGGGCACGTGATTTTCAGAAATAGTGAAATAGTAAAACACTCACAATCAAATCATAGCTGGATTTTATTCATTGCTTTAATTCCCGAAATCTATTCATCATGACCATCGTCCTAATGTAATCAATTTCATCCTTCCTTACCATGTAAGCTTCCTTCCACAGTCAAAAACAAACTGTAAACTTTCCTAAATTGAATGCATGAACTACCAAGAAATCAAGTTACTCCCTTAGAAAACAGCAGTTATTGTAAATCTCTCACTCCAAAATGATGTGCAAAATAGAAGAAGCATAGAAATAGACAATTAGCCGTGGTTTCTGCTAAACTAAATAGGGAAACAGAGCAAGAGGGGAGGGAAAATGGGAGAGAGATGGTCACACCACCATTTAGAGCTTCAAGTGGGATATTCAGATATAGATTCTCCTTCCATTGTGTGTCTTAATCTGGAGCTCGTGCAGCAAGAGAGAATGAAAATGGAGACTTAGTCATGATCATAAGTTATCAAAACCAAGTTATTGGGGAAGGCCATGCAGTGATAATACAATTCTTAGAGTGGAAGCAGTTCCCACTGATTTTTCTCCTCTAGTCCAAATATTTTATCAACATCACACTCCTAATTGTGCTTTAGGGATTAAACAGTACTAATAGCTAATTATAGTCTCATCTTCCCAAAGAGAAAAGTGAAGAAGCCAGTTTGACACCTCACCTCATCTAGGAGAGTGTAGGTGTAGATGGGAAATGAAAGTTGCCTCAAAATGAAGGTGTTTTAACTCCTTACCCCACTCACTCCCTGTTCTCTAATTCTGTTGGAAATGTGTGCATACATGTGCATTTGTTGCTTTTCAAAATTAACACAGAGCTAAGCTATCCATGCAAAGTCATGTATATAGTAAAGAAAACAGACAGTAAAGGAGGACCGACTTATAATATCAGCATTCAGGAAGCAGAAGCAGGAAGACTAAATTTAAGACTAGCCTGGGCTATATAGCCAGTTTAAGCCTATAGCCCTGACTGTGTAACAAGACTCTGTCTCATTAATTAATTAATTGTTAACAACTAATTATAACAATATAATCTTCTAACTGTAGTTAAAAACTAATTGTTTTGCGGTAACATTTTAATTGCAAATAAGGTCAGACTTTGGCAATTTAACAAGGCAGCACACGTGCACACACAGTGATGAACCAACAGAAACAATTGAGACAATACATTGTTGCAAAGTCCAGAATAGGTGATCAGAAGCAAAGGCCAACTGGAGAGAGGAGGACAGATGGAAACTGAGACCTCTGCCAAGCAGGAGCACCACACTAGAAATCCTAGTCTTTAAGCATCTTGGTTTTAAGATTTACATCTGCTTCTCAATGCATAAAACATTGACTAGATCGCAACACATGTATTTTGATATAAACAGCAACTCTGTCAAGTTAAGATGGCTGATGTGGACGACTCAATCTTGCCAACCTTCAAAGGTATCTTGTTCTGCTGTCCTTTTCTGAGCATTTAAAGTTACACTGTCAATTCTCTCATGAATCTGAGCCTTTAATCAATGTCTATAAAAATGTAACCATGCTCCTTTCCCCTTGGATACAATTCCTACAAATGCATGAAGCCTTCACTAGATAGTAAATATGTGGCTTTCAGGGTTAATGAAAGTTTAGATGGTAAACAGGAAAATTCCATTTTCTGAATTCATCATCCGCATTTTTTGTTCAAGACCAGCAACTGAAGTACTGAACAGAACCCAGCACATGCTTGTCTGAATCATATCCATGAGCCACCATGTCCACTGCCTCTCAGCAATGTTGATTCCTCACCTAAAAACTGTTCCATTTCTCTAAAGATGGAATATCAAGACAAGGTTGCTAGTCTCAGTTTCAGAAAGTAACCTCTTGTTTTAAGTAACTAACACTACAGAGTATGTCAGCAGTTAAGCTGAACCCAAAGATGTATTTGAAACCCATGTAATATCATTACACTTAATAAATAGAGACCTATGCGATGATGTGGACATAGTTCAAGAGTAATATAATAATATGGCTTTAATAATAGGGGTTTATGATTGCAAAAGACCAACGGCATATTATGATGTGATATAAAATGACCCAAAGTGAACAGCAGCTTGTGAGAAGCTCTTTTAAGATGCTTTATATCAGAAGTGGGTTTGTTGTTGTTACTTTTGTTTTTTGTTTGTTGGTGTTTGTCTAACAGAATTTGAAATACCTGCATGTACACGATGAGATGTCATGGGGTTGGGACACAAGTCATCTCCTTTGCGCCTCATCAACACCTCAATATGTAGATATAAATATATAGGCTGAAAGGGATGTTACGTGATGTTTTTAATAATTCCAGTAACAAAATAAAGTCTCACAATGTGGAATTTTCCATGTACGGCACCATCTAACTGCTTCAAGGTTCCCATTTCAGAGCGCTTCATATTTTAGATTTTTAGGCTAGGAATACATGTCTCCCCAGAATTAAATTTAGGGAGTAAAACAGTAAATTTGTTCTAATAGAATTTTTGAAAAAGAAAGTAATCTAGAGCTTTTAAACAATACAAATACCAGGGCATTTTAAAGAAAGCAAAAATTTTATTTGTCTCCATAGGTTTAAATGATATTTTCCCCTGAGGAAACTGATCTCAGAAATGGTCCGAACTGGGACATAATCCGAACAGGGTTATTCAACTGTAAAAATAAGATATTAGGAAATAGGCAAACTAACAAAGCTAAACGGCAAAGCATGACCAGCTGGACTCTTAACACAGATCACTGTGCACGGGGCAAGGGAGTGTGGCTTGCAGCATCCGTGTTAAAATGCAAAAAGAGAACATAAAGGTTATACTCTGCCAAGATGCCATGAAGATTACAAAAGGAACATGCCAACCTTTATTCTTTTTGCAGAAACATTTAATGACATTTCCCATGGGGATTTATTACTGAAGCTTCTAGAATTACCCAAAAGAGAAACATAAAATCTAAAGTCAGAAATGATACTGGATCTATTTCATAGTAGTGTACTAAGATAAAGAAAACACACACATATTTAAATATAGATCAAATTTAGGAAATTAAATTATTTTCTAATGAGATATAACTAATAATAGCAATGTTTGGCCTAACTTAACTATAAGTATTTGTTTGGAAATATAGGGAAGGAACAACTTTTAATTTCTATTTATAAAGGACTGAATAGAAAAGTTAAATTGTCACCTTTTTCCTTTAGTTATTTTAAGGACTGGTTGATTTTCAAATGAACAGCAACTTATGTATAATTTACAACAAAGTAGTCAACTCACGTAATTTGGTGACAAAATCCAGAGACTAAGCAGTATTGAGGCTCTTGAGACTGTGAGATTTCCTCTCTTTATTAGGCATAATTTTCAGTAATTTGATAGCTTTCATCTGAGCTTTCCAAAGATGTTTTACTGAAATATTAATAAATGTATTCAGATGAGGAAACAGAAGAGGGTCAGACCTCATCCAAAATTCACACAGTGGTGTTTGGATTAAATTAAACCAAAACCTCAGATCCTATAGATTCATTTCATCCACTCACAGCTCAAGAGGACTAGAGGCATTCAGTGACAGAGGCATTCAGTCACTTGTAAACCACACATCTCCTGTCTGCTCACATCCTGATGCACCTGAGTATAGACATTCCCAAAGCCAGCTGTGTCCTTCATGTTAGCAAGTTTCTAAACTGAGAAAGAACAGGCCAAGAGTGAAGCTGTGTTCTCTCAGGTGCAGGCTAAGCATTCGTTAATCTGTGAGCACTTCCACAACCAACTGGATTTCAACATCACAACCAAAGAATGCTGTTGCCCCTTAATCTGAATCCACTACAAATGCATAGCTTTATGTTGGCTGGCACACATTGGATCAGGGCTTTTGATGCCCAAACATGTTCTAGTGGCCCCTAAACAAGTGGGATCTCAAGAGCTATCTGCAGAAGGCCCAGATTAAGAAGCCAAAGACTAAAATCTTCTCAAATAAACTGTGGTTTGAGAGTTAAATGTTATCACTGGTAAAGTAAATCCTCATTTACAGTTAATATTTAAGACTTTTCATCGGTGGAGTCCACTGCTTATAGCTATAAATAACTTATTTCTCTTCAGTTAAAGTCCACAGTTTATAAATGTTCATGTCCAAAAACTTGGCAAATGCAGCTGGTTCTGATTTAAAATACGATTTTCTTTGATACATAAAAGGAAAAAAGGCAAATGTGCCGGTTCTTCTTTCAAGAGACAGGGAATCCAACTGAAAACACTGAATTATATTTGATCACAGAAAGTACAAAACAGCTACCTAAAGCCACCGTATGCATAAATAATGCCTGGCATATGTAATGGCAGTATTTCAAATACAGTAGAGGGCCAAGGCGATAGCCAGCTGTTCTTGTCACTTTGTTCTCCTACGCAACTTACTAAAATCGTTTTGCAGTTTAACCAGTAATTACTGTTGGCATACACTCGGGTTCCATAGCTGGTATCTTCAATCTCAAAGGCTTTCAATCTGGATACAATTCCCATGGAGTAAAACCAGAGCTCCTTTAGCGGAATCTATGTAGAAATAGCCAAACCCTCTGCCTTCTCCTGAATTAGTCCATATATCCTGTCACCATTACAAAGGCATTTGAATTTCAGAGGATGCTCCTCCATTGTGACGCATCTTTGCCCAACATCAGCTGCTACCATCCCCCAACCCTGTCCCCATCTCAGAACTGTCCTATTGGTTGGTTCATTTGGAAGGGTGCTCACTGATTTAAGAAATACTAGTTCTAGCTAAAATAGCCATGTGTCAAATGGAAAATTTCTAAGTTAGGAGAAATTAAAAATGCCATTCATCTTGAAAAGGCAATCTGACAAGAAAGTCAAGGCACCCACTGGAAAAAGGGTTCTAAGCACTTAGTCAGAAACTCCTTTAATTGGCTGCATTTCCTTTGCTGAATCCTTTGCAGAGGTGAGACAGGTCTACGTAATGGGCTCATTAAGTGTTTATTATACATACAGAAAAGTGCCTGGGTTTCAGATGCTTGCAGCTGACATTATGCAGCAGAGAGCTAGGAACTTTGACCTATACCTTTCCAGAGCACTCTCAAAATATGACTTCCTTGACAATTTAACCTATATAATGTATGTGTGAGATTATCTGTAAACTAAATTTTGACACCACATACTGACTGGGTAGAACAAATAGTTCACAATATATGGTTGACATATAAGACCTTTAAAGGTGGCACTGCCACACAATCCAGTAATTTCCAGAAGGTCAGATGAATATCCCAAGTCCCTGTTATATTTCGCGGAATCTTGCACACACATGAATATACACACAGATGGACACAAACATGTACAAGCATGAAGACACACACTCTAATGAACACATATGTGTGTGTAGGCACATGAACACACACATACACACGCACGTGTGCGCGTACACATACACAGACATACAGTGTTCAGGAACAGATGCCTCTGGACGGTGCTCCCTCAACAACTGGATGAAGAGGAAAAGAAGGAGCCATCGATTGATTCCCTTTTGTAAGCCAGGTGTTTACTACCTCCCAAATCACTTAAAGAAGAGAATTACGTACACAATAGAAAAGAGCTTGGATATTCCCATCGGTTTATTAATTTTTGACTCTGAGTTAATTTCCTCATGCAAATATATTGTTTCCAAATATCAAATATTTATATAAAGCTCAACAGCTTCAGTCTTTTGCTGTACTTTTTTTTTATATATACAAAATACAAACTTTGGGTTTCATTGGGATGAGAAACAGCTATTTTTGGGGGGAAGGATACAGTTCTGTTGCGATCATCCTCCTTGGAGTCTAAATTACCTTGACCTTAACTCATAGAAAAGTCTTTTACATAATTTTTATATTGTGGCATGTAAATTATTACTTTCTCATAAATATATTACATATAATATTATATATAATGTATATAATATTGAGTTGATAAAACACATTCAAAATATGCCAAGAAAAAAAAACAGGTGAAGGAATAGAAAACAGGTAATTTCTACACTGCTGATGGAAGTGCCCAATGCTTTTAACAAGGATACTTGGTTGTACTAAACTAAATCTGTGGAACAGGACTCTTCAGTCTCCAATTCCTATAATCCGAACTCTATTAGAATCCTTCGTGTATAAACATAATTATGTATCCACAAAAGTATGAAAAATGTTTAATATTACATTATTCAAGGAACATTTCTTTAACTATTATTGAGCATGTACTCATGAGAACAGCTACATTAAATACATATTATGGTATGATATGAACATCATGTGCATATCCCTTGATATTCATGAAGGATCAATTCCAAGATCCTATGAATATATTATAAGCTTCAAATATTATGTTTCCTTATAGAAAATAGCTGGTAATTGCATATAACTGACACATCTCCTTCTGTTTGGGTTAAATGAGCTCTAGATAACTTCTGATACCTACTACAATATAAATACAATCTCTGTCTCTTAAGGGCAGGATCTAGAATACTAACAGGGCAGGAAAGCCTTAATGGAGATTTTATAGATTCATATGGGGGTTGAGCCTCTCCCTTTCCACATCCATAGGATGAGGTCTCCTCTCCTCTGTTATCATATCCGACTGTTCCACCTCATGACTCAACCTATCACTGATAGGGGAAGCCACTCCCGTTGTGTCTGAAGAGTTTAACCAAAATTGCCATAGACTCCAAGCCTGAACCAATCGCTGTTGTCCTTAGAGCGGACAAATCAAGCAAAACCAAGAATCATAGATGGTCCAGGTGCTATATGTACTATCTATATGATAAATACATTAACTAGATGGTAAATGGTTGATAGGTCCTTAGATAAGCAGGTAGATGGTAGATGACTGATGATAATTGTTTTAAGTGCTGGGTAGCTAACTCTGAAGAGGTTTAGTACTTTCGGAGAACATTCAAAGCTTGTTTCAATCAAAACCAAACGAATGAAGAAATAAAAATTTATGATTATATAACCATTCTGGAAGCTTGCAGGCTTAGCTCCTCCCATCACTGCATGCCTACAATTCTAGTCACAGGGAGGCTGAGGGAGGAAGATCATCAATTTGAAACCAGTTAGAACTTATATACTGAGACCCTGTCAAAAATATCAGAAACAAAAGAACAGTCTGAGGTTTAGCACAACATTTAAACTACAAGCAGAATCACATGATGCTCAGAGGCTAGAGAAACACAATCTGAAATTGATAGTTAACAGGCAATATTTCATATATATCTGATGCTCCTAAACTTTCAAAGATAATCTCCCACAGTGTAAAGTAAAAGTCCTGGATTAGAGGGATGGCTGTGTCTTTTTGCAGTTCCCTGTCTCTTGTCGGGTCTCTCACATTCTTTTGACCTTTCTAAAGTTCCGTCTTATTTCCCATCCATGTTCATCTATGTTATAAGATTGTGTTAGTAAAGTTTTCCATTTCTTCTTCCTTTGGCATTTTGCCTTCCCTACTCATTAATATTTAAGTTCATTTTTTTTCTACCCTAGAAAGCCTGACCAGTGTCACATCTGTTGGAAATCTAAGGAATCTCTTCCTACTTATTGTGTCTGGACATCTTTATTTTACACCCTTCTAACAGCATTCCAATTATTGTTTTCACACTGGAGGAGAAGAGGGACAGAGATCAGAGGATCTGTAGTGCACTTGCCTACACACATCAGTGAACTTCAATTCCTCATGGGTCTGAAGAGATGAGTGTAAGTGCAGGTATTATCTCTTAGCCTTACAATTATAATTTCAAGTATCAAGTAACCAATAAAGGCTAGTCATTATCAGATTGTATGTGTATTTTATACTTGAGTTGTTATGACATATTTCTATGACTTAAATTCTATGATTAAATTTTCCTCAAAGGAAAAATTATTAAATTGACTAAGAGAAAAAAATACCATGTTGCTAGTAAGCCATTGTATTGTGCTACTTTTAAGTATCACTTAGTGATAAATGTCTTTTTTTTTTTTAAGTTCTTGAATAAAGTATTAATAAGACCTCAGCAAGAAATTTGGGGGAGAATTGACTACAGGCAATCATCACTACTTAACAATGAGAAATGTGTTGTTAAGCTAATTTGCTATGTGACTTTCAGAGTACTGCTACACAAGCTAATCTTGCTATGGTGGCACTGTGTGACATATTTCATGCAACAATTGTATATTCAGTATGTGGCCCACTGAGAAGCCACTTTCTAGTACATCTACAATACAGTCTAAGAGTAGTCTTCTCCTCTCCGTTGTTGATTTCCAGTCCTTACATTATGGTTTAAATAGAATATTTACTTGATAGTCATCAAGATTAGTAATGTCAATGTGCCTTCTGGTCTGAACCTGTGCCCTGAATAGACCTTGGGCGTTGGCTGCGCACGCAGTCCCACAACACCCAGAGGAAACTCAACTCCCAGGATCACAGGTGAGGAGGCCACAACATCTGTCCCAACACCCAGAGTAACTGGGTCCCAGGGACACAGGAACCCCCACCCAGTCAGTGGCACAGGTTCTTTCTGGTCTGAACCTGTGCCCTGAGCAGATCTTGGGTGCTGGCTGAGAATCCAGTCCCACAACATCCAGAGGTATCTCGACTTCCAGGTGCTCTGAAATGCCAAGGGTCACAGGAGAGGCCACAACATCTGCCCCAACACCTGGAGTAACTGAGTCTCCCAGGATCCAGGGACACAGAAACCCACACCCAGCCAGTGGCACTGGCTCCTTCTGGTCTAAACCTGTACCTGGAGCAGATCTGGGGTGCTGGTTCTGTACCCACTCTTACAACACCCAGAGGGAGTCTGACTCCCAGGTGCTCAGAACCACCCAGGATCACAGGATTACAGGATCACAGAGGAAGCTCGACTCCCAGGAGATTGACATACCCAGGAGCACTGGAGCTCTGACACACTTAAGATCACAGCTGAGGACACAACATCTTTCCCAACACCCAGTGTAACTGGGACCCCCACATGAAACAGGGAAACACAAACCCCTGCCTAGCCAGAGACACGGGTTTCTTCCAGCTTGCACCTGTGCCCAGAGCAAACACAGGGCTCTGGCTTCCCACTCACCCCTGCAACACCCAGAGAAAGCTTGACTCACAGGAGCTCTGACACAGCAGGAACTCAGAAACTTGGTCACACCAGGATTTCAGGATCCCAGAGACAGCTTGACTCCCAGGAGCTCTGACACACCCAGGATCTCAGGATCATAGGATCCCAGAATCACAGGATCCCAGAGATAGCTGGACTCTAAGGAGTTCTGACACAACCAGGATCATAGGAGGGACAGGCTCCAGTCAGATAAAGGGAGGGCAGGTAGCACTAGAGATAACCAGATGGTGAGAAGCAAGCACAAGAACTTAAGCAACAGAAACCAAGGCTACTTGGCATCATCACAACTCAGTTCTCCCACTACAGCAAGTCTTGGATACCACATCACAATGGAAAAGCAAGATTTGGATTTAAAAATCACATCTCTGATGATGATAGAGGATTTTAAGAAGAACATAAATAACTCCCTTAAAGAAATACAAGAGATCACAGGTAAGCAGATAGAAGCAATTAAAGAGGAAACACAAAAATCCCTTAAAGTATTACAGGAAAATACAACCAAACAGGCAAAAGAACTGAATAAAACCATCCAGGATCTAAACATGAAAACAGAAACAATAAAGAAATCATAAAGGGAGACAACCCTGGAGATAGAAAATCTAGGAGTCATAAATCCAAGCATCACCAACAGAATACAAGAGATTGATGAGAGAATCTCAGGTGCAGAAGATACCAAAGAAAACATTGGCACAATAGTCAAAGAAAATACAAAAAGCAAAAAGCTCCTAACCAAAACATCCAGGAAATCCAGGACACAATGAGAAGATGAAGCCTAAAGAGAGTAGGTACAGAAGAGAGTGAAGATTCCCAACTTGAAGGGCCAGTAAATATCTTCAACAAAATTATAGAAGAAAACTTCCCTAACTTAAAGAAAGAGATGCCCATGAACATACAAGAAGCCTAAAGAACTCCAAATAGACTGGACCAGAAAAGAAACTCCTTCCATCACATAATAATCAAAACACCAAATGCACAAAACAAGGAAAGAATATTAAAAGCACTAAAGGAAAAAGGTAACATAAAAAGGCAGATCTATCAGAATTACACCAGACTTCTCAGGAGAGACAATAAAAGCCAGAAGATCCTGGGCAGATGTCAAACAGATCCTAAAGAACACAAATGCCAGCACAGGTTACTATACCCAGCAAAACTCTCAATTAACATAGATGGAGAAGCTAAGATACTTCATGACAAGAACAAATTTACACAATATCTTTCCATAAATTCAGTCCTACAAAGATAATAGATGGAAAACTCCAACACAAGGAGGGGAACTACACCCTAGAAAAAGCAAGAACGTAATCTTCTTTCAACAGATTCAAAAGAAGATACCCACATAAACATCATTCGACCTCTAACAATAAAAATAGTAGGAAGTAACAATCACTTTTCTTTAATATCTCTTAACATCAATGGACTCAATTCCCCAATAAAAAGACATAGACTAACAGACTGGATACAAAAACAGGACCCAGCATTTTTCTGCATACAGGGAACGCACATCAGTGACAAAGACAGACACTACCTGAGAGTAAAAGGCTGGAAAAAATTTTTCCAAGCAAATGGTCCCAAGAAACAAGCTGGAGTAGCCATTCTAATATTGAATAAAATTGACTTTCAACCAAAAGTTATCAAAAAAGATAAGGAACTTTCATACTTGTCAAAGGAAAAATCTACCAAGATGAACTCTAAATTCTGAACATCTATGCTCCAAATGCAAGCATACTCACATTCATAAAAGAAACTTTACTACAGCTCAAAGCACACATTGTACCTCACAGAATAATAGTGAGAGACTTCAACACACCACTCTCAGCAATGGACAGATCATGGAAACAGAAACTAAACAGAGATGCAGTGGAACTAATAGAAGTTATGAGTCAAATGGATTTAACAGATATCTATAAAACATATCATCCTAAAACAAAAGAATATACCTTCTTCTCAGCACCTCATGATACCTCCTCCAAAACTGACCATATAATTTGGTCACAAAACAAGCCTCAACAGATACAAGAAGATTGACATGATCCCATGCATCCTATCAGATCACCATGGACTAAGGCTGTCTTCAATAACAACAAAAACAACAGAAAGACCACACACACATGGAAGTTGAACAACACTCTACTCAATGATACCTTGGTCAAAGAAGAAATAAAGACAGAAATTAAAGATGTTTTAGAATTTAATGAAAATGAAGGCTCAATATACCAAAACTTATGGGATACAATGAAAGCAGTGCTAAGAGGAAAAGTCATATCTCTGAGGGCCTCCAAAAAGAAACTGGAGAGAGCATACACAAAGAGCTTGACAGCCCATTTGAAAGCTCTAGAATAAAAAAGAAGCAAATAAAACCAAGAGGAGTAGATGGCAGGAAATAATCAAACTCAGGCCTGAAATCAACCAAGTAGAAACAAAATGAATTATACAAAGAATCAACAAAAACAAGAGCTGGTTCTTTGAGAAAATCAACAAGATAGATAAACCCTTAGTCAGACTAACAAGAGGGCACAGAGACTGTATCCAAATTAACAAAATCAGAAATGAAAAGGAAGACACAACAACAGAAACTGAGGAAATTCAAAAAATCATCAGATCCTACTACAAAAGCCTATACTCCAACAAAACTGGAAAATCTGGATGAAATGGGCAATTTTTTAGTTTACACCAGGTACCAAAGTTAAATCAGGAACAGACAATCCATCTAAGCAATCCCATAACCCCTAAAGAAATAGAATCAGTCATTGAAATTCTCCCAACGAAAAAAAAGCCCAGACCAGATGGGTTTAGTGCAGAATTCTATCAGACCTTCAAAGAAGACCTAATACCAATACTCTTCAAACTATTCCACAAAATAGAAACAGAAGAAAGACTACCCAATTAGTTCTATGATGCCACAATTATGCTTATGCCTAAACCACACAAAGATCCAACAAAAAAAGAGAACTTCAGACCAATTTCCCTTATGAATAGCGCTGCAAAAATACTCAATAAAATTCTCCCAAAGCGAATCCAAGAACACATCAAAACAATCATCCATTATGATAAAGTAGGCTTCATCCCAGAGATGCAGAGATGGTTCAATATATGGAAATCCATCAATATATTCCACTATGTAAACAAAATCAAAGGAAAAAAATCACACGATCATCTCATTAGATGCTAAGAAAGTATTTGCCAAAATTCAACAACCCTTCATGGTAAAAGTCTTGGAAGATCAGGAATTCAAGGCCCATACCTAAACATAGTAAAAGCACTATATACCAAACCAGTAGCCAACATCAAATTAAATGGAGAGAAACTTGAAGCAATCCCACTAAAATCAGGGACTAGATAAGGCTGCCCACTTTCTCCCTACCTATTCAATATAGTACTCGAAGTCCTAGTCAGAGCAATTAGACAACAAAAGGAGGTCAAAGGGAGATAAATTGTAAAGGAAGAAGTCAAAATATCACTATTTGCAGATGATATGATAGTATACTTGAGTGACCCCAAGAATTCCACCAGAGAACTCCTAAACCTGATAAACAACTTCTGCAAAGTGACTATATATAAAATTAACTCAAAGAAATCAGTAGCTTTCCTCTATTCAAAGGATAAACAGGCTGAGAAAGAAATTGGGGAAATGACATCCTTCATAATAGTCACAAATAATATAAAATACATTGGTATGACTCTAACAAAACAAGTGAAAGATCTGTATGACAAGACCTTCAAGTCTCTGCAGAAAGAAATTGAAGATCTCAGAAGATGGAAAGATCTCCCATGCTCATGGATTGGCAGGATTAATAGAATAAAAATGGCTATCTTGCCAAAAGCAATCTACAGATTCAATGCAATCCACATCAAAATTCAAACTGAACTCTTCATAGACTTAGAAAAATCAATTTGCAACTTTATTTGAAAAAACAAAAAACTCAGGATAGTGAAAATTATTCTCAACAATAAAAGAACTTCTGGGGCAATCACCATCCCTGACCTCAAGCTATATTACAGAGAAATAGTGATAAAAACTTTATGATATTGGTACAGAGACAGTCAGGTAGATCAATGCAATAGAATTGAAGACCCAGAAATGAATCCACACACCTATGGTCACTTGATCTTTGACAAAGGAAGCAAAACCATCCACTGGAAAAAAAAGGCAGCATTTTCAACAAATGGTGCTGGGTCAACTGGCGGTCAGCATGTAGAAGAATGCAAATTGATCCATTCTTATCTCCTTGTACAAAGCTCAAGTCCAAGTGGATCAAGGACCTCCACATAAAATCAGATACACTGAAACTAATAGAAGAGAAAGTAGGGAAGAGCATTGAACACATGGGCACAGGGGAAAATTTTCTGAACAGAACACCAATGGCTTATGCTCTATGATCAATAATAGACAAATGGGACCTCATAAAATTGCAAACCTTCTGCAAGGCAAAGGACACTGTTCTTAGGACAAAATGGCAACCAAAAGATTGGGAAAAGATCTTTACCAATCCTACATCTGATAGAGGGCTAATAACCAACATATACAAAGACCCCAAGAAGCTAGACTGGAGAGAATCAAATAACCCTATTAAAAAATGGGGTCCAGAGCTAAACAAAGAATTCTCAACTGAGTAATATCAAACGGCTGAGAAGCACCTAAAGAATGTCTAATATCCTTAGTCATCAGGGAAATCTAAATCAAAACAACCCTGAGATTCCACCTCACACCAGTCAGAATGGCTAAGATCAAAAACTGAGGTGACAGCAGATACTGGTGAGGATGTGGAGAAAGAGGAACACTCTTCCATTGCTGGTGGGATTGCAAACTGGTACAACTGTGGAAATCAGTCTGGAGGTTCCTCAGAAAATTGGACGTAGTACTACATGAGGACCTATCTATACCATTCCTGGGCATATTCCCAAAATATGTTCCAACATAAAATAAGGACACATGCTCCACTATGTTAATAGTGGCCTTATTTATAATAGCCAGAACCTAGAAAGAACCCAGATGTCCTTCAACAGAGGAATGGATACAGAAAATGTGGTACATTTACACAATGGAGCACTACTCAGCTAACCAGGAACTCACTCTGTAGACCAGGCTGGCCTCAAACTCAGAAATTCACCTGCCTCTGCCTTCCAAGTGCTGGGATTAAAGGCATGCGCCACCACTGCCTGGCTGAAATTCTTAAGCAAATGGATTAAACTAGAAAATAGCATCCTGAGTGAGGTAACCCAATCCCAAAAGAACACACATGGTATGCACTCATTGATAAGTGGATATTAGCCCAAAAGCTCGGAGTACCCAAGATACAATTCACAGACTACATGAAGCTCAAGAAGAAGGAAGATCAAAGTGTGGATGCTTCAGTCCTTCTCAGAGGAGAGAGCAAAATACTCACGGGAGGAAATAAGGAGATAAAGTATGGAGCTAAGACTGAAGGAAAGGTCATCCAGAGACTTTCCCACCTGGGGATCCATCCCATATACAGTCACCAAACCCACACACTATTGCAGATGCCAAGAAATGCTTTCTGATAGAAGCATGATATAGCTGTCTCCTGAGAGGCTCTGCCAGAGTCTGACAAATACAGAGGCAGATGCTTGCAGCCAACCATTGGACTGAACATGGGGTCCCCAATGGAGGAGTTTGAGAAAGGACTGAAGGAGCTGAAGGAGTTTACAACCCCACAGGAAGAACAACAACAATATCAACTAACCATAGTCCCCAGAGCTCCCAGGGACTAAATCACCAACCAAGCAGTACACATGGAGGGACCCATGGCTCCAGCGCATGTGTAGCAGAGGATGTGCTTGTCTGGCATCAATGGGAGGAGAAGCCCTTAGTCCTCTGAAGCCTTGATGCCCCAAGGGAAATGCCAGAGTGGGGAGGCAGGAGTGGGTGGGTGGGGGAGCACCCTCATAAAAGCAGGAAGAGGGAGAATGGGATAAGGAAGTTCTGGAAGGGAAACCAGGAAAGGGAATAACATTTGAAATGTAAATAAAGAAAACATCCAATAAAATAAAATAAAAAAAGGAATGCCAATGCACATTTGGGAAAGAATATATAAAATTAGGTATTTCAATAAAACCATTTTTGTATTGCATTCACTACCATACATATATAGCACTCTGATTTCCTATAGCACCTTACACCTAATGGGGATTTATTAAAGGTTCATTGAGTGTATCTCCTCAAGCTACTCAAATCAAATAAAACTGACTCTACATTTCAGCAAGGAATTATTTCAAAACCAAGGCAACTAAGTACATTGCAAAATAAGGAATGTGCATAGGAAAAATCAGTATGATAGAAACTCTGATTAGAAATCGTAGAGAATTCCTGGTCATTTTTCCAACATATTATTTTGTCTAATAAGAGGTCAAGTAACAGATCGTCCTGCTAACCAAGTTTAACAAAGAATTTGAGGTTAATTAGCTCATTTCTTATTCTTTCACCAGCTAAATGACCTAACATTTATTGAAATATCTTCCAGATAGAACAAAAGCACAAACAAAAAAATTAAACTGCTACCTAGGGAATAATGTTCTTGTATTCTTCTAATGGAAAAGGTCACTATTGCTACAATTATAACTTTTAAAATTCAACTGCACTACAAGCATATTTATTAATGAGTCAAATATTATGTACTTGATCTCAACATATTCAACATATTAATAAGACTTTCCTGGTTTCCATTAGCATTTATTTTCATTTTCTTTAAAATTAAATTTTGGTAATAAAATTCTAATGAAACTGGGATGTCAGATACCTTGTTTAATGTCAAGTGAATGTACTAGACTTGGAGTTAAGAGATCCATGTTTTGAATCTATTAATCCTTAAATAAACTATATATGCATTACTATAAACTTCAACACTTGTATACATAAAACACAATGATACTCCAAAGGAATATTTATGAGGGTTGAGTGGAATTGTTTTGCGACTATGATGTGCAGAACAAAAGAGTTCAAATATTATCGATCATTTTACTTTCGCTTTATTCCTGTCCATATAGCATGAACCCATGGTCCTCTTTAGCATACAATTAGAGCAGCCCTCTATACTATGATATTGGCAGAGACACAATGACACTTCATTTCCTCTCAGATCTGCTTTATAGACACATTGAAATCATGAGTTTGAGGAGAAAGATGAACATGATCTCTTCATTAGCTGCCATATAATAAATAAAACTCTGAACACATCTCGCGAGAAGGAGATGGACAGAAACCACAGCTCAGTCCAATAAAACAATACTCAAAAGTCAAAACACATCCATAGACTATGGCTACACCACCAAATGGTAATTATCCTCTCACCAACTGGCAATGTGCAGCTCTGGTTAGCAGTCTGGGGTTGCCTACTGGGCACAGTCCTTATGGCAGTCAAAGGTGTCTCGTGGCGTTAGTTCTCATGAATAACATACAGCACAAGTCTGTACTACCTGAATTCTTTGCACTCCAAGCTTGGCCTTCAAGACCTTTTCCTGTTTTGTGGTGTAAGGAAGACATTCCAAAGGCTAAATGTTCATTACAAATGCTAACTAGCAACCCAAAACATATCCTCCTTGCCAGGAGAGCTACAAAGTGAAGCTAACATATTGAAATAGGATCGGTGCCTCTGTTGAAGCTGAGATCTGTATGATCATGACTACCTACCTGGTAACTATTTTTACTTTCTTTGGAATCACCACAGTCTGCTTTGATAACAAAGCAGTAGCAAGGATGAATTGACAGTCACAAATCCAAGGCTTTGTTAACAAGGGACCTTTATTCTTTCTTCTCTGAAAAAGAGTGTGTGATCTGTTTTGGTTTGCTTTCTGACCTAGAGCCACCTCCACAGCTGATACTTGATGCATTTCCTTATACTAACATAAGTATTTCCTGTTACCTTTGGACAAGAAACTCTTTCTGAAGGTTTCAAATGGCAGATATACCAGGAGGACTGTGTGCTGCTGACTTCCCAAGTGTATCTTTCTTAGTTTGAACTATAAGAAAATGAGCATAAGTCTAGCTATTATATTCACCGGCTCTGTAGACAGGAAGAAAGCGAACTCTTCCAGTAAGGGACATAAGAAATGAGAGCATACCGATGATCTGTTGGCTCATCTTGCATTTTTGCTTTAACTTCTTATGGCCCCTACTGCTGTGTTCTCCATTTTCTTTATCTTCTTTGCTGATTTCCAACTCCACTGTGGCTGTTATCTGTCCCTGATGCCTGGAATAGTGCCTCGTTGCCATGGAAATAATCACTTTAAAAAACAATACAGTGCAATAAAATAAGTAATAATGAAAGCTTAGGCAGCCTGTACTGCAGCCAAGAAGGGAAGACAGAGCCAGAAATAGAACATAAACTCATCAACATTAACTAGACCAGTAAACTTCACTCTTATTTCTTTTATCACTTTCATTTTCAAATACATCCCCCAAATGATAACAGGCAACCTGAAGACAAAAGATGTCAAAGTCATGGTAAAAATGAACCACGACCATGACACCATAAGACTGCATATGATGTACACCCACCATATTCAAGAAAGCTAATTTTTACAATGAGGTCCTCAACTTCCTCCCAATATATGTTTAAACTGAAACTGACATCACGTTGGGTGTTTAGGTCTCATCCTTTCCCAGTAACGTTGTTGAAACGCCCTATATCCTAACAGAAAACCTTTTTTTCCTTTATCACATCTGACTTGAGAGACACAGAATTGTTGGTTATGACAAGGAAGGATGTCCCATACTATAAACAAATTAATTAATTATAATTGTAAACAAATCAGTTAATTAATAGCTACTAGACAATGCAATATGAATCTTGCAAACCTACAAGGGAGGCTGTTTCAGTAATAGAAATCTGTTCAAGGTTTCCATCTTCCAGAAACTTGTAAAAATATGCAACAAAATAAATATATAATATGACAGTGAGTCAATTTAGGCTTCACATTTTACTTTCATAAGTTTAATGGTGGATAACCTCATATTAATTTTAAAGCAGTGTAGATAAAAGTTCAGATAAATAGGTCCTGGGCTGACAATAATGTTATAAAGTTGTTCAAATGTTTTCTTGGCTTGGCAGAGGCAGAAACTTCCTATTAGTTTTCAGAAGAAATACTATGAAAGCTTTCCAGCATAGAGCAGCAGAGGCAACACAGAATGTGTTCCAGGATATTCGTTGCCTTGAGGATGGAAGGGAACATGGCTGTGGGTTGATGAAATATCGTTAAAGCTAAGGGTCATTTCCTCAAAAAGTATTTAAGTGCATTTGTGACCAGATAAGTGCCCAGGGGTGACTACAATGATGGATATGACCTCTCTGAGACTTAAAAGCCCCTTCAGGAGGTACATAGTCCACTGGACATAGCAAATTACTAAATGGAGCTGCAGTTAATCATACTTAATGTTACATTAGCAATATGTGAAAGAAAAAGTTGACAGTGATTGAGCATTTTTAAATCAGTCCCTGGATAAGGCAATGAATATCCCCAAGGTCAAAGATCTGGCTCAGAGTCAATGTTGGTGAACATAGGAACTCTGGGTAGAAATACTCCCAGGGTCTCACAAAAAAAAAAAAAAAAAAAAAAAAAAGAACAATACAAGAGAAGATCACTGATAGAGAATGGGCTAATGGACAGTCACTAGTGGCCACACAGCAGTGATAGAGAATGGGCTAAAGGACAGTCCCTAGAGGCCATCAGATGGTAACTGTCTAGGACAACAACATTCTATGGCAAGCCCAGTAGTCAACGAAAGAATGGTAGAGTGGAGGAGATGCCAATTAGGACAAAGGAAATGAGGCAAGGTATATAGTGATATATCTTATATCATCAAAGTGACATAAGAAGGATAATTAGAATGTAAACATCAGTGGGTAAGTGTTTGGAGTGAAAGAGAATTCTTTCCTCAATACAACTCATGGATGAATAAGACTGAACCATCTTCCTAGAATGCCTGGGAATGAGACTAGATTTTACTTAGCATGGGGACTACACCGTTCCTCTTTGGTATTTATTGAACACCCACTGTTTTCTAAGTACATAAGTCCTCATTGGAATGACAATAAAATCCATTTTAATCTTTAATCAGTCAAGGGATGCTTACTGAGCCTGGATCACAAGTACGCCTAGAAGGCATTTAGTTAGCTTATTTGGGGTGTGACAGAGATTGCTACTGTGTAATTGGGAAGTAAAAGGTATCTGAGTAAAAATAAGACAAATATGGCCACATTTGAGTAATTTGTTTACTGTAATAACGATTAAAATACGGACAGATTGCTGGCTAGATGATGATTCTGAAATGTCATTGAAAGTAAATGTAGTAGAAATTTATATAGTTAGTGAAACAATTATGAGATTTTAATTGTCTAACAAAGTTTTGGTCAATGAAGATCTGTATGAACAGGGCTCCCTACAATTACATACCCTAGTGACATTGTGACACCATAATCTGTATAAGGATATGCCATGATGTTACACAATGGCAGAACTGCTTAGTCATACAGCTATTAGAGTCTATGTTACATTTAAGGAAATTATCACTGTAAGTGATCAGGTTAAGTGTCTAATGTGGCAAGCTCAGGCAACTGGACCATTTAACATAAAACCTAAATACCTCAGGGTGTGGTTCTCAGCCTTCCCTCCATATAGTTCCTCATGTTGTGGTGACCCCCAACCATAAAATTATTTTTGTTACTATTTTATAACTGTAATCTTGCTACTATTATGAATCATAATGCAAATATTTGATATGCAGGATATCTGATATGCAACCTCTGTAACAGGGTTGTTTGACCCCTAAAAGTGTTGCAACCCACAAGTTGAGAACCACTGATCTAAGGAATAACATCGGATCAGCAATGATAGATGCCAAAGTAGGTGAGACCATCAAGGTAAATGAAGAGATCTTTATAAGAAGAGAAGATGCTCTGAAGTAGGGGCAAAGCAATGGGTAAAAGTCCCCTAAGAAGATGACTGGATGTGGCAAGGTAAAGATGGGGACTCAACAGGTCAACAAACATGGAGATGGGAAATTCTAGAATGAATTTCAATTTGCTGACCAGAGGACATTAATGTTTTTGAAGGAGGGGCCTTTGACCTCAGTTTTGGGCATGTGTCATGAGTTCTTAAGTTGCAACTGTGTAAATTATCCTCTGGGACTTAAGACAGCTCTAATCCTGACTCACAGCTATGAGCTCTATCTAGGTGAAGAGTCATGTGAGAAGATGAGGATTTTTTAGTGAGAACCAGAAGTTTAGAAATAAAACTTTGGGGTTAAGAGACTTTAAAAATAATGTGCAAAGGCAGAACCATAACAGGAGGAAAAGGGAAATATATAATATGATAATTACTGGCAGATAATTTGCCTACGTTTTCTTAGACAACGTTCTTTACTAACTTCAAACATCCCTTTAACAAGGGAAAAACTACTTTGCACTACCAGCTTAATCAAAAAAGGATTTACCAGAGTTTGTTATATTATCACATAAATGTATATCAAAAAGCCGATGAACAATGATGAAATATCACTTCATACCATCTGGATAAAAAAACAGTAAGAATTAGGTTTTAGGAAATTGGAACATTTGTGTGCCATTAATAGGAATTAAAAAATGATGTTGCCACAACAGAACATACTGCGGCATTTAGTGCCTCAAAATATAGAGAATGATCTGATAATCTCACTTGAGGATGCACATTTAAAAGAAATAAAAGTGAAATCTTTCCCAGACACATATCTATATTTGTGGCTACATTAAAACCATAGTTCAATCAGGGAAGTAGAGCAATCATGAATGAGGAAGAAAAACTATGACACACACAAAGCCCCCAAGAGCAAGGACTTTTGTGGCAGAATTTTCCCTGTCCAATTAATTTAAATATTAATACAACAAGAAGCCTGTGATTGGACAGGGAAAAGAGGGCGGAGCTAAGGGTTTCAGAAACAGGAGAAGGAGAAGAAAGCAAGATGGAGGATGAACCAAACTATTTAGATTCTGCATGGCTTTAAATAGCCACAGGTAGCTATAATAAAATATAGGGATAGAATAATTTGGATAACTTGTCTAATCTATGTGGGCAGCTAACTGCGAGATGGACGGGCATTGCAAGGAGCTGGCATGGTAGAGACCCATCAAGGGAACTTAGCAAGTTGAGTGGAGACGTTTTGGGAGCCAGAGAGTCTGCTGAGATAAGAACACCCCGCTGGTGCCATGTGGCCTGCCAGTGCCTGGTGTAGCACGGGATATTGCTAGTCTTTTTTAATATTTCCCACAACAGACTTTCTGATACATACTATAGGACAGCTGAACTATGAGGATGCCTTGCTTAAATAAGCAAGCATGAAGGATATGATGAGATTCCACCCTATAGTATCTTCAAGTTGGGCAATCAATAGCAAGAGAGACTAGAGTGTTGGCTACAAGTTCTAGTTGCACAGGAAGAAAGCTATCTGGAGATGGGGGAGTGGTAAATGTATTTAACAACAGTGAACACTACACAAAAAAGATTATGATAATGATTTTCAGGTGACACATGTTTGTTTTGCTGCAATTGTTTTAAAATTTATGATAGTTTTGAAAATGTCGTTAATGACTAAAACTGATTAAAAAGCAATTCAAATCAGATTTGTGTTGTTTTGCTCTAACTGACTAAGCAGCTATAATTTTCACCTTTTTATCTATGCAATATCCAAAATTAACTACAGTAGGGTGCTTACTTCTGTAGTCAAATAGAAATCATTAAAACAAATTTGTCTTGACTGTCTAACATAGCCAGAGTGACTACCTAACACAGCCCAGTTGACCACCTGTGGTGGTTTGAATATTCTTGGCCCAGGGAGTAGCACTATTTGGAGGTGTGGCCTTGTTGGAGCAAGTGTGTCACTGTGAGCATGTACTTTGAGACTCTTGTCCTAGATGACTGGAAGCCAGTCTTCTCCTAGAAGCTTTCAGATGAAGATATAGAATTCTGAGCTCCCCCTGCACCATGTCTGCCTGGATGCTGCCATGTTCCCACCTTGATGATAATGGACTGAACCTCTGAACCTGTAAACTAGCCCCAATTAAATGTTGTTCTTATGAGAGTTGCCTTGGTCATGGTGTCTGTTCACAGCAGTAAAGACCCAAAGAAAGCACCTAACACAGCTGAGTTGAAGGTGAATCTTCAGCAAGTGTTCAGAGTTGACTGTATTAATGATTTTCATCCTATTAATCACGAGTCTGCCACAGATAAAGAACAAATATTTACTAAAATGCACATTGGCTAGTACATTGCATAAAGAATGGTATATGCAGGATTGAAGAGATGGCTCAGTGCTTAAGAGCACTTGCTATTTTTCTGCAGAACCAGAGTTTAGTTTCCAGTACCTATGCCAGGGAGCTCATACCCTCTGTACCTGCAGCTCCAGGAAACCCAATGCTTTGGCCTCATGGGTACCTCCACTCAGACACACACACCTGTACTTACATAGTCACAAAATAATAAAAGTAAACCTTAAAAAAAGGATGATGTGTTCTTTAACTACTACTGAGTACTACTCATTATTAAGTCTGGAAATCTCATTCATGTTTGTACAATAATTCTCAAAGTCAGTAAATTAATTAAATCTCATTGAACAGTAAGTGCATCTAAGACACTATATTGCTTCCAGGATAAATGAGCTATATGTTTTATCATAACAAATGTGTTGCTATAGTAGAAGTTACTGTTCTCTCTCTCTCTCTCTCTCTCTCTCTCTCTCTCTCTCTCTCTCTCTTCTCTCCTCTCTCCTCTCTCCTCTCTCCTCTCTCTGTGGCTCTGTCTTTCTCTCTCTCTCTCTCTCTCTCTCTCTCTCTCTCTCTCTCTCTCTCTCTCTGTGTGTGTGTGTGTGTGTGTGTGTGTGTGTGTGTGTGTGTGTGTGAATAAAATTATCCACTGTGTTGCAAAAGGTGATGGAGTCTTCAGTTTACATTAGTGGATAAAGCTTAATTTTAGAACAGCTTTTATTTCAATAAAAAGTAAGGAAAAGATATATATCCCCCAGTGACTCCTGTCATTGCAGGTAGACAACATCCCTGACCCTGTTATATCATACCTCAGTGGTACTCAATAAATTAACAAGTCGCCAGCCTCCCAGTCCACATTTCATGCTAGAAGTCACTCTGGATGTTTTTACTTCACAGGTACACATATCCCTCATTGTAGCTTCATACATAGAGTGTTCCTGTGTAAAATCCCCTGTGCTTTGCCATTCATCTTACCAATCCTCCTCACCCCCAAAAAGTGAAACCTCCATTTTTGTTCCCTGTGCTTCTATTTTATGGAACTCATGGTTACATCATACATCACTTTTTTATTTCATACTGACTTCTTTCACTTGCCATAAAATATTCATCTGTTTCCTGTAAAGATTTTTGGAGCCTTCTAGACCTCTTCTATGTATTACTAACAATACTACACTACCTGGATGTACCAGAGCTTATTTATCTCAGTTTTCCACTAAGATTTCTTGATCTCTCCACATTTTGATAATTTCTTTTCTTTATTGGATATTTTCTTTATTTACATTTCAAACATGATCCCCTTTCCTAGTCTCCACTCCGGAACCCCCCTATTCCATTCCCCATCCCCCTGCCTCTATGAGGGTGCTCCCCCATCTACCTACCCACCCCCACCTTCCTGCCCTGGCATTCCCCCTACACTGGGGCATCGAACCCCCAAAGTGCCAAGGACTGCTCCTCCCACTACTGTCCAACAAGGCCATCCTCTGCCACATACACAGCTGGATCCATGAGTCCCTCCATGTGTACTCTTTGGTTGGTGGCCCAGTCCCAGGGAGCTATGGAGGGTCTGGCCAGTTGACACTCTTGCTTCCCCCACAGGGCTGCAAAACCCATCTTTCTCCATTCAAGAAAAATGGAAGTCCATGGGCTGAAGGTGTAACTAAAACATCTGCTTTCTCCAGCCCATCTCTACCTTTGGACCAGCCAGTTTTCCTTACATGCTCAAGACACAGTCTTTTCTGAATCACAAGTCTTGTTTACCTACTTTGCCATCACAGAGTTCATTGTAGGATATTTCCTTGATATTCCAAATACTAATATTGGTCTCAACCAACAGCTGACAGTCATTTATTATTGGTGACTTTAGTGATTCTTATTCTGCATATCCACTAGCTTGAAGGGAAAAAAAAGCAGCCACATAGCTGTAGCAGCACCTTTTAATTACAGCTTGCAACTTATAGAAACTGGTCTTTCTTGACAGCCACAATCCTTAGGTTTACACAAGCAGAGCCACTGACTGTATGTTGTCCCATGACTGAGCGATCTCTATCCTTTGCTAAAGTGTACATCCAGTAACCTGTTGTCATGATGAATAGTTGCCCGGTGAGCACAGAAATTTTGAATGTGACAAGAGCTGTGGGTCACTCTAACAGAAATATCCTGGCTTCAAGTCTACACATATATGTATTGCTTTAATACCATCCCTTCTTATTTATAATAAATGATAGATGTTAGATAGATAGATAGATAGATAGATAGATAGATAGATAGATAGATAGATAGAATTGTGTTATTGATTTGTTGTTTGGGGTGGGTTATTAGAAGGCCCTATTATTTAAAGAATATGTCGACTGACAAGGATGTTAAGGGAACATTATTTCAGAAACAAAGAATTTCAATTTGTATATAAGAAATAAAAGAAGCCATGAACATGTCCCGTGAGGCCAAGCTAGGAAGGGAGTTTTGTGGAAGAACTCCACTGCCATCTAAGGCAGTTCATGAGTCCACTGAACCCACTGTGAAGATGTAGAAGGTCTACGATACATATTGTTGAAGGAATGAGGCAGAGAGCAGTGACATGGTCTAATAGGGAAGTGTGACAAAGTTTCTACACACATGATACAAGACAAAGAAAAAAGCCAGCACAAGTCAGCTGGCCACAGAGACTCTCCATTTCCTAGGTAAGATAAATTTTACTGTTGCTAGAAAATGGGTGAAATTTTAATGGGCAAGAGAAAACCGGCAACTACTATTTTTTGTTTGCTGTTTGTTTGCTCACCAGGATATCTTAGTATGTCCAGTTTTCAGTTTTCAGTCTTTTGAGTCTGGTGTGTATTTTTACTGTTCCAACACAAAACACACATTGCGAAAGAAATACTGCATAGTATCTGGAATCATTTAGCTGAGCTTACATATTCTCCTGTCACCACATAAAATAAAAATGAGATGATAAAATCCCAATGATTTTATTTTTATATTTTTCATTTTTCATTTTATATTTCTGTAATTCTCTCTAAAATATTGGGAAACAAGTGTTGCTCTCTATTGGGTCATAAGGAATCAAGATAAACTCCTTTAAAATAAAACAGTAGGTTTAAAATAAGACAAGATTTTAGCTTACTTTTACAATGATCAGTTTAGTGTCTATTTCAGTACAAAACACTCAGCACATACTAACACCTGGAACTCATGGTTTCTAACCCAGGAAATCTGCTGGGTTGGGTAGACAGCAGCCCTAGAAATACTTGTCATTAATAGAGGCAGGGCAGATAAAATAGTGAATATTTCTGGTATATAGAGATAAATCCAAGATATTTTTGAGGGCCAAATACCAAATGCCATTCTTAAATACCAGGAAGATATATGAAAAGATTTATAGGAAAATGCTCAGCTAACACTTAATGGATGACCAGAAATTACTATGAATTTTTTTAACCATCAAGATAAAGTCAATTTAAAGATGGCTTAGATCTTTAAACCTTAGGGGAAATTGGAGTGCCTGAGGCAGACTCAGGGATCTACCATACCCCAAAATATATATCCTATATCTCAAATAAGGATTCGAACCACCCTGGCCTTGACTAAAATAAACTAACATATCATTCCACAGTCTACAAACATAGAGATATTCAGAGGAAATGCTTTGTATATGACAAGATGCTAGGTAAGCCTCTTCTTGGTGGTTTTGCCATCAGTGCTCAATAAGATCAAATAAAAAATTAACACTTGATTACAATTCTAAGGAAAAAGGGAGTGAAGTAAGGAAAAGAGGAGCTGGGTTTTGCTTCCATATAAAAAGCTGTCTACAAAGGTCATACCAGACAAGGCCCCTCCTTCTTCACTTGGTAGAGGAATACGACCAACACAAGGAGATAGGAGTATTAGCCAAATGCACCCATGTGGGAAGGCAAGAATCCATACCAGGGTCTGAATATCCAAGAGACATAAAGAAAGAGGGAAGACATAATCCTTTATCCTCTTCCCCATCTGAGCCAGTGGGTTCATCTCCCAGTCAGGGGAAGAGATACCACAGGTTAAGGCGCATGGTTTGATTCAGCAATTAAGTGATCCTGGCCCATAGTTTCCAAATTTATATTGTATAATGTGCTCTGCAGGCTAATTAGAATATATATTATACAGACAACTTTTCAAGTAAGGAAATAACCAAAAGGGATAGGAAAAGCCATCATGGAAATAAAGAGGTTGAGTCAGAGTGCCAAGCCTGCCACCAGAGCTAGCAACCCCGAGCTCTGCCCTCACAGCTCTGGTGATCAAGAATAGTATGTAACTTCCTCATTCTTCTCTCATAAATACATAAATGGATTGTGTTTATAACAGTACTTACTTTATAATAACTCATATTTTTTATTGTCCTCAACGGTCATGACTCTTAAATCATTTGAAAGCTCAGTTTTAATCCTAACAACTTTGATACCGAAATCGAAGTATGCACAGCTGTGAAAGAATTCCTCCCTCCAGTTTCAGAATTCCTGAGGACAATAAATTCAATTATATTCAGTAACCTATATGAAATTAAATGATAACTGTGTGCTGGTTTGAATGAGAATGGCCCCCATAGGCTCATGCATTGGAATACTTAATCTCATTGGTGGAACTGGTTAAGAAGGATTAGGAGTTGTGGTCTTGTTGAAGAGATGTAGCCTTATTGGAGGAGGTGTGGCCTTGTTGAAGGAGGTGTGGCCTTATTGGAAGAGGTGTGGCCTTGTTGGAGGAGGTGTGTCATTGGGATGAGTTTGAAGTTTCAAACGGCCTGGGATATTCCCAGTTACCCTGTTCTGTTTCCTACCCTCAGATCTAGATGTGAGCTCTCAGTTGTTCTTACCACAATTCCTCTGCTCCACCATCCTAGACTTGACCTTCTGCCCAATTAAGTGTTTTCTTTGATAAACTGCCGTGGTCATAGTGTTCTGTCACAAAAATAGAAAAGAAACTTATTTTAAAATGTCTGCAAATTATTTATTTACATCTTCCTCTACATTTAAATCATATGTAGATTATTCAAAATACCCACTATGGTGAAAATGTTTTGCAAATAGTTGTTATATTCTATTGAGCAACAATGGCAAGAAAAATACATTTACATATGCAGTTTGCACATATTTTTGTTCAAATATTTTTATCCAAAATCAGTTCAATCTATGGTCATGTAATGTACAGATGCAGGCAGCAAACTACACTCATTGTTAGACAAACCATTTAGAGTTAGTGAAGTCTCTACACAGTAACATTTTAGATTTCTGATTTATTATGCCTATGTACTTAGAAGCCACACATTGTAGCAAATTACTACATTCCCTGTGCTTACTTTCTTGGAATAAATATTGACTTTAAATTATTCATGGGGATTGTTTTATATTGCACCAGAGTACACCGAGACCCCGAATTACGTTTTCTTGAATCTGTACCTTACCCTTGCCTGCACACAGAGGGAGCCATATAAGTTGCACATATAAGAAACAAGCTAATGGAGATCGACGCTTGAAGATGGAGCTATTAGAATGTAAGTTAATAACTTCATTCATCATTACATTTCTAGTAGACTAAATTTTGGGACACAAAAGAATAAATAGCAAACTTTATAGCCTAATATTATTATATTTTAGGAGCCAATAGTATATATAAGTTAATTAGCTAAAGTTGCCCAAATTTATTGTTTTGCCTAGATATTTTTACTTGACTATTAGCAGATTTTAGACTTGACTCTGCTATTTTACAGGTTGTTCATCAATATTTTAATTTATTGTGTACTTTTGTTTTCAAGATTTAATGGCCTCCTAAGGTGTAAATTCTAAAGAATGGACTAGGATATATATTCTCAAATGAACTAGGGTATATATTGGCAAATATGTGTTATTCCTGCTGGTAAGATCTACATGTATTTGTAAAATGTTAATGAGTGCTTAGAACTATCAAGACTCTAAAATCATGTGGGTTAAAGGCTTGCACACACAAAGCTAGCAGTAAACAAACCAAAAATATATATTTAAACATCAATACACCCAAGGTTATGAGAATTCCATTTTGGAGTCCCTGTTTTTCTCCAAGGGCACAGAGACAAAGACTTCAGTCAAGCAATTTTATATTATTGGAAGCATTACCACCCACTTATCTTAACCAAAAGTTAAAAATCTACAGTTAAAGTGAAAAAAGGTATTTGTGTTTAGTGACGGGGCTGTAAGCTATACCAATCTGAAACACCCTAGACTTGTCCTGTTCTGTACGAACTGTTAGCCACCTCTGAGTGAGACAAGCTGGTGACGGCTATTAACTTAGCAGTTAGTACAGAAAATATGTTGAAGGTGGAGGAACATGATTCTGGGGAGTTGAAAGGATTAGGAGGCAATCCACAAACATAAGCAACTAAGACTCTTCTTTCCTCTGTTGCGTCCATTTTCTGTGTGTCCATTAGGCCAAATATCAGGGAGTAAATCTGAAGGCAGGAGAATCCTTTGGGTTTAACCATCTAAGACAGTCAGTCTATTCCAATTAAGTGTGGCCTATTTTTTTTGAAAAACAAACTGTATTTTATTTGTTATTATTTACATAATGTACACTTAGTGTACACAAATTAGCTTTTTTTTTTTTTTTTTTTAACTGAGGAGCAGGTGAAAAGGGAAAAGTACCCATAAATTCAACCACTCAGATACAAGACCATGATTGCAATGTCTGGCCTTTTGCAGTATCACCTTCAGGCATGTTTTTGCAGCCAACATTCCTGTTGAACAATGTATCAGGAACCATTTTAAACCTTTCAATATATTTCTATATAATTTACAAAAACTGCATAGTATATTTTGTTATATAAACCATACTGTTTATTTGACCAATCTTCTGTTTTAAATATTTAGCTTACCTATTTTAAAGACACTTAGAGTCATTTAAAAGCATCCTTTGAAACTCAAATGTCAAACTAAAAAAAAAAAAATCACTTCTGCTTAAAAGAAAATTACACCAAAATAAATTACTGTCTATATTGTAAATGGGTTTAATACTCTATAGCAAACAGAAATTTCTAAAATAACAAAAAATAAACTATATCCACCTACTGCTTAATAACTTATTTTGTGATCTTAGCTAATGTTAGGTATATAAAAATATAAATTACATAAAGATATTTTTAAAGAGCACCCAGCAAAACAAGTGTTCTCATCTCATTTCACAGTGATGAAATTGAAAGCCATAAAGCTTAATATGTTCATATTTCAATCTGGAACAAATAGCAAAACAAAAACATAAACATAATAACTGATATTTTCTTTTTCTTGGTTTGGCTGATACTTTTTGTTTTTCCTGGTTCTTGCTGTTTGAGATGGTATCCCTCTGTGCTTGCCCACACTGGTGTCCTGCCCCTGGACTTGCCCACGCTGGCCTCCCGCCCCTGAGCTTGCCCACACTGGCGTCCTGGCTCCTAAGTTGAAGCCATCATTCTGCTTCAACACTGTGAGCAGTGGAGCTGGTTTTTAAGGGTTTGAAAATTCACAATTTTACAATGTCCTAGGCAATCATTATTCCCCATTTTTCACAGAAATCTTTTGTTGAAGCTTTTAGAAATAGAGCCAGGAATCTGCCTCGATCCAATTAATCCGAAAGTATACGATGCTTAATATTTTTCTTTTAAATTACAGGTGTAGAGGCAAGCTTTCTTAAGTGAGGCAGGTGGAGAATGCGAGTAGGCATGGAGAGAGACAGCCATTAGAAAGGGGGAAGAGAAGAAAACCTCTCCAATTATTCTGTAAGTGCCCTGTGTTCTTTAAGGCATGCTTTTCATCCTTGCTGCCTAACAATGTGTGTGAGTGCCACCTAATTACCATGCATGCTAAGTGGCAACCTGGGTTAGGTAGAAGGCCAGATCTGTCAAGTCTCGGAATGGCCTGGAAGGCTCTCCTCAGCAAAGCCTTGAATGGAGAAAGCCAAGGAGGATGGCAGCAAGAGAGGATCTGAGGAGAAGTCTGTGCCATGCCCATAGGCATTGAAGTCTGGTAGCCTGTGTTATTTGAAACTAAAGGATATACATTTTGAAAAATAAATGTTGACTTTAGCGAGGGAGAAATTGCTCTGAACTGTTCTATAAAAATATTGAAGGTTTGAACTCTATGTAACATAAAGGACTGTTCTTTTCTTGATGTTATTTCATAAAAGGGATAGGAGGAGTTATCCAACCTGCTGATAACACAGCTGTTAATGGGCAGGTGTTGGCTAGGTGCTTCTGGGAAGATTTGTGTCACCGATGAGCTAATCTGAGCCCAGAGAATCAAGTTGTCAGGTTGGTTATCACTGTTACTGAGGCATACTTTTATGCATATACACTACTAAATGTAAAGGACTTGAGATAACGTTGAGGTGACATACACAGAATGCACTTTAGAGTGCATTTAGATGGTTGTGAAGTGAGTACCTGGTGAACACTGGCCAAGATTTTCCATAGATATACCCAGGGCTCCACCTGCATGAGCCATGTAAACACAGGGGAAGGCATTGCAGAAAGTAAGAAGTCAATAGAATAAACTTGAGAGTTGGTGGCTGTGTAGCAAACTAGTAATGAAGAAGTGCTGTTAGCAGAATGAGGGGCTAGAGATGACTCAACAGGTAAAGGTACCTGCTCCCAAGACTGACGATCTGAGTTTGGTATCCAGAGTCCCATACAGTGAGGGGAGAGAACCAACTCCCGCAAGTTGTCCTTTATCCTCTACAGGCACATCATGAAAGATACACACTAAATAAATAAATACAATAAATGAAACGAAGTCAATGCATTGGGTTGGGACAAGCATGATGATGAAGGAAGTCATAGGAAAACGAAGTAAGGTCCAGTCACTACACGTGAAGGCCTAGCTTCTCTGTAAATGAAGCTAGAAGTTGTAGATTCTGAAGGGGTGGCTTCATCTGAGGGCTCAAAAAACATCCCAGAGCAGGAGAAACAAAACCTCAGGAACATTATCTGCATCTCCTAGATCTCCATACAGCAGATCACCAGCCTCACCTCGGGGTTCCGATTATGTAATTACGGGGTGACATGATACTCCACATTTTTTACAAATTTCCTTTTTGTGACTACCTGAAACATTCCTTCTATTCCCAACCATTTGTTGGATTAGATAGAGTCAACCCATGTGTCCATTGCGCCTACAGTCTGCCACCCACTACATGATATTACTATATGCAAGTTACTTAATATCTCCATTTGGTTACCTCAGTAATACCATGCTGATAAAGATTACCTCATGAGTTACATAAGGATTCAATATGAATATATATTAAAAAAGAGAAGTGTCTAGATTATTGAATGGTTAATGGCAGTTAATGCAGAAAAAAACTTGGAAATATTCTTGGAGAACAGTTGATGTTGGCTTCAACGTTCAAGCATTTCCTTTTCTTTACCTCAGACTATACATACCTGCAAAGCTTACTATATAGAAACAGCTAACACCCTTGTTTGCAAGTTCAAACACAAATGAGTTCTTAATATTAGGTAATTATAATATGGCAAAAATTTTCCTAATAATTTCAGAGTGTAGGCATTATTTGGCATAATAGTATTGGCTTGGGCAAAGTAAGTTAAAAGCAAAAATCAACTTATACACACACAATCACTAATGTCAATAAACCACATGGTCAACGATCATAGTTCCATAGATTTATTTCATTTGTAAGTTAAATTAAATTGATTATTTTTCCTGGATAGAACAACAACAACAAAAAGTTATCCATGACTAGGGAGCCTAGAGATCCTTTAATGAGTATGTACTGTTGATATGGGCACAACCATGTCCAGGACCAAGGTCACAGACTCATGGAAAACTGGCAAAGACTTTCCCATACAGGTGAGGCTCAGAACTGATAAAATATTCCTCTGGTCTCATGTTGAATGTTGGCAGTGTGTGAAGCCAGTAGCAACCACAGCTGCTTGGACCATGTGACTGCTCCCCGACAGAGAACTCCTTCTCAGACTAGCTAACCCAGTGTCCCATTTGCTACACATAATAAACACCCCGAGGCTCCCGTTGTTGCTCTGTGTAGTTGGTACCACTATACTGGACTGCACAAATCACACCTCACTCAGCTTTCTCCATGAATGTCTGCCATTTTTTCATTCCTTTGCTCTCCACAAGTCTGCTCAAGGCACCAAGCCACGCTGGACATGGTACGTGACTGCCAATTAAAAACAAAATCTAAGCAAAATATCAAGTGCCATTTTTTGGAATAAAGTTTTTTTTTAAAAAAAGAATTTGGTGGCACCTCATCATGCCTGTGCATCTGCAGCAGGTGGAAGTCTCTCTTATCTGTAATCATCACACAATGTAGGCAGCACGGGTCCAGGAATCAGTATTTCAGTAAGCCAGATGTCTAGTACTCATGGAACACAAAGACAATGAAGTGCTCAGGGTTCCTTTGAAACAAGAAAACTTAAAAATATGAATAGACAGCTCCATTGGCAAAGGCTTTATGTGCAAGTCTAAGAACAGAGATTGATTCATGGTGCGGACATAAAAAGCGATGCTTGATGGTGCATACAACCAAAGCACTCAGGAGGCAGAAATAAGTAGAACCCAAAAGTCACTGGCTAGCCAGTCTAGCCTACTCTGTGAGTTCCAGGAGAGTGAGAGGCTATCTCAAAGAGCAAGGTGGACAATGCCTGATGAATTATACCCAAGATTGACCTCTAGAGTCCAAATGCATACATCTGTGACCATGCGCACACACAATCGAACACCACACTATATGCTGCCCTACACACACCAAAGAAAGGAACACCACCACTCACAAAATCTAGCAGCCAAAGCTCTTGACTATAGCTCTGAGGGAAAAGGAATTCTTGGTTTTTGTACCAATGTCTAACCTTGGCTACACTTTGATCCAAAAAGGACTAATACAGCATTCAGTAACTTTATGAATCAACCTGTGCTGTTCTTATTTAATATTCCTACAGATATTAAGTTGTTTAAAGGGTTACAGTTTAACTCACAAATATGTTGGTATGAAGTTTTCTAAAATCCAGTTTAGATAAGGAAGGTATTTTGAATTGAGGATCAAGATATACCACTTGGAAACAGGTGTCTCTTACTGCATTATTATGTTAGAAACTAAAATAATAAATCCCATACATTCATTTAACAAAGTCATTTTTAAAAATAAATAGGTTTTTTTTTTTCATACATTTTCTCTCAAGAAAATTATGGGAGGAAGACAAAGAAGCCCTGGTTAATTTTGTTTCACAGATGGCCAGAAAAGTAGAGTAATGTGTCCTAATCAAGTGGGCTATGTCCATCAGAATCAGATGGGAGGATAAGAGTGGAAGGAAGGGAATGGGTTATCTGGCTTTCAGGTTATGGTCCATAATCAGGGGAAACCAAAGTAAGATCTCAAGGCAGGAACTTGAGGGCAGGAACTAAGGCAGAAACCATAGAGGAATTCTGCTTACTGGCTAGCCTCCATACTTTGCCCAGCTTGCTTTCTTAGGCACTTAGGAACACCTCCTCAGTGGGGGCACAATTCCCAGTAGGACTGACCGACCCACATCAACCATTAATCAAGAAAATACCCGCACAGACTTTTCTAAATGCCATCTGATGGAGACATTTTCTCGTTAAACACAATTTGTTTTTGGAGAGCAGGACTTTGTCGACGCAAAATACTGCTTTTTAAAGTTATTATTTATAAGTACTGAATTAATTTAAATTATTTGGTAAAATAAAAAAAATTAGAGAAAATCAAAGAAAGGCTGTTTTAAAATAATTGATGTAGGCCAGGTAAAAATTCTGTTAGCCATCTGTAGATCGGGTCTGGCTAATTTTCTCACCATGTCTAATACCAAAATCTCTGCCTCCAAAGGGCAGGATTTAAAATATTTACAGGGCAGGACAGACTTGATGCAGATTACACAGATTTATAGGTGATCTCACCTCCAACATAGCTGCAGACTTGGACATTTTCGCTGAATATGTCACTCTAGGCAATATTGCTACAATATTCTGGCTATATCATATTATTTATTTTCAACACTGGGGATTAAAAATAAGTCCATGCACATGCTAGGCATGTGCTTTACCACTAAGCTGTCCACAGTCTTTAATTTTTTTTTTTTTATTTTGAAGCAGGATCTTCTACACTGAACTTGAATTTTTCCTGCCTCAGTATTCAGAGAATCGAAAACCAGCACAATATTGGATTTAAAAGTATCACACCATTTATTTTTCTTCTGCAAAGTGTTATACATTAAAGATTTATTGCCAAAGTTAACCAACATTAGGTACTATTGTCCTGATTTGGAGACACTGACAAATTTTAGAGTTGCATACTATATGGTTTAACTCTGAGATCCATTAATATGTAAAAGCTTCCCCTTCCAAACGCTCCCACTCATAGGTCAAGAGCTACAGATGCTCAATGCCTGATAAGAAAACGAGCCTCAGTCTCCTCCAGGGATGAGTAACTACATGGGTTGTCGAAATCCAATGTTTATTCCTGGACACATGTACATACAAGCAAAGCTAAATGAACGCAAAAGGTTCTATATAAATGTATGCAGACATATGCTTACATAGGGATATGCACGTAACAAGAATGCTCAAAAAAAAGAGGTTCTGAATTTGGGAAGGGGGCACATAGGAGGGATTACAGGGGGAGTAGGAAGGTGCTATGTGGATTGGGTGCTTATGTGTGCAGGTCTCAAAGTAACATTATTAAACCAAAGCTATGCCCTTTTAGTGTGTATGTGGGCGTGGAAAATGCAACGTTTCTGTGGTCTGCAAGCAACATAGTGACGTTCAACCAAAAAGGTCCTTCCTGTGTGCCTAGCTACTTGTTAATACTTGTAACACACAGGCTGAATTCTCAAGATCCCAGTGTGTGACAGCAATTCTTATTATGTAATCAGACAATTCTTTCATCCTGCAAACTCAGTTTTCCAGTGGTGTTTAATGGAATCCACTATTAAAGTGAGCAGGTATGTTAACCGATGGCTCCCGAAGGAAGCAAGGCCTGATGATGTGCTTGTTTTAGAACACAATATTCTGACGGTGAAGCTTCCTTACCACGTCAAGTCTATGCCCTTGACAAATCCTAAGATTTGTTTGGGAATTGCTGCAAATATATACATGAATACCTTTTACATTTTTTAAATGAAAAACTCTGTTTTAACTTCCACATAGTCTTCTTCGATATTGTTTTAGAAGCTACATTTCCCTAGTGGAAATGGCCTGTCTTGCTCTCCCATTCCCTTTCTTTCTCTCCTTCTTTCCCCCTTCTCCCTTCCCTGTGCCAAACTCTCCTAGTCAGAAGCCATGGATTATTTTTAGGATCAGTATGAAACTCTGGTGAGAACGTTATATATGCATATTAGGGCACACAACACTAAAGAGAACTGGGTATTGTTTCTGCCCCCCCCCCACCCCCCGTCCATGATTCATTCTGATCCCACCCACCCCACCCCTTTTCCTTAATTCAGTTGTTGTCTCCTTTGCTTTCTAGACATCAGCCAGTGGAGTTCTCCAATCTGGTCAAATTCCCTCTGCCACCTTGCCCTCATGATGGACCTTAGGGAGCTGCAGATGGCCAGTGTTGGGTGAGGAGGCCCTGTGCCAAAGCTCAAAGTTACAGGGAAATTGAAGAAGAAAAGTGGGAACTTCCAATGGGAACAGCATGTTCTGTAGCCAATAGTTACCTCCCTTCATTTGTCTCAGAAGAAATAGGGAACCTTCTCATGAATGAGTGGAGGTATCTGAAATACAGTTTAATATCAGGGATTAATAAAAATTAAACTTGTGCTGAATTCCAAACAAATTTTGGGTTTATTCCTGTGAAACCAATTACTTTTCATGATAATTTCTTAATTAACAAACGTAGCATATCTCAGACTCTCATGAATGGTTGTGGACACAAGAAAAAAATATTGAATCAAGCAAGAAGTTCAAATAATCTGTACACAGGCTGATCTTCCCTAACTGAAAATCTCAAAATGCAAAGTTCTTCAAAATTCAAAGGTTTTGGATGGCAACATGTTGCCAAAAGTTGAAAATTTCAAGCTATGATATCAACCTTTATCTACACAATTATGTAAAATAGTCTACAAATCTACACTTGGGCTGTAAGGTATTGAGGAAATGAAGATGAGCCTCATCTGTCAACATGGCTCTAAGATAAATCACCAGTATTTGTATGAAAATATTCAAATATCTGAACAGTTTTCAAATTGGAAAATCTGGTCCCAAAGATTCTGAAAAAGGATACATGTGTAAAACCCAAGAATGGCTTCTGAGCCATGAGCTAAATGCAACTAACAAAAGATTTCACAGAACTGAGCAAAGCCTGCTTGTGCATACACTGCTGGCAGCTAAGGCTTCAATATTAAAACAGACCTGCCGACTTACAAAAGACTATGGATTTTTATTCCACATAACTTTTTCATGCTCTTGCTTTTAGATACTTATATTAGTAAATTTACCAATTTTAAAATACTGGGCCGTCTGACATGCTTTTAAATACTGGGGGCAAAACACTCTACCATATAAGCAACATGCCAAGCACAGTCAAATTACTCAAACGGAAAAATATCAAAAGATATTCCAAAAACTTGAAATCAAAGTAAGCACACTATGTGGAAAATTTAGAAAGTTTTCTGCAAAAATGTATTGAAGTCACTGAAAATGTTTGCAAGTAAGAGAACCCCTCCCTTACCACACATACAGAGGCCAGCCATTTAAGGTATATACTTTCTGAATAAAGAAAATAAACCAAACATAACTCCACTCCATGCCTTCTAGTATTCTCAAAAGGAAGACTAAAAATAGAAATACAAATTGGCCAGCCCTGAAATAATAAATAATATAATCATATCAATATAACTAACATTACACGAACTGAGCAGATTTTATTTATATGTTTAGGAACCCACACACTATACACACGCACACACACACATTATATACACACACATACATAAACACACACTACACACACACATACATACTACACATATACACACATATATGTACACAGACACACACATACACACATATACCCCACACATACACACACCACACATATGCACACACACACATACATACATATACAACACATCCACCCTCTCACACACACCACACATACTACACACACACATACATACTACACATATACACACATATATGCACACAGACACACACATACACACATATACCCCACACATACACACACCACACATATACACACAGACACACACATACATACATATACAACACATCCACCCTCTCACACACACCACACACACCATACACACACAAACACACACACACACACACACACACACACACACACACACACACACACACAGAGTCAAACAACAAGAGATCAGAGGTGATGAATCTGAATAGGAGATGGGAGTTGTGCATGGGAGGGGTTGGAGGAAGGGAAAGAAAGGGGGAAATGATGTAATTGTATTTTAATTAAAAAATAAAAATAGAAATAACTGTATTCTTCCAGTCCTTTGAGTAAATAGGATAAAGTATAACCTTGGTGAAGAATGGTTCCTTTATTATACAATAAAAGAACCAAGAATAATAGAGCTCTACTTAAGATTAAGTACATTCAATTACACACAGTTGGAAAATATTAACAGTTGCAAGCAAGGTTTTAGCACTTGGATCAGCCAGTGGTTGAAAAGGAAAAGGGCATTTCTGTATTAATTATAAACCACAACTCAGAACTGCACTCACAGCAGAACCACAAGCAGGGCTGTGTCAAGGCAGGATTGTCAAGGCCTGAGGTATTGCTCAAGGTGCCCCAAATCCAGGGGCAGCCGCTCAGTTCCTCTCCCTCTGCTGGGAAATGTTTTTAGGACAAATAAATGTATAACACTTATGATAATCTCCTCTGGAAAGTGGCTTTACTCTGTCAACTCTCAGAAACTGTCACCAGGAAGTATTAGGCGGGGTGCTCGTGACGAACTCCCAATTCTTCAATTTTAGTGCCTTGTCATGTGCAGTCTGAAACAAAGTGAATATTTTCCTTCAAAAACTCAGTCATGATACTGTATATCTATTGGTGTTGTCATTATTTAGATCTTGTATAGTCAGCCATACTGTGTCAATTATTGTTGGCTCTGAATTCAATACATACAGGCGACACTAAACAGACTTAACGGGGTGTATTTATATATTTATACATATATATTTGTTACAATAATAACTAAAAAAAAAGAGGCTATAAATTTGAAAGGGAGTAAGGGTGTCACAGAGAGAAGAGACAAATGATGTAAGACTATTTTAATTAAAAATTTAAAAATGGGGTTGGAGAGATGGCTCAGTGGTTAAGAGTACTGACTGCTCTTCCAGAGGTCCTGAGTTCGATTCCCAGCAACCACATGGTGGCTGTCAACCATCTGCAATGGGATAGGATGCCTTCTTCTGGTGCATCTGAAGACAGCTACAGTGTACTCATATACATGAAATAAATAAAATAAATCTCTTAAAAATTTAAAAAAGAACAAACCATAAAACCCTTAATATTTTTCAGCATACATTTGCTTTCTGAGAACACACACACACACACACACACACACACACACACACACACACACACACACACGGAGGGGCCAATGACAATGGAACATAGGTACATAGGTAGGTAAAGTTAAGTAGGTAGTTAGGTAGACAGATATTAGACTGCATACCCTAATTAAAGTACATGCTGAGAGCACATAATTGTTCACATCTGACATGTCATACTGCCATATATCATACAAACTGGCTTTCATTGTCACCTATGAAGACTACCTTGGGACAAAGATCAATCCTGTGAATTGGTTCCAAACACTAGATGTCACTAACTGGGCTCTAAACTAGGTTTAAATAATGCATTGACTATTAAGTGAAGGACTACATAAGAATAGCAGCAACCACAACACATGGCTGCCCCACTAAGATGCGTCACAAATACATGTCAATCAAGAAGTTTAAATAGAAAAATAAACTAATTATTCCTGATCTCAAGAGAGCACCAACCAAAACAGACAGAATCAGCAAACATCACAGGAATGCAATGCAGGTACAAACTTCAAGTGCTCAGCTCAGAGAGCAAGAGCTCCTAAGAAGAACTTTGTAGAGATGCAAGTCTGTTGTCAGGCATTCAGTAGATTATCTTAGGATAAGATCAAACATTTCCTTTGATGGTTCTTTAGAACAAAATCAGAGGTAGTGGAACATTTGACCATTTGTTATGAAGCCTACTGTGGTTGCAAGACTGCTTTGATCTCTGAAACAGATCTGTGTGGTTGCAGGGTATGGCTATCCTTCAAAGCTGAGGACACCTAGGGCAACAGGGGGCCAGTGAATGTTCATAGCTGTGCTGCCTGGAAAAGATACCATCTTTCCACCAAGTGGGAAGAGAAGCTGCAGGTTAGCAGATGTCCTTTATCAGCCTCTAGTATAGACTTAGTGCAGAATACTAGGGACAGTTGTGCCATAGACCAGTTACCATAGGCCAGTAGTGGTTCAAGTACATACTAAATAAGCCACAGACAGAGATACCAAGAGACTAATTGGAATTAAAATCAGAATAAACCTTGCAATGATCAGAACTAAAAAGATACAAAATCATGACCTTATGAAATGATGTAAAGAGAATTTGGCTAAAAGATAGAGAGACATATACTTCGGTTTGATTACTGGATACTCCCAAAGACTCATATACTAAAGAGTTCAACCCGGGTTGGTATTAATGGGAGAGTGTGGTATCTTAAGAGGCAGGGCCTGATGGGAAGCTTATTAAATCATTGTGTGTATTACCTAGACTGTGGAAGCTGGGTTCCCCCTTCAATCTCCTGCATCTTGTCAATGAGCTTATAGCTTCTTCTTCACTCCATACTTCCACTACAATATGTTGGCCTCACTACAGCCCCAAAGCTGTAGGCCAGTTGGTCATAGACTGATCCAAAACTGTAAATCAAACTCAACATTTTCTCTTCATAAAATGATTTTTTCATTTGGGGACCCCTATGGAAGAGTTAGGGAAAGAATTGAAAGAACTGAAGGGAAAAGCAACCCAACAGGAAGACTAACAGTATCAACTAACGTGGACCCCTGGGAACTCTCAGAGACTAAACTACTAACCAAAGAGCATACACAGGCTGGTCCATGACCCCTAACACATATGTAGCAGCAGACTGACTGCCCTGTCTGTCTCCAGTGGGAGAAGATATGCCTAATCCTATAGAGACTTGATGCCCCAAAGAAGGGGGATATCCGAAGTGGGGTACCCTTTCAGAGGCAAAGGTGAGGGAGTAGGGGGTGAAGAACTCTGGGAGGGGATACTGAGAGGAGGGGGCAACATCTGGGATGCTAACAAATAAAATAATTTATTAAAAATAATTTTCAGGTATTCATAATAGCACAGAACCCTGACTAGCACAATATATTTTTGTGATATTATATCAAGTTGGTAATTTGATCAAAATGCAACTTTTGTGCTCTCTTCCAAAAAAAGTTCATGAGCTGAGAGTCACCAGGATCTTACCCTTTAAAATTGTACTATCCTGCCATACCAAACTAATTTGCATGCTACAACCACAGGGACTACTCATTTTATGTAATAAGGTGGCTTACTCTATGCTATTCTACCTCTTGGAGAATAACAGTTAAATTTCATATCATTTTAGCAATGTCAAATTGTACTAGCCAGAAAAATAATGAACAAACACAATTTAGCTTAAAAGAAATAATAAAAAGTAACCGTAATGTTTTCACCAAGAAACAAGAAAATTAGGGGCATAGTCATTTTAGCTTCAGTTCTCTGGGAATGATAATGGACTTCTGAGTTGTTGGTTTTTTTTTTAAATATAAAAAGTCATCTTTATGCAATTAAATTAAATAACTTCTATCTAGATAAACCCTAGAAAAGAAAAATCAGGGGGTTTAGGTCTGCTATTTGTAGACTGAGTAGATACACAGAATCTCTATTACTAGTCTTCCTTACCTCATAAATAAAGGTGCAGCAACATGATCCAGCCCAAAGAACAAAGCTTTGGGATTAAGATTGGTTGTATCTAAGCCTCCTGGACAAATAATTTCACTCATTCATGAACCCAAAACCATGCAACAGGTGCACACAGGTATCTGCTGTGTGATTGTCCTACAGCAGGTCCTTTGACGGACTCTGGAAGCATAGAGATGAATATCTGACAGGCTCTGGACAAACCTAGGGGCTCAGTGGAATCATGCTATTCTACAATCAAGTTGTCAGACCCGTATTAGTGATGCTGTGATAGGCCACTAACTGTAGTGGTTGGAAGGGAGATGGTATTCAGTTCCAGAATGCTAAATGGGACTATATGTGGCCTTTGGGAAAACTGCATGTCATTTCAACTTTTTCTGTTGATGCAACTACTTTTTCTCACTCTCTCAACACAGGACACCACTGACAGCATTCCCTAGTAGCCTTCCTGGGCATCACCCACCACTGAGGTATAAGCTCAGGGGTAGCTGACTTGAGTGAAACAAAAGAACACATCCAGTCTCTTTACCTTCATAAAGTTTGAACACACAGAGAAATAAGTGCACGTTAGATATAAGGATAGCTTTTCATTATAAGAAGATAATTGCTGGAATGATATTTTATTTCTTATCTGGATGCTCTGACAGGGATGTGAGAAATCCGTCAAGCTGGGCACTTAAAATTATGGTGTAACTACATTTATTTGTTATATAGGTAATCTTCCCTATGATCCAGAGGTGACTTCACTTTCAAGGTGACATGTGTTCAGAGCTAGACTTAGATATTGATACCTGTGTGAATCTTGTTCATCTCTAATATGAATAAAAACAGTACTAGATACAAATGTTAAGACTAACAAAGCAGCTGTTAAAGAACACAGGGTGAGCTTTGGATAGAAAATAAAATCATACTACATTAATAAACTATGAAAATATGAGGCATTAAAATTCTGTATAGGACATGCCCTTGAAACTGCTTTTAAATTTAATATGAATATGTTTATTTTGTTTTGTCTACAAAAATAAATGTTACCTGGTTCATGAACTTTCTATGCCTGGTATGTGTAGCTGCCAACTTTCTTCAAAGAAGCTTCACTTGGTAGCAGATGGAGCATCACAGAAAAACACGACTGGTCAAAACACAGAGAACAGCTCATCATGGAATTCCCAGTCACAGTGGACATATCAACAGCACAACTCCTGCACCTAAGGCTCAGGAGAGCATCAGAGATGATTGGGTAGAATGGTTGCAAGAACCAGGATATCTAGATGTCTGCCATGAGATTGTATCTCCTAGAAAGGACAGGAGGCTACATGTATGAAACCTCAAAAATATGACCGCCTAAACAAGACCTGAATAATAAAAGACCAACTGACATGTTACTGTGGAAGAGTAAATCTCTCACAGGCTCCACTGCTCCACAAAAAAACTATAGGCAACTATACTGACAAGGGGTGGATTAGTTGTCAGCAGTGATGACACTCCTAATTGGTATCCAATATTAAATGGCCATACAGCAAATCACAAATATACAATCAATAGTAAGTGAACTCACTGTGCTGTATTTATTTATTTATTTATTTATTTATTTATTTATTTATTTGTGTGCGTGTGTGTACGTACGTGTGTGTGCACACAAGCATGCACATGCCTCAGTGTATATGTGCTTGTGAGTGCACATATCTGTGTGTGTACATGCATGCATGTGTATGCTTGTGTAAGTGTGTATGCTTGTGTGTGTGCACATGCCTGTGTGTGTACATGCATGCATGTGTATGCTTGTGTAAGTGTGTATGCTTGTGTGTGTGCACATGCCTGTGTGCGTGCACAAGTGCATGTGCATGCTTGTGTTTGTGTGTATGCTTGCCCATGTGTGTGTGAGTGCATATGGGTGTGCATATGTGCACATGCGTGTGTGTGAGAGAGAGATGATAATAAAGAAAAAGAGACCATGGATTTGAGAGGGAGTTGGGGAAGGATGGGAGGTGATTTGGCAGTAGAGGACATTGGAGAGAGAGAAAAAAGGGAGGAAATGATGCAATTATATCTTGATTAAAATAAATAAAAAACATAAACGTTACTCTGTTATTTATAGGAACACATGGAATTTTAAATTATATATAGTGTGCAACATTATACTACACATAAACAAAATTATTATGACAAATACTAAATCAGTTACAAGGATATCAGTAAGTAATATAAATACATTTTCTTACAATATGAAGTTTCATAGTGTCAAATGAACATGGGCTATAAAATGTTGCCATTTTTACATGTGAATTTTGAGTTAGCAGCATCTGTTGACACAAAATGCTTTTCATTTCGATTTTGCTTCATTTCTACAGTAAGGAAGATGATACTTACTCTACGGTTTTATGTGATACTATAGAAAAATCATGTATGCAATATTGAGTCAATCTAAACATACACTTCCCATGCCTCTTCTTGCTTCTGGCCAAGAACAGATGTTTACATGATGGTTTCTGAGATTAGAGTAATGACCTATAGCCAATAAGCAGTTTTCAAAGGCATCTTAACTCAAGTGCCAAATGTCATGTAACCATACTGCTCAGCACACGGATGTGGATAGCATATTTACTCAGTTTTGATAAATGAGATACAGATAGTGTGGGGATGGAACTCAGGACTAAAACCATTGTGCCATGCTCTGGAAAGCTTTACTAGTCAGTATTCAGGGAAAAGAGTCTTGGTAATTTAGCAAAATATAATTATAAGCAATGATTTATAAAATATAAGCCATAAAATATCATACTATTTGTAATATTGAAAGCTATTTTATTGCCTGCCTCATAAAATAAGCATTCAAAAAATGAAAATTTTTACATGAATGCTGCATGCAGTAAATCAGGCAGAAGATTTACGAAGCTAATCAGAACATAATTCAGCATACTGAATTGCCTTTTAGCAACAAATTTAACTCAAGTTTCCAAGAACAAAAATTTTAGAGTATTCCTGGTTCAATCATTTTCTATCTGCAAAAATCAGCCTGGCAGAATGTAAATGGAATACATTTTGCATTTTGTCTGATATAGGTTCAAAAGAAGGTCTGTCATTGAACAATTTTGTGACAATGAAGCAGAAAGGGAGACAGGGGAAGGTAGGGACAGAAAGGAAGAAGGGGGCTAGGGATGGAAGAAGGGGTTTAAGAGGTGGATATAAAACCAAGGTACATTATATATTTGTATTTATGAACCCATACCTATGTACAGTTAATAAGTGTCAATAATTCATCACTGTCATTTAATAATCTTGCATCCTGAACTAATTTTAAAATTTTTTAAGATTTTATAGTTATATTTTATGTGTATGACTGTTCTGCCTGCTTATATGAATGTGTGAACCATGTATGTCTGGGGCTTGCTTAGTCCAAAAGAGGGTGTATCAGATCTTCCAAACTGCTCTGCAGGTGCTATGAACTAAACCTGGGTCCTCTGCAGGAGCATCATGTGTTCTTAGCTACTGAGCCATCTCTCCAGCTTCTGAACCTCTGTTATTGTAATTACTCTGAACCTCACTGCTTTTGTGTGTCCAATGGGTTTATCACTTCTTTCACACTGTAATTATGAAGAATAGCTAATTTTCAGAAAGAACACAGAATACACTGTAATACAGAAGTTCAATAAAGAGGAAACTATTTACAGCCTGACACTTGCTTTAGGACACACCACTGGGTTCCCAGGAAGGGATTTAGTTTCAGTTTTTATGAAACTTGCTATTCTTTCTGATTTCTAATCTCCTTCTGATTTAATCATTTTATACTCTATCTGCAAAACATAAACCTGTAGCTCTATCTATTATATTTATAATGTTCTATAAACACATTATAATGCTTGAGCCTTGGCCCTTTGACCTTGCCAAGCATCTGACTAGAGTATATTTTATGCTTTAAGACCTAATTATGTGTTGTGACAGATTAATATATCATGATATCATGCAATTCCACAAAGGTGCTGTGGCCTCTAGGAAGCAATGAAGATTATATTCCCACCACATCATTCAATATTGTCTGTGCTATCATTATCTACTGTCTTATGCCATGGCTGTTCTATCCTGTGTACATATAGTATAGTGGCTCCAGCTTCTATCAAAGAGCTTATGCCAAGGCAAGACAGTTATAAGCTGTTGCTATGAGTTATGCTACATTAAAAGAGAAGAACAAAGTGGTCCAGTTTGACTAATAACAGACTTCAAGCTTTAACTTCCTCTTATTTATGGAAAATTTAAAAACACCTGTTGATGTCAGTGACCTTTTATTTTAAGGAAAAACTTGACTAGAAGACATTTATATAATGTACACTGTTTGCTTTAAGAAGCATGAAACAGGGTTGGTTAACAACTTTGAAACACTAAGAAGTACATAACTTGCATGCGTATGTATAGAACTATATAATGCTGAATGCCCAAAGACAATCATGAATTAACTGTGTGGACAATCTGTCTTAGTTTTCTACTTGTGTGATAAGAGATCATGACTGAAGTTGACTTGGAAAGGAAACGGTTTATTTCTCAACACCTTTTAATTCCATCACACGGAAGCCAGGGCAGGAGCTTGGGCATTGGAGGCAGGAACTAAAGTAGAAGCCATAGAGAGTCATTGCCTACTGGCTTGCTCCCCATAGCTTGCTCAGCCCTACTTTTTTATACCATCCAGGAACACTTGTCCAGGGGAGGCACTACCCCCACCCCTCTACCCTGATCCCTCACACACCAATGCCATACGAACTTCTTTAAACAGAAATATTACAGAGTCATTTTCTCAGTTGAGGGTTCCTCTTCTCGAATGGTTTTAACTTGTGACAAGCTGACATAAAACTAGCCAGCATTCAATCCAATATCATGAACATTATTAAAGCTATTAAGAGTACTGCATGCTATCATATCCACAACTGAATACAGGATGCTGCACCTAGCTTCTAGCAGGCCAAGCACAGAAGGACATGAGTGAAATACCAGCTCTTGCACAGCAAGCAGACCTGGGTTCAAATGTTGGTTTGACCATTTACTAGATCCATTTTTTCTATTGTTTTTATCTATCCTGCAGTAGGAAATTATGGTGAGCACTATTTTCCTTGAGATTTACACAACCAGACACCAGTAAAAACAAGTCAGCTAAGATGAAGGGCTGTAGTGATGTGGCTTAGAACTTCCTAGGGATCTGAGACATTAGATGACTCCACAGATCTTGGATGGCATTCTCAGTTGATCTTACCAGAAGCTAACAGAATTGATTTTATAAAGTTTGAAGTGCCACAAAGAGTACCAATCTGTGAGAAAAAAGCAAATGCTACTGTAGAAGTAGAGAACCTCCCAAAAAGTTCCTCCTAAAGGAAAGTAGGAATACAGGCAGCTAATACTACCATCTGGAGAGCTATAGGAAATATGTCCTATCCAAGAGTATAATAAACAAAACAAAGAGATAAGCAAGAAGCAAAAACCTTGTGCATGAAGGAGGAAAGATATCCTGGGCTTGGATGTAAGATGAGGAGGAGGCAGAAGAAACAAGGAAGCCATATACCCAAGTTTTAGGATACAATGTCTGCCTCATCAGGCAGTTCCATAAGAGCAGCACAGAACATTCCACCACTACCACTCCTTGTTGTCAAGATGACATCTGTCCAATGGAAAGAACTGTGGAATACGATTTGCCATAGAGCTCAGTAGAATCAAACCCTCTTTAAGGTTCAGAGCAAAGGAAAAACCTTATACTGAGAATAAAACAGACATGGAAAGGAATCAAACAGTAATACTTCTATACTTCTAGACTAATCCTAAACACAAAATATCTCAAGAAGATTTTGAAGTCTACGATAGACTAAGGGCAAAAATAGTAACCGACAACCAATCTCCATCAAAATGACATCTAATGCAACTCTTAGCTATAATTACTGGAAACCCTACAGCAAATGCTTAACATGAGGAAAGGCATGACCATCCCTATGTCTTAGAATTCTTTAACTCAATCTCTTGTTGGGTTCTACTATGTGTCTGATACTTGACAGAAAAAAAATCATGAGGTATAATGATATCCAAAAGAACCTCAAACAATAGAAAGAAGATAAGATAATATTCACAAAAAACACTCCTAGTAGACAACAAAAAACCCACAAAAGCAAACTAATTTATGACATGGATGTTGGAACTATCTCAGAGAAAATTTAAAACAACTATAACTGCTGTACCGAAAGATCAGTAGAGAAAACTGACAGCATACAAAATCAGACTAGGAAGTGTAGAAGAAAGGAATGGACAAGTAAAGATCAAATGAAAATTCTAGAATTTCATGAACAAAAATGTAATCTGAATGAAGGATCCTTCAACAGGTTCATTCGCAGACACACCGACAGAAACCAGCAGACAGAAATGTGTGGAGGAAGGAAGCACAGAGCATCCAAGACAGATGGGAAAATACCCACTGATTCCACATGCATTGTAACTGCAATCCACAGAGGAGACTTGAGTAAGAGGGCAGAACACACGGAACACAGGTCTGAAGAACGGCTAAGGTTCTCCAAGGAACTTGAGGCTCATCTGGTAAGTAATAAGCAAATAGGAGGTGCACGCTCACCGCAGTTATCCCAGTTTCTGGCTCTTATAATCTTTCATCCCCCTTCCATGATGTCCTATGAGCCTTGGGTGTAGGGGTCATGTACAGATCCATCATGTTTTCAGTTGAGCATGCATGGTCCATTGTAGTAAAGACAAAAGAAAAACACAAATACAATTCAATTAAGTCTACCATATTCAACTGATAGAAATAAAGAAGGAGAGGGAACCATGAGTGCAGCCATAGAAAGGACAACTCATATGTTTGAGAACAAGGAATAACTGCACCAGATTGGTAGCCATGACACAGTGAAGAACTGAAAATTTTAAAGTTAAGCCAGGATTTTATAACTCATATAAATGTCTTTCAAAAATACAGAAATAACTATTTCTCAAGGTAAAATGGAGTTAACTCACTGCTGGAAGTTCTAGCCTACAAAGAAATGCTCAGGGTGAAGGAGTATGCTAGAGCACAGAAACGTGAACCTATGCAAAGAAATAAATAATGGGAAAATGGAATCCATGAATGACCTGTCTGTCAACCTGACACCAGCTAGATACCTAGGTGAAGGAACTCCAACTGATATCATGTCTCTATTAAATGGCCTGGGTACAAACTTGTGCTGCATTTCCTTGACTGCTTATTCATGTAGGAGTGCCCAGCTCACTGGGGGCAGTGCCATTTCTGTACATGTGGCTCTGGGTTCTATATGAAGACAAGCTAAGCAAACCATGGGGGAGCAAACCAGTAAGCAGTGTTCCTTTATGGCGTCTGTACTAGTTCCTTCCCCTTGCTTCCTGCCCTGGCTTTCCTCAGCAATGAAATGTGGCATGACAATGTATGATAAAGCAAAGCCTTTCTATTTAAGTTGCTTTATCACAACAATAAAACTAACTAGGACAATAAATGACACCAAATTATTTTTCCTTCTTAAATTTCTCTTAAAGAACCAGCTCTGTGGTACATGTGCCTCCAGATGCACACATATACACATGATGATGATGGTGATGATGATGACAGAAAATTTTAAAATTAAAAATAAAATCATGATCCTAATGCACAGTATCTTAAAACATACAATTAAAAAAAAATACAGGTCAGTTAAAAATGGCCTGAAAGATACTCCAGAAGCACTGACTCCAAGAGCTCCAGCTGCAGCCACTGTGCTATTAAACATCAAAGCAGGCCTTGGAAGAAGAAGTATTCTTGACAATTTAAAAGATTGATTCTTTGAGGAAACATCGCCATACTAAGTGTGTATGCACATTAACACTGGAGGCTCAAAAGCATACTGGGAAAATGTACTCCTTTCTAGGAAACCAGCAGAGCAAATATACAGTACTTCAGTAAGCACAGAGACCTAACCTGTGCCATTAACCAGTGCCCTAGCTTGATTTCTGTTATTGTGATAAATACATCCTGACCAAAAGTGGCTTGGGGACTAAAGGGTTAATTTGTGGCACTTCCAGGTGAAAGTCTACCATTGAGGGAAGTCGGATCAGGAATTCAAGAAGAAACTGAAGCACAAACCATGGAGAAGCGATTTACTATCGCATGCTTAGTTAGAGTTCCATATCAATTATCACTCAGGACCACTTGCTTAGTGAGTGGTGAGGCCAGTGCTGAGGTGGACTCTTTTACACCAATTAGCAATCAAGAAAATCCCTCAAAGACATTCCAGTAGAGCAACTTTATGTAGGCAAGTCTTCAACTGAGGTTTCTCCTCTTGAATGATTCTCAACAGTGTCAAGTTCAAAATCAAGGCTAACCAGGAAAGCCAACCTTGACATATTATGGCTTGGAAAATATACCTCCAATTAACAGCAAAACACACAATCTTTTCAACTACAAAAGCAACACATGTCAATAAGGGCTATGTAATGACATATAACAACCCGTAACATTTAAAAAATAATGAAAATATGGTTTATTATCTTACCTCTGAAAGGGAGAGGAAGTCCTGCAGAAAGATTTAAGATAGTTTTAACCAAGAGTGCCACAGATAGATGTGATGTGCTAATAATCTCTATCTATTCAGGAAATGACTATGTAAGTCTGTATTCTAGCTGTAAGGTATTAGAAAGAAATGAATTTGAAGGTGATCAGTGCTTGGTGACATATAAACCTTATATATGGGGAAAACTCACATGAAGACAAAGCCAGTGTTGTGATTCAAGGCTCTGGGATATGAGAGAAGTGTCATAAAAGGAAGACTTAGATATGTATCAAAGATCTAGTGGAGCCTCAAGCATGGACTGCTGTTTAGTTTTACCTGGGTATTTATCTGTTGTATCAGGGTCCATCTATGTAGGGTCTTGCACATGCTAGCCTCAAACTCCATAAGTAACCTATGGCCAGCACATTGTTTCGACCTTTTGTTTTGAGATAAGTTCTTACTACACTGCCTAGACTGATATTGAATTTGTGATTCCTTCCTAACAGTCTCCAAATCTCTGTGATTATGGGCCTACACAACCAAATCTGGCTGGTATTGATATATCTTAATATTATGGGTCAGATTTTCCCTTTTGAACTATTACATACCACAGAATCCCCATTATCCATGGAAGATCTGTCCTCAGGACCCTAGTGGATTAATGAAAACTTTATGTATACTATGTTTCACTAAAAATACTATGGTAGAGTCTAACATAAATTAACCATTTAAAATAGTAGAATTTCAGCAAATACTGATAGGGAAATTGCCAGATTCATTACTGTTGTACACTAGGTCCACTGTTAAGTAAATAAGGATTGGTTGAGCACCAGCCCATCAAACTGTTAGTCTATATAGGAACATAGGTGCTTACATAGACTGGACATGCCAAATTGAGATGAATCATGCCCCATGTGGGTGGACTACGAGGTACAAGATTTCATCACTACTCAGAGTGACTCACAGTTGAAAACTCACAAGTTATTTCTGGAATTTTCCATTTAACATTTCCAGGCTGCAAGTGACCACAGGAAGCAATACAATGGGTGTAACAGTATCTCTTTAAAAATCTTGAGATCTCTACAACACTCTACGATTTCCTTGGGCAGGCATAATGCTAAAGCTAATACCACAACCTTGGTGATCTGAACTACATACATTGATTCTGAGGGCCAGAAATGTAAAACAGAGATATTAGCAGGGCCATCCTCTCTTGGAAGTCTCCAGGTGAGATTTGTCTTTTCAGGTGTTGATAGTCTTGGACATTACTCTTGCTACAGCATCTGTGACCATCTTTCCATCTATCTCTACCTCACCTCTAGTTCCTGCCTTTCTCCCCTCTCCTCACTCACAACCTGACTATGCCTTCCTCTCCTGTATCAAAATTTATTTTCTTTTTCTCTAGAAGGAGAGATGTGACCATACTACCCATTAAAATAAAGTTTATAAAATACTACAAATGCTATGATCTTGTTTAAGAACAAACTCAAATCTAAAATAATCAAGTAAACTGGCTTAAAGTAGGATCCCTAGAATCCCCTGAGCTGGATATGGTCCTTGCTTTTGAATTTTTCTTCAGTGATCTTTGTTTAATGATACCTTATGAAAGGAAAACCTGTGTTTGTCAAACACAATATTTCCTTCAATATATTGATATTCCTTAAAATTTTACAGTTGGAAATATTAATGCTAGCATTAGTTATTTGCATCTTGGCAACTGAGTGAAATGTCCTTTATCACTGATTATAAAAAACACTTGTTATTTGAGGAGAATCTAGTCTATAATTGTAAATAAAGCCTGAAAGCCACTTAAAAGTAAATGATGTATGCATGGTAAATAGGATTATGAATGAGTCACAAAGTTAATTCATATGCATAAATTATGAAATTTAATTGGTTTTGGATAGATCTAATCTTATACAACACCATGATTAGTGCTGTTCTTTTATACAAAATGAGTGTTTCAGCACTTACTTTGATTTATATTTAAGTCATAAAATAATGATGTTTCACATACTACCAACACATAGTACATTTTATAGCTCAAACCAGAAAAAAATCATGAAATTGCATTTTTCTATCACTAAATTTTTCCTACTAGTTCTGCTAGTATGTGCTTCCTCACCTGGAAAATGGGTTAATCAAAGAATGTCCTCCTAAAGCTTTATGGAAGACTTTATGTGGCTCATCATAAAATGAATAGTGGGAACTTCAGAAGCAGAAACTGAATTCATATTGAGGTGAGAAACAGTGCTCAATTAATCCACCAAGTATGAAGTCCATCAGTTGTTAAACTTTTGTTAATTTACTCTGGGAAAGCTCGCCGACTCAGGGGAAGGAATTTTGTAGCAAGTTAATTAACAGTTCCCAAAATGTTTCCAATTATAGTTTTCAACTTTTTATAGCCATCCATAAATTATCAAACATATATTTTTTCCAAATTGATGTTTATAAGCAAAATTTCATATATCTATTTCAATATCTCATTTTAAAACCTCAGATATATTTATTCCAACTTTTGTCATTCAGAGAATGAGCCTGTGAAAAGGACTCTCCTGTAATGCAGATTATAACCATAAAATAATGATTTCAGCTTTGTCCCTTCTTAAGAGTGTTAAAGGTTCCAATCCAAGGACATACCAAAAAGCTGTGGGACACTTACAAAAGATCCTGAAGGCATGAGACAAACAGGTGAGATTTGGTCAGAGTCACAGTCTTACTGATGCTTGACAGTGGAAGCTGAGAATCTGAAGCCAACAGACTTACTAGTTGTTTGGTGGATCAGAAAGCTGTCAGAGTGGGATCCTCAGTGGTCAAATGTCTACACAGCCTTTATCTCCTTTATAATTTTTTTTGATTTAATAATCAACTCTGCTGATAATGTGCTAGGTGACCTTGAATTGTTTTTATCCAAGTTTGGACAAAGCTTGGATATCAATAAGACTCATTTACCAGAATGAGTATCTTCTGTTTTATGATTGTGATATCATCTTCTTGGTGCTATTAGAGTGAAAAAAGTTGCTAATATATGTCTACAAAATGTATCTCCAGTGGAAAGATGATACAAGATGACCATAGTCACTGAGATTGAAGGATACAAGATTGTGAGACTGTGAAAGGTAGCCCGGTTTCTGGTTGAGCCAAGGTTTAACCCCCTGCCTCCCAAGAACCCAGTAGGGGGTAAATAACCCTACAAGGGATGGAAGACATTTTACCATGTTCCTAGGAACCAGGCTCCTGACACGAGCCCACAGCTCCCCTCCATAGGTAGGTGACTACTGGTCACATAACCTCAAATCCCTCCACAGGTAGAAGTGTGGTCATGTAGCCTCAAGACATCCCCATGGTAATGCACCTAGAGGCTTAGCCACTCCCCTTCCCAGCCACTATTTCAACCTCGCCCCTCCCTGAGGTTGCGGGGGTACCAATTCACTCATGCCAATCTCTGCCATGACAATAAATGCCCTAAAACCTTGGACTGTCTCTCTTCATTGGGATCCACCATGGGGAATGATGGAACAAGCCTTTGTCTAAAGAGCTATGTCTAGTCTCCTGCAGAAGGCCTCCCAGTGCTCCCAGCCATGGCCACCAACCAAGCCAAACCAAGTGACCTAGCCAGAGACAAGCTGAGAACACCTTCCACAGGATCCAGCTGTACTCCTTCCTGCCTTCTCCCCTTCAGCCCGGGCTAGATCTAGCCATGGGCCCCCACTTCATTCTCAGCTCTTCTGCGGTATCCAGTGGCACCTGGGATGCTCAAGAGCATGGGAACCAGACAGAGCTGGCTCCATGCAGTCCCTGGGACCCCAGGCTGTGCTTCTCCAACCCCGGGTGGTGTTCCACATTGGCTTCTCACAGCCTGACACCCGCCCGGCAGTGCCATGGGATGAGCAAGGTCAAACTGCCCACATCCCGCCCCTCCCAGAGGCCCAAACCCTAGGGGCAGACACAGGAGTTTACTCCACCGCCAGTTAACCCAACCCAAGATGACCATAGTCACTGAGATTGAAGAATATAAGATGACCATAGTCACTGAGATTGAAGAATACAAGATGACCATAGTCACTGAGATTGAAGGATACAAGATAACCATAGTCACTGAGATGAAGGAATGCTGGTATTTTGATCAATAAAATTAGTAATTTATCCTGCCTTCTCTTAAAATTGTGTTTCATTACCCAAACCATCTGGTAATGACTTCAAACTGTGACCACATATTCAGCCAGCTTTTCCCTGTAGGAATCTTATTTAATTCACTGCATATCAGAAAATATGGAGTTGTCATCACAAATTGCAACAGAAAAGGTTTACTTAAAATTTATTAATACTAGTGATATTTCCTTTTTTAATGTTTGCAGAAAGAAGGAAGGTACAAATATTGATGACAGGGAAACTCACTGGATTTTCAGCTCATTATTCATCCACTTACACAAAACCAATTTATTGCTAGATTCCTCGAGATGCATGCATATATCATCCACTGCTGTGGCTTTTTCTACTGGAAGGGATTTCTTTTAAATCTTTTAAATCTAAAACACAGTCTCTTTTTTACTTCAGTGTACCTGTAATACCCAGTGTATTCCAAACTCTCTGCAAAATTCCAGAGAAATCAAACAGCCACTCACTTTACAGTGGGCTGACATTTGATGGGGGCACCCTTTAATGCTTTCACTGCTGTTTCTGCACGTTCAAAGTTATCAGAAAGTTTTGGAAAAAACATTAAAATATTAAGTTTGGAAAAAAATGCTTTCACAAATGATCAGCTAAGATGTACAGCTTAGATGACTCATAAACCAAAATAACACACTGCAGATTAGCTTCTGAAATCCAATGATAAAACTGTTTACTCTGGCCACACCATACTGAAGTTGGACATGGTGACTAATCAAACTCATGTGCTAACTGGGGCCAAAGTTGAACTGAAGCTGAAGTGCAGGGAGGTGTCAGATCCACTTTCCCAGGACTGGTTTGATGGCACAGCCATTGACAGGGCACATCGGATACAACCTCACTAGCTGAAAAAGACCTCTCCAAGATACTGCCTGACCTGTTCAGGGACAGACTGGCATAATGCATGGCCTTAAAATTGACAAAAAAAATGCATCTCCCTTTAGGTTTCAACCTAGAATTCTTTTCTTAAAGTGGACGTACAATCATTGTCGAAATTGCTGGTGTGAAATATAGTCCTTGTATATGATTCAAGTCAGGGCAATGATCATATCTATAAGGGCTAGGAGGACTGAGCATTTCCTTATGGTATAATATTCCAAATCCTCTTTTATTTCTACTTTAAAATTTACATGTTGATATTTGAGTCAGCCGAGATCACTCTTCAGCACCAACACTTAGCTCCTCCATGTTTAGCTCTCTAGATAACTCCCAGGCTCCTGCTGACATCCCATCTCAAGCTCTTCCTCCCCAGACCGCCATCTTAGTCTCAACTTCTGTGACAGGTTGTGCTTTTAGATCTCACAGGAGTAGAGTAAGAGCTCACAGGACTTGCTTGCTCTTTAGTGTCTGGCTTATTTTACTGAATGTCATGTCTTCCACATGTATCTAGTTGTCAGAAGGAGCCACAGCTACATTTTATGGTTGAAACAGAATTGCATGCACATATTTTCATAACATCATATCTTGTGAATCACCTTACAATAAACACAAGCACTCATCAATTTCCCTGCACTGTTACTTGGGTTCCCTTTGGGAAGACACCCAAAAGTGGGATTGCTGGGCGCTATGGTATTTTGATTTTAATATTTTAAGAGATTTTTACATTTTTGTGTCTGCCTTAATTTACAGTGTGCAGGAGATCCTTTCTCACATGTGTTTGCATGTACACCCCCTATATCTATTGAGCATCTGCTAAAGGTTAGACATTATGCCAGAGACTGATGACACAGAAGGGACAGAGTCAAATATGGCCACGACCTTCATGGAGAAAGACAGCCTGAGGAGAGGTCAGAAAGCCTCACCCTACTCCTTGCTCCCTGGGAAATCTAGTAAAAACTATACAAAGGTTTCATAGCTGCTCTTATGAATTCCCTATTAGGATTCCTCTGATGCCATCTAATTGTACTGGTCTTCTGTCCTGCTGTAACAGCAAATCTCAGCACCACAGATAGATACCTGCCTAGTGATTCACACTGACTAATGTTTTTCCTACAAAGCAAACAAGGCCAATTTCCATCACAGTTATATGCAATAGCAAAAGGACCTTCCTAGGAAGCTACAAAGATAAAAGCAGGGGATTCTCCCAGAACACTCTCTACTGAGGGCCTTGCTACCCACAGAACCACACATGTACCAGAGTGGCTGATCCCACCACACAGTCCTTTCCACACAGCCCTTTTCTTATATTCACACTGCATGGAGGAAATCATTCGGGGGCTTGAACTGTGATCACCATAGGGGGAGACATTCTCTCCATAAAGATCTTTCCCCTGTTGCTTTGATAAGGTATGTATAAGCCCTATTTTATCCATGTTCTGCGTATAAAATGTAGAAAGCCATTTTAGAATGTCAGCTGTGAGGTTCTTCCCTACTTTTTCATTTGTTACTATGTTCCACCCATATCCTTGTACCAAGAAACAGATTTATTCACTTAGCAGAACTGCTGTGTTCAGACGGGATATCAAGAGGGGAAAAATACGCATTGTACTGACTTTAAAAAGCAGATGCCTATAAGTAAGAGTGGTGGAGCTGAGCCAGTTGTGGTGAGATGCTGGTAATCCCAGCAGACTGAGGTATGAGTATTGAGAGTTTGAGGCTACCCTGGGCTAATGAGTGAGTCCCTATCTCTAAACAGAAGGATAAGAAACAATGTTGAATCTAAATAAATCCAGACTCCACATGTCCACATCAACTCTCCACTCACTCCAGAAGGTATCCTCAATAGCTCAGCATTTCAGAAGGTATCCATATCATAAAATAGGGATACAGACATTCAATCATAGCTGACAGTGAGGATTACATAGTAATAAACATAACACAGTTATCAAACTATCACCTGGAACTCAGGACCTCACTCCGTAACTGAGAAACATTATTAAATTATCCTTTTCCTTTTGTTGACAACTTAGCTCCTCAGTTGGATGTGAACTCATAGAAAACCAATCAAATGAGATGGAACATCTTATAGAATACCAAAGAGCAGTGGCCGGGAGGAGACAAATCACACTAAAGGGGAAATAGACTGAGTTTAGTGATAAGCACATGTAATAACAACCAGATATTGAGGTAAGATTATGAAATGTCTGGTTTGATCAGGGCTGGAGGTTTTATGAAGATAGCAACTGCATTGTTCACCACAGCAAACTTTGTGTTTTGCAGTTTGGTGGGAGTGTCATATGGAAATGAAAGAAAACCACAGTGAGCAAGTTCCAGAGTTTCATCATCTTGTAAACATAAGTACAAGGTGAGCCGCAGACACAGCCGGAGATTAATTAACCAAATGGAGCAGAAAGACTGCCTTTCCGAGCTGGTGATATCATATTGGGCAAAGCCCCATGCAGAGGAAACGGAGAATAAACGGGGACAGGACAATAAGCAGATGGGATCCTTCCACCTTGGGAGAAGGTTGGCCATGGAGCTGAGGAGAATTATGCAATAAAAAATGGGATCCAGAGGGGCAGGCACTGGGACAACAAAGACTGCCAACATGAGATCTTGACATTAAAACTCCAGCAGCATAAATTCAAGGGTGTTTGGAAATCCATATCACCTTAGATCTTCAGTTAGGCATCAGAGAGCCAAGGGGGAAATCTGGGGTTGGGAGTCGTGTCTTTGGGAGCACTCATAATTTGCCTTGACTACTTCCAATGCTCACAGCTTGAAGTCTACATTCTGCCATTTGCTACCATGAAGAGGATGATCCTAGCCAATGGGAGGTAGGGTGGGTCTGTGTTCAGTCTGGCTCCAGAGAGAAAACAGAAGCTATTTTCATTCTTTTTTTTTTTGAAATGCTCCAGCGAGGCACAGGCTTGAGTTACGTTAGAGGGCAACTACTGAACGCCAAGTACATCTTAAAATCAGCTGGTTCCCAAATTTTATCCCCCATCTAATAACTGATCCTTGGCTCCCAAGCTTTATCCCATCTAATAAGGGATCGTTGGCATCCTGATGTCTTTATGGGGACGATAGTGTTTGAAATGACCCCATTATGCCAATGCTAAGTATCTGTTTGTATGTAACACGGCTTTCTAAGACGAAACGATCTTTATTGTCTAACTTGAATGTGATACAATCAGATTAGTGACCGCATTAGATATGGTTATTAAATTTCTGTTTGTGGGTTCTATTAGGTTTTCACCAAAATATATTTTACTTGTTGAAGCTTGCCCACCTATCCGCATAAGTTTGTTTATTTTACTTATTTAGTTAGTTAGTGATACTGAAGCCCAAATCCGAGACCTTCAGCATATTAGACCAGGATCCTAGCACTTAGCCAAACCCCCAACTTCAGGAATGGCTTTCAAAGCAAAGTAGCTTTGTTTCAGTGGGGGGTGAGAACAGTTTCTACAGCCATTTCCGCCCACCTTCGTAGTGCCATGCATTTAGGTCACTAAATGATTTCATCCTGAGCCATTTGTACCAGCACATAGGTCATTTCCACCTCTGCATTCTCTTATAGAATGAGTTAAAATGGCAGGATAAAATGAATAGCTATACACAAACTGAACTTCGTTTAATTAATTCAAGATTATAATTAAATATTGATGAGCATGGAGGTGCTATTGCTGAACTCAGCAACAATTATCATTCTGAATGTGTTGAAAACTCCACTCCAGTTACAAAAAACGTTGGACTTTCTGCATGTAGATGTGTTGTGTTTTTCTTAATTACTTTGCCTAAAGTGAATACAATGTGCTGAGTTTTCTATCCTCACATAACATTGTAAGTAGATGTCTTACAGAACAGCCTTAGTCCCTAAACCACCACAACAAAAAAATAATGTTTGAAGCTAATGTCAGCCCACCAGATTGGCAAAAATTAAGAGGGCTGTTGACACTTGGCACTAGTAAGAGCTGAGAACTCTAGGCACTCATACAGTACTCTTTGGGGTTGAAATTGGCACAGTAAATTCATCAGATATCTAGGCATTCTCTTCTGAACCTGGCACTCTACACAGCCCAGCCTCCTGCACATATGTGTCATGAGATATGTAGAGGAATGTGTATGGCACCCTGCTTATTAATAGGGAAAAATAAAGAAAAGAGCCAAATATACAAAAGTTAGAGATTGGGTGAACTGCATTGTGGATCTTAGGCTGCTATAAGTAGACCACTGAAACATATTCACACGAACCCCACTGCATACTGAAATTAAAGCATACAATTAAGGGGGGAAAGCAAGTCTCAGAAGAATACATTTGCTATTTTAAGGATGTTCAAATGTAAGAAATACCTACCCCAAACCTGGGCAACAGAGTACTTAGAAATAAAGGAAACATCAAGAAAAACACACAATATTTAGGAAATGACAATAGAGTTTAGAAGAGATCTTTATGTCCTTGAGAGGGGCCTGAGGTTGGATCGGGGAACTCATGGACCTTCATGGTTCATGATGTTGTATCTGCATATGGATGTTATATGTATGGATCTGTTGAGGTGTTGGCTTCCTATCAGTAGTGTACATGGAATTGGTAAAATATGTTGTAAAATGTATCATGTAAGTGGCTAGAGAAAGGACTCAGTGTTCACCCAATTATGCTTACTGATTTTCCTGAGAACCTAAATTTGGCTCCCAGCATCCACATTAGGAGGCACACAACCACCTGTAACTCCAGTTCTATGAGATCCATTGCCTTCTGCTGGACTTCACAGACATCCACAGACATGTGCTCCTCCCGGAATTAAAAATAACAAAATAAAAACTTTTTAAAATGTATCAATCTTGTCGTGATGTCAAACTACATTTCTAAATATTCATGTTCCTAGTCATAGACAAAAGTCTACTCTCAGTCTTAATCAAAAAGGCTTCTTTTTGCAATAAAGAGTTGTGAATTCAGGGACTCCTTCAATGTACCAAGAGTAAGTGACAGTTAAATACTCAGATATAAACAGGACTTTTTAAAGCATTCCCTCCGAGATTCAAGGAACATTACAGAGAGAGGAAATAATTGAAGAACTATGGAATAGAGAGAAGGCCTATAAAATGGCATGTGGGCCATGTGTGCTCAACCAGTGCAGTCATGAGCTCACCACAGCAGTGGTAACATAAGAGTGAGTCTGTCCAGAGTCAGTCATGGATTGTGAGAGTTCTTGGGGCCCTATGCCTCCTTGCTGAACTAGGGGCAGGAGGTGGATACTGGAGAGAGTCACTGTCTTTAGCTGTACAGTCAATGAGGATTTCTAGATTCATAGTCACAACGACAACCCTGGTTAAACTCAATGAGTCTCAAAAGACTATATAAACATGGTGTAGGATCTTGGGGTGGTATAATAAAATGGGAGGGAGATTAAAAATGATGTAAGCAGAATACCCTTGTTTTTCTTTCTAATGTTACTTATTAGTATTATATTATGTATTAGGAGGGGGTGAACCACAGAACAGTCAGAGAACAACTTTGAGAAGTTAGGTTTCTCTTTCCAGCTTTATGTGGATTCCAGGATCAAACTAAGATTCTCAGCTTGTACCAAAAGCACTTTACTCATTGGTCCAAAAACTCACAGAATAAATTGTATATTTGTCTCAACTTGTCAAAGAACCAAATTAATAAGATTTATTTTAAAGGCATCTTGAAAGTACTCCCTAAGATTCATACAGTTTTCTTCTTTGATTTCCCATAATGTGACCCAGTCACTGTGCTGGGAATCTGACCACATGGTACAATCATACTCCTTGTGACCTCAGACTACAGTAAGCTTTAGGCTTGTGAATCAATATTTATTGGATCTGTTGAGAGTTATTATGAATTAGCAACTTTTGCACTGATTTTTTTTTTCTATCTGACTTTGACATTTCCAGCCTCTGTTCTAAATTAATTCAGAAGGGATGATTTTGTATAAACTTTATGTGAATGATGCTTTAAGAATGATATTCTCTTCTGGTAAAGGGCAATGAAAAATGTACAAGTCAGAACTGTTCCTTGTTAGATGAAATGTTGCCTTGGTTTAAAGGATGTAAGCACATGGATAAATCTTGAAAATCATCATTGTTTATCTCTTAGATCACCAGCATTGTGGCTTAATCAAAGTGATGTCACTTGATGAGCAGCTCTGTTTTCTGCATGTAAGCCTGTGAGATGTGACTGTTAGCAATCAAGAGACTCTGCATTGTAAACAAATTTCATAATATGTTTCCTTACTATCTTTGTGTAGAAAATAACCTGCTACATAAAACAACATTTGTACCAAGGAATACATCTACTTTCTTAGACTGGCAATAGTGCAGTTTACAGCTGATGATAACAGTGCCCTGTTGTGGGTTGTCCTGATGCTGTTTTTTTAAATGTTATTTTCATTTCCTCAGGAGGGGCTTCACTCTGACAAGCAGTCGCTCATATGTTCAGGTGATATCATATGAATCTCTTGTCCATTTTTATTGGTCAAATAAAGGCTACAGCCTGTGATTTGGCAGGGGAAGTAAAAGGTAGGATAGGAGGTATGAAAGACAGGAAGAGAGGATGAGAGAGAAAGAGAGGAGGAGGAGAAAAAGGAAGAAGAAAAGATAAAAAAGCCACGTGGTCAGGAGAAACTGTAAGTAACAAGGGTATCATAGCTGGGAAATAGGTTGGTATGGTGATAGAGCTGTCCAATCTAGGCTTATAGCTTATAAATATAATAATTAGAATGTGTGTGTTTTATATGGTTTTATTGGGGGTAAATCATTTGGCACCCAACATGGGACTTAGAACCCAACTAACCTGAGATAAAATCCATCCCTTCCAAAAACAAAAACAACAAAACAAAACAAAACAAAACAAAACAAAACCCAAAAAACCCAGCTAGGGCTATACTCTAAAGCTACAACAGTGAGTAAATTAAACACGGCGTGGGTTTAAGGGGTTTACAGAGAGTTACTGAGAAGCTCCTTCCCCAAGCCACAACACTGTTGGGGGGGTCCCAAAGCCCAAAATACTGGGGCACAATTGCCTATAGATTGTCCTGAGATATTCACAGCTGAGATTCAATGGCTGAAAAAACAATAATTGATCTTTAAAGCCTTCTCACAGGCAAAGTGGGCTGATCCAGGTATCTCCCCTGAGGGAGCCTCCCCATGCTCACTTACGCCATATCCCCCAAGTCTAAACAGGACCCAGACCTGGCAGACCTGCTCTGCCAACTAAGATTGGTGCATGAATGCTGCAGGCTGCCAAACAAAGACAAGACAGTCTAAAAGTGAACCACAATGTCCAGAGTTGAACAGCAGAGGAAGACAAAGATACAACAAGCTCCAAATCAGATAACAAGATAATTAAAAATTATCTAAAAGTATCTTTAAAAAGTATCTAAAAGATACTGAAAGATGAGAAACACAATAAATACATTTTGGATTTTATGAGATGATATTTTAAATGGTTTAACAAGGATGGATTTTTAAAAATTGACACATTGTCAGTTATAATTAGTACAATATTGAGTAGCTTAATTTACTATAACTTCTCAAGAGACAGAGCCCTAGATAAAAAATTATGACCCTTAGCAAAAGGGTTAGAGGAAACATTGGAAAAGATACTAAAACAAAAGATACAAAGTTTCATAGATCAAACTAAACAACAAAGAGATAATAAAAAAAATTGAAAGCAGAGTCAAGAGGATAATTTAATAAAACTTATAAGCCAAAATAAGAGAGGCTACAATATCAGAATTACAACATAAAGAGAAATTAAAATCATAAAAACAGGGCCTAAAACAAAAGATACCGGAATTTATAGAACAACATGAACAACAGAGAGAAAAATTTAAGATCTGGCAACATGGCCTAAAGGAAACACCGGAACTAAAGATAGAGGGATTTATAGGTCAAGATAAGCAACAGAGAGAGAATAATGAAGGTTACAGACAAAACCTAATAAAGATGCTAAAACAACACATCAGGGCAACCCACATTTCCCCTTTTGTCCAATAGAAAAGGCTCCTTTCAGATATAAACTGGGCACAACCATAATAATCAATTAAATTATGAAATATTATATACACATAACATCCAGTCCATTTTATTTGTCAATTTAGATAAAGTACCATCTATCCTAACTTAAAGTGTTTATAATTCTATACTTGAACTATGTTTTGATTGATTTTAATTTGTATTATCTTCTGAAAGCCATCCTTTCAAATCTTATATCTTCCTCAATGTTAAGCAATTTAAGTTTGATTATGAGACTATAACTAATCTTAACCCCATCAGAAATCCAGGAATAAATTAAATATTATCTGAATATATAAGAAGCACAAAAAATATCTTCCAAAACTTAAACAGCTTGTAGAAACAGATGACTACATGGACAGCCCCCAATTTCTTATAGTGTTAGAGTATCTGTCTTCAGCCTTCTAGCCCAGAACCATCTGGCAGATATTATGTGAAGCAGGAAATATGAAGGACTATTTTACCCTGTAGTGGCAGAGCTTAGCAGTCAATTACCCGACATCTGCTTGTCCTTTTTGAACAGTATTTTGTCTGCAGATGATATAGTCAATTTCTGCCCAGTGGCTACCTTGCCATGATAGGTAACCTTGCCTGGAGGTAAAGATGCTTAATATCTTCCTTGAACCATGAAGTTTCAAAGTATATCTTAACTGTTAAACCTTGGCTATTCTTAGCTATTTTTAATTGAATAATATTAAAAATACTTTATTGTAATAAATGAGACTCTAATATAACCATAAGTTTACTATCTGGCCCTGAACTTGTGTTGCTTAATCATCCTAAAAAGTTTGTAATAGCAGCTATAAAAGGACTGGGTCTAAGCCTTGTGTTCTTAAATGAGTTGTATAAACACAATGCCTATCTAAGAGTAACAATATTATTTTCAAATTTTGTATCAATATACAAAGATCTATATCAATGAAAACCTTAACTCTATATCAATATATAAATTTTGTAACAATGTAAAAAATATAACTTTAATTTGTATCCATTATGAAGATTTTTACCAATGTCATATTATGGATATACACTGTTTTGTTTAAGAATACATCTAATATACTATATCTATTTGTCTATTTATCTAATTTCTATAATATTACTATATACCCCCTTTTCCTTTTCATCCCCTCTGCTTTACCTAAAAAGGAAGGATAGAGACAAGGAAAGGAAAGGCAGAAATCCTTGAGTCTAAGCTCTCTAGTTTCTTCTCTGTCCAAAATTACAACATTTGCAGGTTATCCCTTAAAATGACAACATATCCATAATTCATAAAATAGCCAGAACCATCCATCCCAACCTAAGGGACCAGGATGGTGATATTCTTTGGTTTGCTTCTAGCTGGATTGGGGCGAAGAATTACCTTTTGGGGACCCAAAGTTGAAATAGGGAAAATGGTTTTGTCAAAGGAGGTCTAGGTGGTATCATTTGCCTTCCAGTCTCTATGTGCTAAGAAAGTTTATGGCTTAGCTGTAACAGTCTGAAAGGCTAGATGGGTGAGCTAGCTGTCTGGAAATGTCCTGGAGGTAAGTCTTTAGCAGAAACAGCTTTGATGTAGTTGAGCAAGGGGCTGGAATGGAATGCCCCAGAATCTCAGCATCCCAGAGTGTGAATCTTGTCAGGGTTGTCTTTCTCTTTTGCAATACACAAACCTTATAAGCAACAGATAGTTCTGTAAAGACATTTATATGGAATATGTAGGCAGCACAGATCAGTTAAGGAAGATCAATAAAGAAAGACAACTGCCTTTCTTTAGAAGTTAGTGTGATCATATTAATCAAACCACCATATAAATTTCTATTTGTGTCATCTTGAAGGATGGTATGTAGTAAGTCATGAGAATTTTGTACACAACAAATGTTATTGGCTGTATATAGGCATTTAAGTCTCAGTTGGTCCCAGAGCTGTCTCTGTGAACAGAGACAAATACATCACCTATCTTGTTGATCTTGTCAATCTCTTCATTCTTGTCCATAGCCAAAGTCTTCAGGGGGTCTCCCTTTGTCATGTCTGATTTTTATCAACTTTGAAGGAACCCATAGTTTTTTCCCACCTGTGGAAATATAGGCATAACCTCTCCCCCAGCTTAATATATTTCTTTTCCATTCTGATGTTAGAACATCTTCAACATAGACAGCTGGTTTTGTTTAGCAGATTTTTTCCCCTACAATCTAATGTCTTTCAGCAGTTGTAGTTTTTTGCTCATTGGCATTTAAAACACTTAAAGCACTATGTAATCTATCTCTGGGTGTCTTTGTTGCCTCTTTTGGCTGTTAAGCATCTCCTTTAGGGTACGATTAGATCTCTCCACAGTTGCTTGTCCTGTAGGATTATGTGATGTGCCTGATACATGTTTTATATTGTAATATGTAAAAAGAACTGTTTCATCTTATTAGACATATGTTGGACCATTGTTTGTTTTAGTTTGTACAGGTATTCCTATAATGGCCATGATTTCTAGCAAATGTCTAATTACGGAATCAACCTGTTCAAAAGCTAAGGCAGTTGCCCATTGAAATCCTGAATAGGTGTCTATAGTATGATGTACATATTTCAGCTTACAAAACTCTGCATAATGGAACACATCCATTTGTCAAATTTTATTTCTTTGGGTACCTTTAGGGATACCTCTGTTATGTAATGGAGTTTGATTATATAATGAGCAAGTAGGACATTGCCTCATAATTTCCTTGACTTGTTGCCAAGTGATACAGAATTTTTCTTTAAACCTTTGCTGTTAACATGGTAGGTTTTTTTTTTTTTTTTGAATTTTGAAGCCTCTAGTACACTTTCTATCAAGAGCTGATCAATTTCATTATTACCTTGTGTCAGAGGGCCTGGCAGACACATATGGGATCTTATGTCTATTATATACAGTGGATGACTACTATTCCTGATTATTTGTTGTAGCTGAACAAACATTGAAGTCAATTTAGAATCATCTTGAATAGGTTCAGCACTCTCTATGTGGAAAACAACCCTTTATGTATGTTGAAAGTCAGTGACTAGAATCTTGAAAACCTGATAACATCATAAATATTGCATATAATTTAGATTTTTGAACCAATTCAGTTACTCTCAGCCATCTTACTATATCTTTGGTTTATATTCTGCCTTTCTTGATCTATTAGCATCAGTGTGAAATGTAGGGGCTTCCGAAATTAGAGTTCTTTTTATTATACGAGGGAGAATCCAATTAGTTCTTTTTATGAATAATTAGAGTGTGTGTGTTTTTTTAATACAGGTTTATTGGAGGTAAAAATTACTACAATAGTGCCCAATAATGCAACACCTTGGATCCAAGTTATTCTTATGGTAAGTGAATGAAAAAGTGAGATAGTTATACTTATCACCCAATTCTCTAAGTATGTAGAAACTGCATTTGTTTTGTATCAATTATTTAGTTTTATCTGTGTTGCTTTGATGTCCTACACCTACCAAACCATAGAGCTTTCCATGTTTACTGCCGCTGCATTTATTACAACAACTAAATGCAACAAACCTAGATGTCCACCAACAGAAGAACGGCTAATAAAAATGTCATAAATGTTCACCATGCAATACTATTCATACGTAAATAAAATGAATTTTCAAGGAATGTAGATGGAACAAGAAAATATATTCAGCGAAGTGACCAACATATCACATGTTATTCCTCATATGTGTGGCTCCTACTCTATAATGTAACATGTACATATATGTAAAAACTGTATGTGTGGGTTTAGTGTAACATTTGGAAAGGAAACCTTGGTATCCAAGAGACAGTGTCAAATCTTGAGCTGGAGCTACATGGAGAGTCAAATGTGGGTGCTGAGGATGGAACTTGGATCCTCTAGAGGATTAGCAAACCCTCTTAACTGCTGAGCCATCTCGCCAGCCTCATTTTGCAGGAATTTTAAAGCAAAAGTAAAGCCATAATTTATAAGTGATAAGAAGGTTAAAAACTTTGGAAAATTATGCTGGGCATAGCAATAATTAGATGAAAGTGTCAAATTATATCAAAATGAGAATGTGCTATAACTAGAAATTAATAGCTAGAAGATAATTCCTCTGATTAAGTAATATAACCAAACTTTTCACTGTTAAAGATAGCTTTCATGAATGAATATGCCAATAACTTTATCTACTGACTGGATTTAATACCAGCTCAATTAATAATATTCCCCATTCCTAATAGTGAATTTTATTTTAAAAAATTATCTAGGGCCTAGGAAAGGTCTCAGCGTTTAAAATCACTAACCACTAGGCTTGATGACCTGTGTTAGTCCCCAGACCCTCATGGTGGAATGAGAGAACTGACTCTCAAAGGTTGACCTCTGACCTCCATACACACACCATGTCACAAATAGACACACATATACACACACACACACAATAAATAAATATGCAAATTATAATTTTTAATTACTTTTTTAAAAAGAAAAATTAGTAATGGGTCTACTTTAAGGAAGGGTCAGACAGAGAGGGGAAGGGAAGCGGAGAGAAAGGCTGTGATTGTATTTTAAATTGAAAAACTCAAAAAGTGAAACTAAAATTTAAAACTTTTACAATACACTTGCTGTATATCTATCAACCCACAGTTACTATATTCATGTAACAAAACATTTAGGGTCTGCTTCACTGCTCCAGTGAGAAACCCTCGAGGGTTAAGTTTCCTTGCTGGCAATCCTGATGATCTGAGTTTGATTCCCAAGACTGACATGGTGGTGGAAGAGAATCGGTTCATGAAAGATATCTAATCTCAAATGGTTAAAGAAACACATTAATTAATTTAATGAATTAAGACATTTTAAAATTCTACTCTCTATAACAGTTTCCAAGTAAACCATTTCTTATTACCAACTGTAGTCACAGATCTACACAGCATATTCCTTCAAACTAAACTTTCGCAGGCTTTGACTATCTGCATGCCCTTTCCTCGCCTCCAGAGTCCCAGGGACTATTTTGTAATTCTTTTTTTTTTTTTTTTATTCTTGAGGTAGCAGTTTTATTGCAATAGTTGGAATTTTAAGAATATGTAATGCAATCAAGACATTTCAAGCAGAATATGTTAAATTCATATTCAAGATGTAATATACTTCAAATAGCATGTGATGGGAAATAGACTGTATTTGTTTAATACCAGAGATATTTGCCTGGGACAGCTGATGAAAAGCCATGAGTGCTTGTACTTTATTCCAGCAGCCACACTAGTAAAAATGCTATACTTTTATCTGTATAGCATTTTTAAAAAGTCACACTCGTGATAAAACAGGCTACCGTGTGTGGAATTATACAATTAATGTCAGTAGGTAAAAATTCATATCCCTTTCCCCCAAGTATTTGTGAGAGAAGAATTAAGAATAGAATCCATCTGATCACACTGAGGAAAACATGAGGGTTGATCATTTAGTTTATCAATGAAACTGACCAAGAAATGATCAAACCTCATGTTTTCCTCAGTGTGATTGATAAATGGATTCTGTTCCTAATTCTTCCAGGCAGTTACAAGATCATAAGTGAAAGGTCACAGCTTCTTCAAATGAACGAAGTAGAGCGAGCACCTTATCTTCTGCATGCTTCTGTTTCTTCCAAGAAGGTTCACAGCTTCAGTTTCCCATGGGTGAGCGTGCCTCCAGCTTTGCTGTAGCTGAGCTTTACTATCCTTTAGGGCCAAGCTGCTGTCTCCTGAAGACCTAAAGGGCCCCACCCCCAAACTTGGCCCTGATGAGAACATTTTCTCTTTTCTGTAATTATCAGGGCTCCCAGGGAGAGCTTTCGAGCCTTCTATCCAATATGAAATGCAACTCTCAAAAACAGTCCCTCGGGAGGTTACGTCAACAAGTATATATTCTTTTTTAAACTTGATGATTACCGAAAACATTGCTCAGTTGGTAGTGTCTGCTACCGAGGAGGATCAGACTTCAATCCCAAGGATGTATCTAATAAAGCAGGGACTCGTGTGCAGCAGCATCCCTGGGCTGGGCTGGGAGAGGCATGAGGATCCCTGGGGCTTGCTGGAAAACAAGTCTAGCAGAGTCAAGAAGCTATAGTAAGAGATCTTGCCTCAAAAACATCCAAGATGGACAGCCGGGGAGAATGGCACCTGATGTTGATCTTCGCTCTACATAACACATGGATGTGCACATAGACACGTACACCTATGCATACCCACTAAATCAACTACAGCATATTATCCATTTCCTTTCCTTCCTTGAGTTCTGCTGTCCAAGGACTTTTTTTTAGCAACCACATAAAGTAGGATTTCCCTGTAGGATTTTAAGAGAGGCAGAGAAGAAAAAAAAAATCATCCATACAATTCAAGCAAAGATCTGACTTTTGAGTCTAAAGTGGTATATAGTGTTACACAACTGAAAACACACAGCTGATATTAGCAGGTGCTCCTAATCCTGGCTTCAACGTGTTAGTAGTTAGTTTGAGTGCTGTGGATAAGTCATTTAGTCCTTTAAGGCTCAGTTTGCTCATCTGTAATGAGGTACCGGGAACAGGCTAACGCACATTGGCAGCATTTTCTGCTCCAGCCTAATATAATTCTACATAATTTAAGTTTGCTCCTGGGAGCTTTTGTTTGTCCTAATAATGAGACATTCACAGAAGTATTCAATAGAAGTCAGTGACTCAAGCAAAACTTCTAAAATCCACTTAACTTTGATAGGTTTTGTTTTTAAGAGGTTAAAGGGAAAAGGGTAGACACACTGGTGGAAGGACATTAAAGAACACAACAATTTCACTTTTTAAATATTAATATACTAAGCATTTTCTAGCCAACACAGATACAGCGATCATCATGGAACGTAACCTCTTATCCTAAAAATGTAAGAAGAATCTATTCTGCAAGATGGCTGGGGGATTTGAGGATAGTTTGTTCATCACCCAGACTCACTGGGTGACTGGTGAGCTTCCTATTGGATACTTAGAGGCATGAACTTTATACACATATGGGTCTCATGCTTCTTTTAGTCACTTCATGGGAGAAAGGCTAATTAATATATCATTCTTCTTACCTAAAAATGAGTGTTTGTGTGTATGTTGTATGAATGTGCCTATGTGTCTGTTGCATAAATGTGTATGTTGTATGTATGTGTGTATATGTGTCTGTGTGTATGTGTATGTTGTAAGAATATGTATATGTTCTATAAATGTGCCTGTTGTATGTACATGTGTATATGTGTCTGTGTATATGTGCATGTTGTATGAATGTGCAGGTGTATGTTGTATATCTGTATGTGTATATTGTATGTGAGTGTATGTGTATATATATGTGTATGGGTGTATGTTGTATATATGTTGTATCCCTGTGTGTTCATGTGTATGTATGTGTATATATGTGTATTTAAATATGTTTGTATATGTGTGCATAAATGAATGTCTCTGTATATATACGTTTATACAGATATGTGTATGTGTATATGTTTATGTATGCATGTGTATGTTGCATGTGTGTGCATGTTTAAGGTATGTGCATGTATATGTTATATAAATATGTGTATATATGTTATATGTGTGCATGTATGTGTGTCTGTGTGCATGTGTGTATATGTATGTGTGTGTATGCACGCATGTGTTTCTATGTGTGTTTTATATGTTTGTATATATGTGTGTTTGTATGCATTTATGCATGTGTATGTGCATACATGTATGAGTGTATGTGTATGTTGTGTGTATGTACGTACATGTGTTTGTATATATGTGTATGTATATACATGTATATGCATGTATATCTATATGGGTGTTTTATATATATGTGTGTGCATTTATGTACGTATATATGTTATATGTGTATGCTGTATGCATGAGTATTTGTGTATATATGTGTATGTATGTATGTGCTTGTGTGTTAATGTGTGGGGTGGGGGTGTGTGTATGAAGAGAATGTTTGGAGATATACTCTCAGCAGCTGACAAGTACATGATATTTCACATGCTTGTTAAAATTTTTCATTTATTTGTTGATTGTTGCGAGGGCACTCTCAAGCCATGTGGAGATCAGAGGACAACTTGTAGGGATCAAATCCTTCCTTCTATCATATGGGTTCGGAGGAAGAACCTTAGGTTGCCAGGCTTGACAGCCAGCTCCTTTACCCACTGAGCCTCCTGCCCATTTGCCCCTTATGATGTTCTAAATGATATTCTATTGTGTAATGATTAAACTCAGATTCACACGTTCAAGTTCCATCACATCCATCCACAGATCCTATAGTCCAGTTTCACAGAGTCCTAGTCAACTGGTCAAGTTCTTCCACTGACTCAGCCTTTAAAGGCATATACGGAGGTACACACGTCTCCATAAAAAAGGCAACCTAAAAGCCTTAGTAAACACTTCTCCCTTCATATTATCCTATAAATTAACATTTTCTCCATGTCCCCAAGGCATTTCACCTCTATGAAATAGCATTTTATTCTGTGTAACAACAGACTACAATGTAAACATGTCTCTCCCACAAGAACAAGATGCTCTGCCTGAACTTGCGAATCTGTATGATAACAAACCTGTCTATGATCTCTGATCACCAAGGTGTAGTGAGTTGATACCCACAGCTAAATACACTACATTTTCTGTTCTCTTGCTTTATTGGTTAAGCTCTGCTTTATTTTCTGAACTTTCACTTCTAAATTCCCTTTCACCTTAAATCTGTTTGAATTGTAACGACATCCCTGTTTCTTTCTGTGAGCTGCAGGGCCTCTATCTCCTTGTTCACCCATCTTGGATTCCACATTCTCCCTGTTTGTTCTAACATTGTCCTTTGGAGTATCTAACTTTCATCTTCTCTGCAGGAAGAATACTGCATCTACTGGTACCAGAAAATATTCTTTCTTCTCAAAGGAGGTCATGGAGGGAGAACATAATAGAAAAGCCTTCAATATTTTATATCAAGGATACACAAAATACTTCTGGGACTGTAAGCAACCATATGTAAATCTTCTGAGGGAAAGCCGGGGTGCCTTAAGTTGTCCTTAAACACACTTGAAGATCTGTCATGCAGAAAATAAAACCAGGACATCCTGAAGAGAGGGCACAATTGTGAAACATGGAGAGGAACTTCATAAATATAGTGCCATTTTGGAAATGATGAGGAAGACACCCAGAAGTACAAAACTCGGTAGGGCTAAGTGATGCCAGGAGTCAAGACTGCAAAATTGCATTCTCCAAGTTAGAGAAAAATCCCAGTGCCACACACACTACACATCTCAAGCTTTATCTCAGAGATCACAGGGTGTTAGACAAAAATGATTCAATTTGGGAACCTGAATGAACTTTTCAAAGTGATTTATAGAGTAGGACTTCAAAATACAATTCAGAGGAGGATGAAATTGAACACTGGGGTGTTAAGGTGCTCACAAGTTGCTGGGTAATAAGGAAATTGAAGGCATCCAGTAAGCTAGGAATCTCTAAGAGATAGAAAGTTAACTTGAGAGAAAGCCAGGCATTTAGGCAATAAAACTTGATGTGTTGGTGTGGGGGAAGTAAAGATACAGGCTTTCTCTTTACGCTTCTGGCTTGAGCAACTGCAAAGGTAATGGGTAGGAAATAGAAACTGCATGTTGAATGCTGGCCAATGCATTCCCAACAGTGAGAATAATACAGTACAGTGAAATAAAAATGAACGAAATGGGAGCTGGAAAAGACAATTTCTAGACTCAGGAAAACAATTTACAAGGTGGAAGAGAGGGGTAAATTGAGTCAGGTAAGGGAAAATGGAAATAGAAGAGGCAGAACCGGTCAATCAGAGCTCAAGTCTCATATCAAGGGAGATGGAAAATTCATGTAAAATTACCATGATTTAGTAGCATCCGTAATTCAAATTGAGAAAGAGGTTTTTGTGCTTTTGAGTGCAATTGCTCCAGATGTTCTAAAAACTCCTAACTCTTTAATCACAGTAATATAACCATTCTGCAAAAAGGTAATGCTGTAGAGATGAAAACCACTCAGGTTCTGAATCTCTTTCTTTTTCCCTCTCACTTTCCTCTCCCAGCACACGAAAAGTTAAAACTGAGAGCAACCAGACCCAAGTTAGCAACATGTCACAAGTGTGGGAAACAGGGTGAGCTCATGGTAATAAGGACAGGCTGCATGTGCACCAAGGGCAGCGCGTGCTTTAAAGGAGTAGGTGTGCATAGGATGCTTGTCATCCATTATACAGGTTTTATTGCTAGAAACAAGGAGAGTGCAAGGATAAGTAGCAAAAAAAGATAATCAGCGATGTTTAAATTAATACGAGAGGTATTCGGTAGTAAACGGAGAAGTTGAAACTCAGAGAAATATTGGTGAAAGCCCAAGGAGGTGGTGATCTACCCAGAAAACAATCATGGTACTTGTAAGGGTCTCTTGCTGTAATCAGTGATTTTTATTTTTCTATTTCTCTGTTTCAAATAGTACACATTCTCAATCATGAGACCTGCAGGCAGAGGTAGACAAAAGTAAGTACCTCATGAGAGATAAGAACCCAAATGCTAGTGGTTCTGAGACCTTGAAGTTTACCTGGAGAACTTGTGAAAACACTGACTTCTGGAACTGCCCTTAGATTCTGACCTGGACCCTAAGAGTCTGTGCTGTACATAGTCTTGGGTGAGATGCTGTTACTGGGCAATGGATTACAGTGGAAATCACTACTCTGAGTCTTTAGCGCTCATCCATGGATGCTGGCTAGAATAACTGGTCCAGGTTTGTAAATATTCTTCTGTCTAAACCAGCAGACTGCAGAAGTAGAGGGATAATGGCTACATGTTTTAGAAGTTTCCTGAATAATTCAATGTGTAAATGTGGTTCACAATTACTACTGCATATGGACATAAGCTTAAGTAGTAACTCATGAAGTTTTTTGGACTCAGTAAGACCTGTTCCTGATTTTTTTAAATGTATGCATTATATTCAGCCATGGTTCTGATAACAGTGATATCACAGGTTTTATGGAAACTTTGGAGTTGTATTATCATGCCTTTGAGTTGATACATGTTGAATGGAGACCCTGAGAAAGAGCATACTACAAGACTGAGAAAACTGTTGTTAGCAACATAATGTTGGGAAGACATGAGCTTGAAAATGGTAAGCTTCAAAAAAAATAACCTAAAAGGTTTTGGGAAGATCCATGCTTTTAACAGTGCCTTAAAGGTACAAACTTTATTCTGTGTCAGGACTGTGAGTTGATTCAAAACAAAATGATAGCATTGGAAATAACCTTCATAGAAGCTTAGCAAGAAAAATATTGAAGATATTTAACTCATAAAATGCAAATTGATCAATATTTATTACCCTTCCCAAAGCTCAGTACAAGCGGATTAAGAACCTCAACATAAAACTGGATACGCTAGAATCTAACAGAAAAAAAGTGGGAAATAGGCTCGAATAAACTGGTACAGGGGAAAATTTCCTCAACAGAACACCAGTGGCTCAGGCTCTAAGATCAATAAATGATAAATGAGACCTACATGAAACTGAAAAGCTTCTGTAAGTATAAGGACCACTATCAATAGTACAAAACAGCAGTCTGCAGAGTGGGAAAAGATTTGCACTAATCTTATATTCCACAGAGGACTAATATCCAAAATATATAAAGAACTCAAGAACTTAGATTCAAAAAACAAACAAACAAACAAACAAACAAACAATAACCCAATTTAAAAATGGAGTATAGAGCAAAACAGAATTCTCAACAAAGGAACATCAAATGGCTAAGAAGTACTTAAAGAAATGTTCAACATCCTTAGTCATCAGAGAAATGCAAATCAAAATGACCCTGAGATTCTATCGTACACTAATCAGAATGGCTAGGATCAAAAACTCAAGTGACAGTGTATGCTGGCAAGGCTGTAGAGAAAGGGGAACACTCCTTCATTTCTGGTGGGATTGCAAACTGGTACAACCACTCTGCAAATCAATCTGGCAGTTTCTCAGAAAAAAAAAAAAAGGAAATAGTTCTACCTGAAGACCCAGCTATACTGTTCCTGGATATATACCTAAAAGATGCTCCACCATATTGCAAGGAAGGACGGATGCTCCACTATGTTTATAGCAGCCTTATTTATCATAGCCAGGACTGGAAACAACTCAGATGTCTCTCAACTGAAGAATGAATGCAGAAAATGTGGTTCATTTACACAATGGAATACTACTCAGCTATTAAAAATGAGGACATCATGAATTTTGCTGGCAAATGGATGGAACTAGAAAATACCATCCTGAGTGAGGTAACCCAGACCCACAAGGACATGAGGGGTATGTACTCAATGCTAAATGGATATGAGCCAAAAAGTACAGAATATTCATGATACACCCATAGACCCAAGGAAGTTAAACAAGAAGAAAGGCCCAAGTGAGGATGCTTCAATCCCACTTAGAAGAAGGAATAAAATAGTCATGGGAGGCAGACAGACAGAGGGACCTTGGTAGGAGAAGGATGGGGAGGGAAAAAGGGGGCAGATCAGGTATGAGGCGAAACAAGAGAGAGGTGAACAGAAATATGCAACTGCTGGGGGGTGGGGTGCAGGGGGAACCTCTAGAAAGTTCCAGAGTCCTGGGATGTGAGAGGCTCCCAGGACTCAAGGTGAGTGACCTTAGCTGTAATGCCTAACAGTGGGGAGATGGAGCCTGAAGAGACCACCTCCAGTAGCCAGACAGGATGCCCAGTGGAGGGATTGGGTCACCAAGCCACCTACAAAATTCGACCTAAAATTTCTCCTGTTTAAAAGAAATTCAGGGACAAAAACTGGAGCAGAGACTGAAGGAAAGGCCATCCAGTGACCAGTCCAACTTGGGATCCATCCCATGGGCAGGCACAAACCCACTACTGACACTATTACTGATGCTATGTTGTGCTTGTAGACAAGAGCCTAGCATGGCTGTCCTCTGAGAGGCTTTACCCAACAGCTGACTGAGAGCGATACAGATATCTACAACTAAGTATTAGATGGAGGTCAGGGACCCCTATGGAAGAGTTAGGGGAAGCATTGAATGAATTGGGGGGAGGGCAACCCCACAGGAAGACAAACAGTGTCAATTAACCAGGAATCCTGGGAGCTCCCAGAGACTCACAAGGATACATCAAAGAGCATACACAAGATAGGCCAAGCCTATCCCCCAGGCCCCATGCACATATGCACATGACTGCCTTGTCTGGCCTCAATGGGAGAGGATGCGCCTAACCCTGTAGAGGCTTGATATCCCAGGGTGGGGGGATACCTGGGAGGGGAGCATTCTCTCTCAGAGGCAAAGGGGAGGGGAGATTAGTAGAAGAACTCTGTGAGGGGCACTGGGAGGGGGCAGCATTTATGATGCAAATAAAAATAATATAAAATAAATAAATAATAAAACAAAATAAAATGGATTTTTCATCTGTGACACAACAGGGACAGTAAGGACATGGTAAAGAACACTTGTTTTTCCGCCATCTTTTTGTGAATCCATCTTTGTTGCAGCTTTTGTTAATGTACAGAATCTAAGCATCTTATGCCAACATTTATATGTGTGTGTGGGTGCTTACATATTCATTTTTCTTCTAAGAAATTAACATTTAACATAAACCACAGTACCACTTTAGTATCTTACGGACAACTTGAATAACCTTGCTCTCACGTTGAGTAGCGACTCGGATTTGCCAATGTCTATTTAAAGAGATTGATGTTTTAATTCCACCAGGCTGAACAGCAAAGGAGCCTAGAGATAAGCAGCAGGCAGTGTTCAAGAGTCTGTTAGGAGGGCAACTGGACACCCTTTGCTCTCTCTCTCTCCCTTGCTAGGCAAGTCCTTATCTGATCCTTGTGGAGGTTGTGTCAGGCCAGTTAATTGTGCTCTCTAAACTATGTCTTTATTGCAGGCTAAATCTCTGCTTGTGTCCCTTTGTCTTTGAGGTCCCTACTTATTTACTCTCAAACAGATTTGCCCAACAGGAAGCAGAGAGCTGAAGCTTCTTTACAGCTGACAGATCCTTCCCTGGAAAGAAGACACTAGTTTTCTGCAGACCTAGCAGATGGTTATACCCCTAGAACTTTCCAAAGAGATTCACCTCTGTCATGAAGGATCTCTTTAACAAATGGAAAGATGCACACACAGAGAAGAAGGCAAGCCAAAGGCAACCTACTTTGTTCTTGATTTCATCAAAATAGCCCATGTCCCCAAATAAGCCACTAAAGCAAGAACTACACAAAAACTCAAGACTAAACAAAGATAGTTTTTTAAACTGGCATTAGAGAAGGTAACTTCACTTTTAAATTAGAAACTTGGGATTTGGGCATTTGTGCTGGTTCATCTTCACTATCAACCTGACTGGACACATACCCCCAAGGATACCCATGAGGACATTTCCAGAGAGGTTTCATGCAGTAAGGAAGGCCCACCATGAGTATGAGTGACTCCAATATATCCACCATGGGGGCTGAATGAAAGGGAACACCAGCATACCTTGCTGGCTCTCTGCTTCCTGGTAGTCTCAGACTCTGATGCACCCTCCCTGTCTTGGCAGATGGCACCCTCTCAACAAGAAGCCCAAAGGATTCTCTATTCAGTGTTGTTGCTCTCTGTCAGTTATTTTTATCACCAAAACAAAATAGTGACTAGCAACGGCAACTTAGTAGAACTAATTTCATTTCTGCCATGTCCTACCCACACGTATGGCAACAGCTGGGGGAAACTAAGGAAAAAATAAAGTACCACTTCAAAAAGAAAAGTTCAAATAACCACCTGCTGGGTGATGCAGGCTTCAAAGTGAAATAATTTAAACCCAGAAGAGTATATATCTTTCAGGCAGCTAGAAACACATTTCTGATAGCTATCAATTTCGCAATATGATAGCCTTTTAGATTCTCACTTCTCCACTTCACTCTCCATTTCATTTATGTCACTCAAAACTAGGCAATGAGTTAGGCACCAGGGGAGCACAGATCCTAATACAGACCCCAGTCAATTATCAACTCTACTGGCGATAGTTCTGAAATACAAGAAGATAGTAAACTATATCACTTTCTACATAAGGGTAGTGTGAATATAAAATAGTTACTGATATAATGGGCTTAGTGTATAATACACATCCAATAAAACATAATGGCCATTATTATTACTGAAATACAAGTTTTGCAGGGAATGTCTCTGATGCTACAGTTAATGTTCTCCTGGGATACAGAAAACCAAAGTCACATGAATCTTGTGGTAAATTCCTGTGATCCATACACCCTGGTGACCGAAGCAAACAGATGAGTTCCAGGCACATCTGGGTTACCTAGTGAGTTAATTTCCACGTCAAGCTTCCAAGAGAGATTGGCAAAGGGTTGAAGACACACGCACTCAGTGGGAGGAATGTGCCTAGTGTATGCAATAAACTAGGGTCAATCGAGAACTTATGAACAGCAGAGCAAGAACAGTAGGAGAAAACAGAACCGAATAGTTAGAACGATGGACGCTGTCTGTGAGCACGTCTACTACTGTAAAATGGTACCACCAATGAAAAGCCCTCCCTCGTACATCCTGTAGAAGCTTCTCCTGCCCTAAAGCTCAGACACAGCTAGTGAAAAAGAGAAATGGACTGCACTTTTCCATATATGGTAAGTAATCTAATCCCTGCTAATTTCATTAGTACTTCTCGATAGATGTAAGAAGTATGTAACCACAAAGTATGTTGTAGTTACCCGCACCTATAATCTCAGCACTGAGAAGGCTGAGGCTGGCTAAAGTAAAGCTGGGGCTACATAAGAAGACCATGTATCTAAAATGAAATAAAAATACAAACACATATACATTGCATTTCTTCCCAACCTGTATAAGTACCACAGCTCCATGGGAGCCTGATTTATATCTTTTGTTATAATTTTATTATTATTCAAGGATAAGTTAAAAGAAGTCAGACCATCAAATAGCACAAATATTTATTGAATAATTATTGTCAGTTGAATGAAAAAATGTAGGGATGGAGGAATGAATCAATAATGGTTCATCTTACAGTGAGCATCTTCAGAGCATGAAATAATAGGAAAAGAAAGATTAGGATAAAGTACCTAAGTTACTACCCACATCTCTACTGGGAACTTACTCATGAATAACCCTACAGACATCATGGCTGTGAAGGCAGAGATCATTGAAGCAGCATCAATACACTGACCTGCACATGGCTTTCACTCAATTCTGGTACTAGATCTGGACAATGAGAGCTGACGTCAGAGTATCGCACAGTGACCTCACTGGCAGAGGTAGGGCAATCCCACTCCACAGGAGACATTATGACAAGTGATGATGGTCACAGTTTAGAATGGACTTTTTTCCCATAAACTTATGACTATCATTGGTGCTTTTCTGTGTGGTTTATGGAAAATGGGCCAAAAAGAGTCTGGGAACACTTAGTGAGAAACTACCTCCTTCGGGAAGCATGGTCTCAAAGGGGGGGAACTACTCAATCTAAATCTACTTAGCTTTTGGGGTACCATGGAAATATTACAATAGTTTTCTATTCCTCCAGCTACTCTAGGGTATGCACTCATGTCTGAAGACTTGGAGCTAAGAGACTCAGATGAGAGACAACAGTCGTTATTTTTCTCAGTCTAGATCACCCCACTAAGTATGATCTTTTCCAGTTCAATCCATTCTCCTATAAATATCATGATTTCATTTTTCTTTACCATTGAACAGTATTACACACACACACACACACACATACACATATATATATAATGAATATATATATAATGAATATATATATTCATTATCCATTCATTGGTTAAAGGATATTTATGTTGTTTCCATTTCCTTAATATTATGAATAGTGCATTAGTGAACATGGCTGAACAAGAATCCACGGAGTAGGATGTCAGAGAAACTGAGTTGACTGAGCATGGAGCCATGGGGGATTTGGGGGTAGTAGACAGTCCTATGTGTATGAGCAAGCAAAGGCCATCAGAGCACAGGACTTTCTATCTATCCAGGAGCTCTGTGTCAACAGGAGCAATTACCTCCATAGAAATCAAGACATAATGGCCCCTTCCCGCCAGCTTCTTCCATTTCCCATATCTCATCCCACCTTAGGAAATATACCTTCTAACCAAAGTAATCAAAATATATTCTTTGGATGTTGATCTGGGTACATAAAGCTGTTCTTGTGAGAACATCCTCTCCTAACAAAGTTAAATCTTCTTCAGACAGAGAGTTACATCTGATCTTCATTGCCATCATTGGCATCTCTGCATCAGATGGCACAGTGTCCCATAGGGCTTGGTCGTGGGGCTGTGGGAGCTGCCCTGTGGATTCAGAATGTACATCCTGTGCAACTGACACAGGAAAGCTATATCCTTACCAAATACAAAGACCACGGTGCTCAATGAACACTAGCTCTTATTAATTGCTGAACAAGGCATTGTCACTGTGACTGAGTGATAAAAGAACATGAAATAATCAGATCTAGGGTGAGCTTTTAGTGGGAATAGAAAGAGTTCCTCAACTAGACAAGTCATTTTTTAAAGTTCTTTATTCAGTATCACTTTGATGCAAAATAAATGGCTGGTAAGTTAGTTCCTCTAGATAAAATACACTATTTGGAACATGTTTTAATTGCTCACCATGGGTCCGGCTTTGAACTAGATACTTTCTGTAGTTTGGCTCATTTAATCCTTTCAAATAAATTGAAATCTAAGTTTAATGACCCTCATTTTTCAGATGAGGAAACCTGACTCAATGAAATTAGCTCGCACAAAATCATGTAGTTAGTTAAAGGAACTCATGCAGTGAATCACGCTTGTGAAGAGACGTGGCATTTTCCACAGGGAAATACAGAAACAGTGGCCAGTGCCTGTCAGGAATCTGCTGACCCACCTCTAATTAACATCTCAAATTTTATCATTTCAGAAACTCAGGTCTAACTATTTCTTATTTATGGGAAATATTCAGTCTAAGTATCGCAACCAAATGATAGCTTTGTTACTCCAAACACACTCAGAATTTCAAATTTGAGTATGTTCCAGCAATGTTCCTATCCCAATAACATCGAAGTCCAAATTTCCCTTTGGCCCATGTCATATTCAATAACTAATTACCAATCATCAAGAAACCAGCTCTTACCCACTAAAACCACTCTGTTAGATATAAGCTTAGGCCAGAGATGCAAAAATACATAAATTAATTCAGCACTGAGGGAACTTAATATATAGTGGTATCCACATGTATTAGTCATAACATAAATGATCCAGTTTAATACAAATTGAATTAAGAAGAGAGGTCCAGTTAAAAAGGCCATAGATGTTTCATGTGAGAGGTAATATTTGTCTGGGCTCTAAAACAATCATTTTTTAAAAATGCTTGTTCATGGCATGTAATCCACATAAAAGAAAGGAGAAAGAGAGAGAAAGAGGAGGGATAGAAGAAGGGAAGGAAGAAGGGAGGGAAGGAGAGAGAGAAAGAGAGAGAGAGAGAGAGAGAGAGAGAGAGAGAGAGAGAGAAAGAATATGTATCCTAACTCCCCTTGGCATGGTCTGGGAGGCTCACCTGCCATAATTTGTCAAATAGGAAAACAGGAAGAATATAAACACATGAAGACTAGAGAAACAAATAAGGAAGCCAGAATAGCCAATGGCAAAGGCCTGTCCAGGCAGATTGGCCACTGCGGAGAGTTTAATATAAAGGATTAAGAAGTGGTGCTAAGAAACAGAGGTGGCCAGGTATGCCCTAGGGCTCATGTCCCAGTGATATCTCTGAAAGGACACTAGGGACAGCACATGCTTAGTTCTTGGGTAGATGAATGAGGAGTAAGAATGAATATGTTTCAAAGTTTCAAGTCTCATAAAGAATTTAGAAAAACAAATCTTGCAAGGTATGCTGAAGTAAGCCGTGATTCCAGTATTTGGGAGACAGAGGCAGGAGGATTGTGAGGCTGAGGTCAGTCTGGGCTACATTGTGAAAACCGTACATCACAGGTTTTGGGGGGGGGAAGGAAGAGAAAAACTGAGGGAGAGAGGAAATGGGAGAGAAAGATGGAGGGAGGAAAGGAGGAAGGGAAGAAAGAAAAGCCAAGAAAGAAACCTTGAGGGCAAGAAACCCTGTCCATTCCGGGCATAAAATGAAGTCTTGAGAATCCATAAACATTCACCAGTCTCTCTATCTTAATGAGAAATAAATTAAGAGCAAGACAAGTATGCATCCTTTTCAAATTTGGGATGTAATTAAAAGTGTTAAAAAGTAACCACAGATGTTAACATCTTCAAGAACTCAATGTGAAAGTAGAGCTTTAGTAGTTTATGAGAAATGAGAAGATAACTTCTTTGTTCCCTCAGACTCAGGAAAGGTTTCCTAAGCTACCTGTAACAAGGAATGATCAGGCCTGTATCTTGCAAAACTTAAACACTTTACTCAAAGACGCCATCACAATAAAGACAAGCCACTAACTGAGTGAAGACCATTGAAATTCATATTACAGAGAAAGAACCACTGGCATCCAGAATATCTAAACCAATGAGTTTTCATGAAAAGCAGTAAGGCAGTAGACATTATACGTGACAAAACAACCCCCAGAAATCCAAGTGCCAATAAGAAGGAGTACTGGAAAATGTCCTTTGCAGTCTGGGGGGTGTGTGTGAATTAATGCTACAACAAGATACCATCTCCCATTCACAAGCTTAGCAAAGAACAAAATGCCTCACCAAGATTTGGCAAGAATAAGGAACAAAAAGACTCTTATAGATTGTTGGTTGACTATAAATAGATGCTACCAATTTTGGTAATCAGGCACAATCTGCTAAGTGTGCAGGTAAAATGCTTCCTTTTGCAATTACTCTATCAAGCAATGCCCCAAGGAGCTCTCTCCTTTGTTAGCATAAGGAAGAGCTTCTGAGTTTGAACAGCATCCTTATTTAGAAGCAGCTTAAATACCAGTCAAGAAAAGACTACCATGTTAATCATGATGCAGCCACAGAATAGAATACTATGGAGCAATAAAAATGAACAAACTGAACCTGTGCGTGACACATTTCTGAATGATAAAAGAGAGTTAAGGCATATGAAGAGCGATACTATTTTACAGAGGCTGAAACCCAGACTATGGGGTTGTATGCAAATTCGTACACAGCAAAGCATGCTAAACACAAGGGAACAGTAAGGACCCAATATGACATACAGAGTACATGCAGAGGGATGAGATGTTTGGAAAATATGAACAGCACACACCACCCTATGTAAATGGACGATTTCATAATCTGGGTGATAGGCATAAGGTATTTGCTCCAATGTTATTAAATTTTTTGGATGACATCAAAATATTTCACTAAAATTTTAGTAATATGGTATTGAAAATACTGTGACTCAGATATAAGAGAAAATAGTCAAAAATTACTAGGAAAAAATTTACATTTTCCACATCTTTTTCTCCATATACCCTAAGATACTGGTCTAGTTCTAGAAAATGTTTCATCTACTTTCAAGTGAGCACCTCTTCTAATAACTGTCTATTTAGAATTCCTGAGTGAGTACCAATAAGTCTAAACATTCCTGTACAATCATTAAGTCCTCTATGGTAGGTATCTATCAGGAGTGTCACCATCCTCCAAATTCAAATTCATCAATACAAGGATCAAGGACCATTTTCCCCAGACGAGAAGCATACACTGGCACATCTCTGTAGACAGCTTACTGAGCCTGCAAGTCATTATTTCCTTTGACTTAATTCCCACCAATCCATAAGGCTCTGTTTAAGATATTCTTCTTTAGGAAGCATCCCATAATGCTTTGATTCCTTGATAAGCCCCGCACATACATAGGTGGTAGAAATGAATACAGTAGATCTGACTGTTGATTCTTTATGTTGGATCATTTAGTTTTACTCCTCTATAACCCAATGTATTGTTACTAATCATCCCTACATCTTTTTGTTTGTTTTGTATGGGATATCACTCTGTAGCCCAGGTTAACCTAAAACTCAATTATGTTGTCAAGACTGACCTTGAACTCACAGCAATCCCCTTGTTTCATCCTTCCAATATTTTCTATTGCTTAATCTTCTCCTCTTGATTAAATTTTATGCTGTTAAATGATTTGAAAGATGTTTTGCACTTCTGTATTCTCCATAGTATAGGAGATACCATTCTCCATAGGCTCAAGAGATACCATGTATATTTTAAGTTCCATATTCTTAGAGACAATATAGAAATGCCAGATATTTCATAGCTATTGGGTAGACCCTAGAGAATTCTAATCACCAAGATAAACTACTTTAAATCAGTGACATAGACCTGTGAATCTAGATACTCTATTTGATATAACCGGTCATACAAACATAGGTCATGTTTACCTTGACACTCATCTCTCTTCAAGGGCAATCAGGGCTGCACTGTGGACCTGGCATTTACAATGGCTTGCAGTAGGCAGGTCAGTATATCCAGGAAGCTGGTCCACCTCCCCATGGCTTTCAAATATCCCAGAAGCAGAGACTGGAGAGGAACAAACTTTTATGTCTAATAATAAAAAAAATTACTTTAAAATGTTTATCGAAGAAATACTTAGAGGACTATACTCCCACTTAGTTTGAGATGTTAGATTTGAGCATGATCCGTAAAGAGAGAATCACAGTTTGTGCTGAGTGCTTACACAGAACTCAGCCTGAAGAAAGTCAGTTGAAGCTGAATGTTTGTTTCTCATGTCTGTGATACAGTTCATTCTTCACTCCCTATCATACTTTGCTTCTTATTGCTGTGACCAACGCTATCAGACAGCAAGCTTGGGGAAGAAAGTGTTTATCTGGCTTACAGTTCCATGTTACACTCCATCAATGAGGAAAGTAGGGGCAGAAACTCAAGTAGGAGCCTGGAAGCCGGAACAGAAACAGACCACACAGGGACAGTACCTCCACCTTGTTCTTAGGCTCACATTCAACTACCTTTCTCATAACTCCCAGGACCACCTGCCCAGGCAGCACCCACAGTAAGCTGGACCTTCCCACATCAACAATCAAAAAAATGACACCAGGATGGCCTAAAGGCCAATCTGATGGTGGCATTTCCTCATGTGATGCACCATCCCCTAGTTGTCTCTAGTTTGTGTCATCTTCACCGAAGACTAAGTCCTGAAGGAACTTTTGTTTCCTTCCATACACAACCTTATAGACAACATCTTTGTTATCCCGTGAGCTTCTGGACTTCAGAAACAGAAAACCACAGATTAAAATGAGGCACACATGTGCCAGTCTCCCCACTGTGGGTAATAGAAAAGGAGATCTGAAAGGTGAGGCAAAAAGAAATCAGGTAAGCCACTGATAAGTTTGCTGTGCATAAGGAGGAAGAAAGAGAATCCTTGTTAATTATTATTTTACCTATAATCTTACCTCTTTCCATAAAAGGACTGCAGGCCCCTCGCTGGAAAATTTAGCCATTGCTATGACATATTGGCCACTTTGGGATCATTTGTCTTTCGAAGGTATTATTCAAGTAAGTTTAGGACTAAACAATGTGGAATCCGATACTGCAAGGTCAGCCACAGCCACGCAAAAACAACAAAGCACTACCTTCATAGCTATGGTATCTGCACAGCTGGAACAGGGCTCTGTACTCGCTCACTCAGTCAATTATTCAACTGTTCATACAGCTGATATATATTGACTGTTTACTAGGTGCCTTGCACTGTGCTGGGCATCAGTGGTATTGATGAGCATTCTATGCTTAGCTCTTGAGGTGACAGGAAGCACAGTTCTGTGGGGGAAAGGTGGTCATCCAATCATATCATCACCAGATGACAAGTCCTCATTAACTTTAAAAGGATTGTGAAGAGACTATACAACCCGCACACTGTATCCAGCTAGAGAGCTTCACTAATTAAATGACTCTTCAGTTGAGGTATAAGAAAGAAGAAACAATTTAAGAAACTGTGTTTCAGGGAAAGAGGGAAAAGACTTTTCATCACAGTTCACAGGAGCTACAGAATCAAGTGAGCTTCTTCCGAATTGCCCAGGCAAAAGAGTTCACACATAGAGTTCCAAATGAGGTAGGGCTTCCTGATTCCCCAGATGCCCTCCATAGTTAAAGAGGAAAGCACAGCCTTTCTTGGAACAATGAGAAGGTTGCCCTTCATTCTGGCATCAGGTATGAAGGAAAATAGCAATGAAGGAGACGAATGAGTCCTGCTGACTTCCTAGAACATGGTGTGATGAATCCCATCAAAGAATAGCTGTTTGCAGAGTCTGAGACAAGATCAAAATGGCATTTTCCTCACGAAAGGCAGTAGGTGTTTTTATAAAGAAATCTGGGTGATATCTAGCAGGGAAATTTCTAGTCCAGAAATAGACTTCACACTGACTTTCCACTGAAATTGAAACCAAGACAGAAAGAGTCCCCAGGGAATGGGCAGTAATCGTGAGGTTAGAGTGGGGGTTAATGCCAGTCTGACTATCACATAGTCAAAAAGCACTTGCCAGTAGTAGAACTAACAGGGAAGTTACTCTAGCAGATGTTTTCAAATTAGCTAAAACCATGCCACAGAGTGAGGCGGCAGAGCTGGAAATGTGCCCAGAGAGACCTTCTCACAAGCCGCCTGAGGGAGCCCTTTAAATGTCTCTGAACAGTCTTAGTGCTGAGATTCAGATTCAAGGCCAGGGAGATAAGCAAGTCACAGCACAATCCCTCCCTTTCTAATTGCTTACCCATGGCTTCCACAAGCTCATCATGCTGTTGAATATTAAGGAGACCTGGCAAGGTTGGGCAGCTCCAAATGACACACTTCATAGCTTGGCTTTGTATAGTGGCTTACTAATCTGACAAGAAACACTGAGAGAAGACAGACAATTTGTCATTGACAACAGATGCAAGTTATAAGTGAATATGAAAATAAATGGTTTCCTTTCTGGCAAATTCTAGGAAGAGGGAGGAGGGTGAGTTTACATTTTTCTTTATGCATTCAGGGCATTGCTATCTAGTTTGTAACCAAATGAAAAATATTAAAATAAGCAGTCAAACCACAGCCACCCTGGCTTATATTATAACTAAGTGTCAGAGTGAGAGTCTTGTGGGAACTAATTTTTCTAACTGGGAAATCACTTGTTTCCCAGTAGTTAATAACTTCAACAATAGGAAAAAACCAATAAATATCAATCAGGGAAATCAGAAGTCATCTGAGAATGAAAATATCCATCCAGCCCCTACCACTTATTAGATGAAAAGCTGGGAAATTTTGTCAGCACCTCTGTGTAAGACCAACCTCAGAGCAAGGAGCCTCAGAGGATGGCCATTCACCATTCAAAATGCCTGATATACTCATCCACATTGTTGTTGTGGTGGTGGTGGTGGTGGTGGTGGTCGTCGTCGTCGTCGTCGTCGTCATCTTTGTCTCCTTCTTCTTCTTCTTCTTCTTCTTCTTCTTCTTCTTCTTCTTCTTCTTCTTCTTCTTCTTCTTTTTCTTCTTCTTCTCCTCCTCCTCCTCCTCCTCCTTCTTCTCTTTCTCCTCTTCTTTTTCTTCTCTTCTTCCTCTTCTTTTCTTCTTCTTTCTCTTCCTCCTCCTCCCCCTCTCCTCCTCTTCTTCTTCATTCCATTTTCTGGGTATATTTGTACACTCAGGGTTACAGAGAAGGAAGCCATAAATATAAAGTATAGGAAATGGATATAAAGTTGGAGAAAAGGTTCTGATATCTGACAATCTGCCTCTGGTCCTCTGTGGTTGTTTAAATTAAAGAGGATATTAGAATACAACTTGCAAATCTTTTCTGAGGAATGTTTCAGGTCTTCCTAGCAACAAATCTTTGACAATTCCTGACAGAGATCAAATCTGAGGGAAATAACCTTCAGCAGCAATGAAAAGTAATGAGGCTACAAAGTCTCCTGTGACTTAAAATCATGAAGGATGTTTTGAGGGGCACTATAATAATTCTTTTCTTGGAAAACAGAAAACTGAGAACCCTCAGGATTTGGGGAATAAGAAGCAACCAAAGACCCAGGGTGTTTTCAACCCCTAATGTTCTCAGCAGCACAAAAAGTTTCTGAAACACTAGCAAAAGGCCTTCCTGCTATAATATCTAATTGATTTTTAAAAGATTTATATTTATAATTGTGGGCATGTGTGTGCACCTGAGAGTCCAGAAGAGGGCATTGGAGTCCGTGGGTTTGGAGTTACAGGCTGCCCAGTGTGGGTACTGGGAACCAACTACAGCCCTTGCAATAGCTGTGTGTGCTTTTAACCTACTATGTTTAAATTAACAACAGACCAACAAATAATAGGAATAAATTATAATTACTGGAGGTCACTATGGAGTTTTTTAAGATCCTGATTAACCTTCTAGTTTTAATGGTGATTTTTAAAAAGGAAAACCAACCTATCAATGAAAGAGAGAAAAGAAATAAAAGGGTTCACAACTACATCATTTCCTTAAATCAAGAAATGTACAGTTTATAAAGAAGTGAGATCTTCACGAAGTCTTCTAATTGGAAGCTCCTTGAGTGAAAACCAATTGTCTGCCCTCTGAAACAGGTTAACACAATTGAGGAGAGCAGTCACTAAAGTAACACAATGGGAGTTTGAGTTGATTGTAGAAATGTGTAATGGGGAGCATTTTGCTTTCTTTCTCGATTACAAAGTATCGAGGAAATGATACATGCATACAAAGAAATGAAAACAGCCAGCGAAACCGGGTTCCACAAGAGTTCCTTTTTTAAAAGAAAATTATGGTGCATGCCTTTATCAAGCTGTGGTCACAGCACTGCAGTGCTGACCCTGGGACATTTATCAGACAATCCTGTCTTCGTGGCATTAATTTAATTTAAAATATCAGTCTTGATGGCTATCTGGAATGAACGTATGCACTTAACAGATCTAAGTCTCACTGTTTCTGTCCCTAAATCCAGATTCAGTGAGAAACATAAATCACCAGAATTTGGAATGCAAAGCAAGTGGATTTGTGGTATTTCTTTGCATAATATTTTGAGGTCCTCTTTCCACTTGCTCTGAATAATTGCTTGTGTGATTCATAATGTTTCTAGTTGGTCCTTCTAGAATAAGATGAATCTGGAGGGAGAAATTAGAGGAGCTAAGCCATCAAAGTCCCCACTGGGAGTGTTCATGTCCTTGTCCTTCCCTCCCAACACACAGACTTGAATATAATTTGAAAATTTTTGTCAGTAAAATATGTAGCGATCTTTTAAAATGTCTGTTAATTTTGCCACGATTTATGTTGCCCTATTTATTGGGGGGGGGGATTTCATACAAATATATTATGTATTTTGGTCATGGCCCTCTCCCACTCCCTCCCTGTGTTGCCTGTTTTGTTTAACAGTAAATCTTAGAGTAACAGAGAGAGAAAAGCAAAAGTAGTTTTTAAAGCTTAGCCTGCATTTGCAAGCGTTTTCTCATGCAAAGTTACTTACATTTTCTCTTAAGCAAGTCACTTGGCTTCAAAAAATTTTTCACAGATTTTCAGACCTAGAACTTGGAATAAATACCTTCAGGTAGTGGTCTGAGCAACTTAAGCTGAACCATCAAAGCCAAAACACAATGAAGAAGCGAGCTGTGGACATCAGATTTATATCAACCTCATTTCCTTCCAACGTTTGAATTTTCTGGACCCAAACATACCTTTAAAATTTTAAGAACTCCAGTTCTGAACACGTTTTGGATGCATTGGAATTCCTTTTTAAACAGCGTTAAAAAGAAGAGCACTTTCCTCTGGTACTGTGTAAACTAGAACAGCTGCATCATTCCTTGCCTGTCTGTCATTTCCATGTAAGTTGGACTAGACACGATTGTTATCTACACAGAACGATCTGAGCCAATAGCAAGTTGCTTCCTGAGACTGAAATTGTGATATAAATAACTGTCCAAAAGCTGTTCTTCACAGTACCACCTTTCTGATCTAAAACAAACAAACAGAAACAAAACAAAAACGGACGGGGCAGAGGGCGGGGGACCAGATGTTTGCTTTTTGGCCTTAAATTCCTTTTCTGACTTCTAAGCACTAAGCATTCCTTATTCCTATTTGAAGGGCCCATCATCATCTTCTTCTAGGAAGTCATTCATGAAGACCACAAATGCTAGAGAGCTGTCTTTAATTGTGACTTTTATTATCCATCTTGTAATTCTGTTGTAACTTCACTTGCTAGGCCAGGAGGCGTGATTGGCAGCCTCTGGGAGCTCAGAACCAGTCTCTCTATGAAGAGTCTTGCTGGGGTCCATTAGAGACATACCCTCTCACCCCACAGCGATCTGGTCCTCCTAGGTTTGCCACCTGCAACCCCTCCCTGTCCACATGCCCCCCCTTCTCAGAAAATTCCGCAGCGCTCCAGGTCAGGCAAGGGGTGGGCAGGCATCCTGGGCCAGCGCGATGCCCTCCAGGCACAGGCGCTCAGTGCCTCTGGGGCGGGCACACCGGCCACCGCGGCAACCCCTTCCCACCGCCTCAGGAACAACATGAAGACCAGAACCGCTCGCTCTCCGCGGGTGCTGAATGCAGGGTCTTCATAGCCCTTTAAGTCCCTCTGGCAGCTGCAGCCGCCCCTACATGAAAGTGCAATTTGTTATCTGGCCCAGCGCGAAGCAAGGAGAGGTGCCCATTGGTCCCAGCTCCAGCTCCACTTATCTGGTCCTCTGAATACAGGCTTCCACCGTCCGCCACGCCACGCGATTCGCGGGCAGTTGGCCTCAGCGACTCTCGGGTGACTCCCCCTCCCCCGGGACCCTCTCTCTCCTCTGTGTGTGTTTCTCTGTGTCACTCTCTTTGTGTCTCTCTTTCTCTGGCTTTTTTTCCCCCTTCTCACACACACAGGGAAGGGGTCGCTCTTCACAACCAATGCCAAAAATGTCACACAAAAAGAGTGCAACAACTTGCTTTGCAAAGGACTCGGGAGCCCCTGGCGAAGTCCCCTGCAGTGAGCAGCTGCCTTTGCCTGCAAGGTGCTGAACTAGGTATGAATTTGGCTGGAGCTGATGAAGACATAGGACCCGTGTTCTTGTCCCCTCCCCTCCCCCTCCAGGGACCCTGTCTCAGTTTAAAATCTGCCCTTTCTCGAACACCCCAGGGAGCTTGCGAAGATCCTATTCCTGGGGAAGGGTATGCTGATCCGGGGATCCTGGGGTCACCACGGGGACCAGGCGTGCTCCCGGGGCAGAAGTCATGAAATTGAGAGTGCGGGCCAATGGCTAGCAGAGGCGGCCCGCAGTCCCTAGGATGCGAGGGCTACCGCGACCTCGCAGCGAGAGGTGAGCATCAGCCACCCAGCGCGCCACCGCCGCCGACACCACCACCGCTGCCGCGCACGCCCCAGCCCCGCCGCGCAGCCCAGCATTGCCTTACCGCTGCCCGCAGTCCGTCCGTCGCTGGCTGCGTCCGTCCGTCTGTCAGTTCGTCCCACGAGCCTCGGAGCGAGGACCAGAGCGGTGGCCCCGCAGTCCGGGAAGGCTCTCAGCGAGGTGAAAGGAAGGAGCCCAGGCAGGCGCCGAGGTGGCTACTGCCTCTCGCGCCGCCGGTCCTGCCGCTCCCTGCTGGCCGAAGGTGGCTGCGAGGCCGCGTCCTCGGGTTTGCGGCGCCCAGAGCGCAGCGCTCGCCTCTGGCGCGGAGGCTGAGCGCCGGGACGCGGCGGGCAGGGGTGGCGAGGCTGGGCTGGTCACCCGCCCCTGGGTGCATGTTAATACGGCGGGGAGGAGGAGTCCCGCGCTTCCTCCGCCCAACCACGGGAGCCGGCGGGCGGGCGGCGGCCGCGGCCAGAAGCCAAGCGCTGCCACCCGCTCCGGCTGCTACGGAGTGGCCGCTGGCCTCGGTCCCGACCAAGGCACGGGCGTCCCGGACCGCGGGGAGGCGCTGGCGGCTCCCGGAGGGTGCGCTCGCGCCCTCTCAGCCTTCGCTGGCAAGTATGTCCGCACCTTCCCGAGAGCGGACGCCAGCATCTCAGCCCGGAGCCAGGGGATACTACCCGCTAGTGGGCGTGACCTATCCGTACCCTTGCGCAGCGTCTTGGGGGGAAGTAAACTTCCGCTCTTGTCTGCCCAGCGCTCCTTCCTTACTATGCAATTCTAAGTAGAGAAAGCAGACCTCAGCCCAGGGTCCATCCACAGACCCTGACTGAGGGCAAATGGTTGGTGGAAAGCTCGCCTTTCCATCCTCGGAGCCCACAGTAGGATCCCTTGAAGAAGTAACCACTTAGGAAGAGACACATGGACTCACACATCACAGAAGGCTTCAAACCTGGCACCAACACTCAAAACCTTTCATTCTTCCTTGGCTACTCAGTTTCCTCATCTTTACATCAACAGCTCTTGGACAGGTTATATGGATTAGATTAAATAATGTGTTTTTTATTCATTCACTATTGTAATGAAAGAAAGATGAATTCTATTCCTTCTGTTCTCTGACTTCAGCAATATTCACGTTCGTGGATATTGAACACCATACCACTAAGCTCGGAAGGAAGGAAGGAAGGAAGGAAGGAAGGAAGGAAGGAAGGAAGGAAGGAAGGAAGGAAGGAAGGAAGGAAGGAAGGACCCACCAGGACCAGGAAGGACCAGGGTAATAGACAGGTTAGCTGAGAATTAAAAACAAACAAACAAAAACAAAGACCAACAAGGCATTCAATTATGAACTCACACCATGCAGTGCGCTTCTCAATACTACACTAGGCATTAAGTATGACACTCAGGATCAACACTAGCATGCTAAAGTGGTTAATTGTGGCTAATCGCTATCTTGCCGTTTACTTCCGCCCCCAAAAAGAAATGGCATGTTCGAAGAGAAAGCCCTTTGTTCTTCAGCTCTCAGGGACGACATTATGATGAAAAGTATATAATCTTCTTTATGTAATTGTACCCAGAAAGTTATAAGACTTAGCATCTGTTTTGTGTGCTATCTAATTATAAATATTAATAGAATATTCTTTTAAAGAAAACACTTCTAAAAATGCATGGAAGTGAAAAACAGTTTCCATAAAAATATGACTCAGATAAATAATCTCCACAATTTCATTAAGTGATTTTCCACTAAAGAGAGAGAAAAATAATTAAGATACTAAATAGAGGTAAACTCTTGGCATTCTAACCGATATCCCCAGCCAATTCAAGGATGACAATGTAGGGATGCCTGGCCTTCCTATCTGGTTTCCCAAAAAGGCCTCTGTAAACAGTCTTCATAATTTGGAACAACTACAGGCCTTTTATGGGCTTATAAATATGTTGAATCCATAGCTATTTAAAAACAATGCCACCTATTTCAGAAAATATTCATAGTTGTGAAGCCCTAATATAAATTACATAACTTTAATGGGAAAAAACTCTCTAGAAACCAAAATTCATTTATTGTCTTTATTGTAAATAGATTTTTTTCTTACAATAAATTCTCTATACCTCAGTGGTAGAGTATTTGATTTCAGAAAACAAAATTCTAATAGGAGAATAATAATCTCTATACAATACTACTATTGTGAAGATCTGAGCGTGAGAGAAATCAAATATGACTAAAGTAAGTGAAAACTGTTCATCAGAAAGACAGCAAAAAATCCCAGAATTAGAGAGGGGCCCAAACCCAGTGCCAGTAGCAAGCAGGAGTTGACAAGATGCTCACAGGAAGGAATCAGGAGAGTTAGAGAGAGTTTAGTTTGTCATCATAGAGTCACAAAGAGAGAACATCAATGGTTTGTTCTACTCTCTCACCGCTGGACCAAGACTTAACATCATTGGCTCAAGTGTCTGAACAGCTAGACTTCAAAGAGGTGGTAACTGCTTGCTTGACTCCTTGTCTGCACCAGGAAGGAGAATACATTTGAGTCTTCTGTGTCCACATACATGGATATTCCAGTCTTTCAGACACACATGGGATTAGAAATAGATAATTCATCAAAATAAGATTAGAGAGTCCAAAAGAAGAAGAATTTGATATTGGACAGTTTTTTTAAAAATAAAGGATATACATCTAGTCCATTGACTGGCTATTGAATTTGCATTATAATATGCTCTATACATGTTTAATATATCATTTGTATCACCTATCCCTACAGTTACTTTGAAACAAATAATATTTTACGAGGAAAGCTGAGAGCATTTGCTTTCATTGTTGTACATGTGCTTGTTTTTATTTGATTTTTTGAAATGTTACTTAATATCTGCCATATGAATAATCATTTATATAAGCAGAATATAAGCCACACACAAGCCAGAGCTAATCAGCTGTGCCCCTTTCTACCACAGTATGTTAAGAATAATGCATGAAAAGATGTCCCCAGACAGTGTTGCCTTCTATGGGAAAAGGGACTTTGTAGATATCAGTTAAAAATCTTGAGACAGAAAAATTATCAGACTTTTTTATTTTTGAGTCTTTATAAGGACAATGGTCCTTATCAGATGGGGGTTAGGGAAGCAAAAAGCAGAAAGGAGAGGTGGGGTTCTGCACTCTGTGAACTCTGTGTTTGGAGGAAGACAGTCATAAGGAATGCACATTTCTGCAACATAATCACCAGCAGAGGAGCAGCTTTCCTCAGCAGCCTCTAAAACAGAGCAGTATCCCAGGAACACAATTTTAGCCTAGTTCACCTGATACCAGACTTTTGACTGGCAGAGCTGTAAGATGATTGCTTGACATGTCTCCTAGCCACCAAGTTTGTGGTGACCCTCAATAGTAGCCAGAGACACATCCTATAAACACTGCACCCGGCCCCCACACTCCGGTTCCTGAAGATGCACTGTCGTTGTTGTTGTTGTTGTTGTTGTTGTTGTTGTTGTTGTTAGCAGGTTGCATGAGAATGCTCAAACCATGTAAGTCCCCAGAAACATGTATCCACATCTGGAGAAGCTTATTTAGTGTTGGCTAAGTTCGCAAACATGAGGGTGAGAGCAGGACATTTGAAACCATGGGCAGACAGGTTTCCTGCTGTAGTGTTTCTGATTTTCTAACTAAAGAAAAATGGGGGCATTTTGCCTTGGCCATGGCATGGTGAAGCAGGTAAAAATACAAGTAACCCAAAGGCCTATCTGAAAAGTGACCATGAAAGATATGTATGTCTATTTTAGCCAGGAATTCTTGTATCTCTTCCAGCCTTTACATCTCCACTAGGTTTAAGATTTGTGAATCCCGAAACCTGCTAGGAAAATCCACCTACATTTTCCAGACACCTCAGGCTTAATGCATCATCTACTTTCTCCTGCATTTAAATAGATTTCTCTTCCTGGCAAATGGTGTACCATAGAGGTAAACCATTTGTACAGCATTTGTGAGATCTTTGGTTCAAGGCAGTCGTGAAAATTAAAAAGACTTCTTGTCTTCACCCGTGACGATATCATTCACCAAGTCACCAAGACTTTCAACAGAGACTTATACAGTACACTAGGCTTCATACTTATAAGTCAGCCTCCATCCACAACAAATGCTGGCCTCTTCTGCCGTCTAAATAGCTCTTGATCCATCTGGATTTCCATTTCTAGTATAGAGACCTATTGGGCTTCCATAACCTCCCATCTAGGTTACAGTAATATCTTTCCTAATCTATTTTCTTTAATGTAGATTTGCCTTTTCTTCCGAAAGAATGGCATCACTTTAAAATGTATGTTAAAACTGGTCATACAATTATAGTCACAGTATCTATAAAAGCATAAATCCTCATCATGATGAAAACTTACCATGTACTGGCTTCTTCCTTCTTATCTGGTCTTTGCCTTCATGGTTTGTGCCTTTTCTTTCACACACAGAGCTGCTCTCTATTGTACCATTTATGTGACGCGGTCCTGTCATATATGTAATGTGTTTTTGTCGTACATGTATAACGATCTCAAGTTTTCTTTCTGAAATGCTGTTTCTTCTTTGTTGACTAAGACTTACTTCAAGAGTGGCTCCAAGTAAATCTTTTCCACAAATTATTGGGTTGCATCAAGTATAACCAATGCTGATGATGCTTATCACATATTAAAAAGTTCAGGTTGCCTTGGTTATGTTTATGAGATTCTGTCCTTATTTAGATAAACAACAACTGGCCTAGCAGTTGTTTCCCATGGATAGTGTGTGTGTGTGTGTGTGTGTGTGCGTGTGTGTGTGTGTGTGTGTGTGTGTGTGTGTGTGTGTGTATACACATATTTGCAATTTGAACTGATCATAACAGCTTTAAGAATATTTTATGATGTCAGTCTAGGTCTTAATGCAATTTAATAGGAGTCCATGTGTCACAGTATTAACCTGCAGGCAAATTTAAAACCCATTCCCTTCACATGCTTAGGAAATGGGAATCCAATCAAAGTAATGGCATAAATCAAGAAAAATAAAAAGGTCATAGGGGGGAGGGAGAAGAAACTCTACTGACGACACGTTAGGACACAGATATTATGAAGTGGGAAAGGGAGAAAATGGAGTGTACTCATGGGGAAGAGGGGGGAGGTAGCACAAATAAGCACTAAAGAAGGAGAGGTAAATGGCGTAAAGGATGTTTGAAAAGTTTATAAGAAAACATCCATTTTTAAGTTTAATTAAAGTACATATATAATATATGTATGCATTTTATATATGAATCATTTACATATATGCATATATATGTTAAATGGAGTTATGTAGTATGTAGTGATAGTGTTCACCCTGCTTCCCATCTTCAGGAACCATAGACTATCTAAAAATGAAAACCCTGTGCCAAGCAAGAGACACCTCCCTTAGAGATTGATCAAGGGATCCACGGGATTTCCAAAATGCAGTAAGCCACTGAAATTCTCCTTGGCTGCTTCAGAGAACTCAAAGGTAAGACTAGGCTGAGATACTGACTTGAAAGACTCCTCCCTGAGGAGGGGGGGATTCTCAGATTATCAGAAGATGCTCTCTATGCTGCCAAAGGAAAAATGCTAACAAGAGTTTACACAGTTATAAAGCCTTCAAACCATGAAGATAACTACCCTACAAGATATCTCCAGTGGAGCTTTATCTTGGAGGGCAATCAACAGCTGTCTAACTGGAATCAAGGCCCATCCAATAGGGGTAACTCATGCTGGCCTGGTCCTAAAAATGCAGCCAAGAATCGAGGCTGGAGAGGTCATAGGCCCTAGAGGAGAACCTACTACTGACATTTCCCTAAATTAATATGGCCTCCAACTGTATTCTAAATGTTTTATCCTAACATTCACACATAAGCCCATCTCTCTCACTGCTCATCAAAGACATTTCTGTTTGTCACAGAGGGGAGTTACTTACTGCAGAGATACAAAGCAAGGAAAAGACTAAGTGATCATGGTAGGATAATCCCCAGTTGGGATATTTACACACAACCCCTCTGTCTAAGGCTAAGGGAACTTTGTGAAGGGGGGAGGAGAGAGAAATATTGTAAGAACCAAAGATTCGGAATAGGTGCTTCAGGGTAGTGTCTCCTAGACAGGACAGAGATGCTGAACTCATAACACTCAACAAGATGGTTGCCTGGACAAGACCACACCAGTGGACAAGGCCAAATTGAATATGGGAAACTTAAGTGGGTCCCACTAGTAGATAAAGTACTATAGCTGGTCAATAGCTGCAGAAGGAGGGAGAGTCAGTTTTCCTCAAGGACAAGCCAGCCCTGGGGTAGGTTTTCTAATCTTAAGTGCATAGCCCCAAGCAAACGTACACATGAAAGCAACTCTAACTGGACTCAGTAGGTTCTGTAAAAGTAATAGTTATAGAATTAATGGTCAAAAATTTGAGAGAGGTGGGGGTAACACAGGAGAAGTTGGGGGAGGAGTGGAAATGATGTAAATAAGGTACACTCATGTCTACAAAAAATTAAAAGTTTAAAAGAAAACAAGAAACATTCTCACAACAAATAACAGCAGCAGCAGCAGCAACATCAACCAAACAGATCCAAAACTTACCGAGAACCAGGTGCAGATATTCTGTCCAGATTTTCCTTTTAATAGTCCAGTGAAATGTAAATTATCTTTTTTGGTCTCAAGTGCTTTTTCAGTAAGTGTTTGGCTTTAGGTTTTATTTGATATTTTTATGAAGATAGTAAAGATATTTATAGAAATGCTAATGCTAGAATGATGGGTGAACTTTTGCTCCACACCGTTGTCTCTCTCTGTATCTCGTCATTCCCACTGGTGGATCTGCTGCAGCTTTGTTCTGAGAGAAGTGCTTTGGTTTTCCCAGGAAAGGGAACTTTTAGAGTTTCTATGTCATTGGTTTCTGTGCTTAATTTTATAATAGTAATAAAGGGTTTTCAAATTTTTCATCAATTTCAATATTTCAATAAATTTTTTTATTGTTCAGTATGTCAGTACATACTTTTAATCCTAAATCCCAGGGAACTGAGACAGTATGATAGTGAATTGAGACTCATGTCCTGAGTTTCCTTTTTCCTTACTGGCCCTCCCCCCAATGTTGAGCCCTTCTTGAAGAGACCTCAGGAAGGGAAAAGTCATAGTCAGGACCTTGGGAGTCACTATCACAACCATGGAAAGATGCAGAGCCCAAGACTGGAGACATGGGAAGGGACCTAGGAAAACAGTCCAAAAAACCAAAGAATGAGGAAATTTTAGGATATAAGATCTACCAAGCCTGGACTTCAGATCCACTATTCTGTACCTATATATGAACAAAGTGAAAATTTCTCATCTTCAAGATGACATCAAAAATCTTAGAGATGACATGCAAAGTCATTTGCAATCACTGTTAAATTACCAAAATAAGTCACTTGCACAGAATCACTGCACATATTGGACTGGAGTAAAAAACTTTATTAAAATCATTTTAACTCACTGGGTACAACAATTTCTGATAAGAAAAAAATCAAGGTATCTTTGGAAAGTATTTTAAAATATAGAATCTTTACCACATAAGACTACCAGCAAAACAGGGGAAAGTAAGAGAAAAAAGCAGATGCCCTGTAATTAGCAAAAATAAGCTAATATTGTGAAAATGTGAAGGAGTAATATCCCATATTTTTAAGTCAAGGAACCATAATACTTAACCATTCTGCTTTAAGCTTCTTTAAATTTAGGTAGACATTAATCCACCACAGCGATCTTATAATTCTGTAGTAGTCTAATTTCTCCAGAGACATAAATGCTCTTGACAGAGTACATTAAGTAAAATTTGTCAAAAACAAATAACAGCATCAGGATTTGACCTTTGCTTTGTTCCATGAAATACACCCAGACAGCTGAAGGAGTTATCACATTATTATTAATAGCAGTCTGTTTTCATGTTAGGTTTAATCTGTCTTCCTGGTTTTTAAGTTTGTTGTGTTAGGTGGATTTATTCGTATTCAGTCAGAGGAAATATGCTTTAAACATGACCCTCAGTAGAGATAACCCAGACTAAGGATAATTCGTAATGTTGCAAATGACAGCATTATGTCAGAATAAGCCCACAATTAGACTGTCAAAGAGAACCAATGCGCTCATTCAGCTGTTATGTCATACTGTTGACATTGGTGTGCAAATCAGGTAAGAAAAACATCTTTTATCAGTGAAGGTGGGAGTAGGTCAGGGAAAACAAGTCACTTCCTAATGTTTGCATAAAAAGAGGGGTAAGACACACATGGAGAATTCTGTGAATAAACTACACTCTCCAAAGAATCGGGTTCTTTAGATCTAAATCTGCCAGAAGATATATCTTGAATTCTCAGAAGCATCACACCCAGTCATGTATTTTAATATTAATATCTATGCTAACATACTTTCAAGACATTAAAAAAATAAAGTGGGATATACTCAGGTTTGGGACACTAAAAGACTGAAGTAGATTTCTTGGAGATTATTTGGGCAATTCTGTTTCTATTATTCATTAAAAAACAAAAACAAAAAACCCTAATATAGTATGTTTTTATTCTATTTGATACCAGGGGACTTGCATGGAAAAGAACAAGGTATGCCCTCAGTATCTAAGAATTTTCCATTCTAAAGGAGAAATTATTAAATCTGGGGGCTGGGAGATGGTTCAGTGAGTAAAGTATTTATCTGCCATCCTCTCGTAAACATGAGGAGCTGATTTTGGATTCCCATCAACCATGTTAGCAGGAGAGTGGTGGTGGTGTTTGTTCTTCAGCTTTTGAGGGGATGTGGGGTAGAAACAGGCATACTCCTGAAGCTTATTTTATAGATACCCTAGCCAGGTGAGTGAGTTGAATGATCTCCAAGTTCAGTGAGAGACACTATCTGAAAATATAAGGGAATGTACAATCGATAAAGACACAACACTGACCTCTGACTTACAGTTACACATTCCCACACCAACAGGAACACACATAGAAATAATGTGTGTGAGTGTGTATAATTTATATATTTGTATTATTTAATTTATAAAATATTTTATTATATTTATTTCTTAATATATTTTAATATTTTATTTATATTATAAATATTATTATATATAATAAAATAATAACCATTAATTATATATACAATATATAATATATGGTGTATGATGTATAATATATAATATATATGATGAAATGCGTTAGTATTCAGAACCTTGTTCCTACTGCTGACGTCTGCAACAGTGTCGGTTATGACACTCAAGGCTCATCTGCGCTCACATGAGATCTTAATCATCCAGGCAGCATAGCAGGAGTGCACTAGGTCTCCCGTCAAATGGAGTTTAACTACTTCTTAGGCATACAAATAATTTATTTTCCCAACTTAAGTGTACTTATGCACATTTAACTGTGTTCTATGGTTATAAATATTCACAGACCACATGAAGCTCAAGAAGAAGGAAGACCAAAGTGTGGATGCTTCAGTCCTTCTTAGAAGGGTGAACAAAATACTCATGGAAGGAAATACAGAGACAAAGTGTGGAGCAGAGACTGAAGGAAAGGCCATCCAGAAACTGTCCCACCTGGGGATCCATCCCATATACAGACACCAAACCCAGACACTATTGCGGATGCCAAGAAGTGCTTGCTGACAGGAGTCTGATACAGCTGTCTCCTGAGAGGCTCTGCCAGAGCCTGACAAATACAGAGGCAGATGCTTGCAGCCAACCATTGAACTGAGCATGCGGTCCCCAATGAAGGAGTTAGAGAAAGGATAGAACGAGCTGAAGGGGTTTGCAATCCCATAGGAAGAACAACAGTATCAACCAACCAGACCCTCCCCCCAAAGCTCCCAGGGACTAACCCACCAACCAAAGAGTACACATGGAGGGACCCATGGCTCCAGTTGCATATGTAGCAGAGAATGGCCTTGTCTGGCATCAGTGGGAGGAGAGGCCCTTGGTCTGTGAAGGCTCAATGCCCCACTGTAGGGGAATGCCAGACCGGGAGTTGGGAGGGAGTGGGTGGGAGGGTGGGGAAGCACCATCATAAAAGCTGGGGGAGGGAGGATTGGATAGGGGGTTTCCAGAGGAGAAACCGGGAAAGGGGATAACATTTGAAATGTAAATAAAGATAATATCCAATAAAAAAATTTAAAAAAATATAAATAAATATAGACTGAGGATCGGAGTCCTGTCAGTTAAATAGTAAATTACAATACACTGAAGAAAAGACTGAGAGGATTTTGGAGTGTCCCCTACATACTTAATCTTACATAAACAGAATTTTATTTATTCTATTGTGAAATTGATGCTTGAGTTAAGACAGCACCCTGCATGTGATATACCATCAGGAAGTGGTGGAGTTGAGCTTTACCCTGGGGCTATTGGTATCCGAGCTGCATTTCACACCTCACCTGTAATATGTGCCCAACTTTTAACACCGGGGGTAGGGTGGTAATCTGTGTATGGTAAACTCTAAAAAATGTGTTTTGTTTACTGGAAATTTAACAATTTTCATCTAATTAACCTTGTGACGAATGAAGAACGTTTTCTCCATGAAAAGATTCTATGTGACTTGTTTCTTATCTCCCTGCACATAATGATCTCCAGTTCTGTCCATGTTGTTACAAATGAACTTATTTAATTATTTTTTTATGGCTGAAGAATAGAGGACTTTTCAACGTTCTTAAGGAAACATTAAGTGTCTGAGAGTACTGATGTATTTACTCTTATTTTAATATTATATAATATATGCATGTATTGAAGCGGCTTTGGTACACCATAAATATATGTAATTATTTTGGTTTTATGTTTCAGTTTTTAAAGAGAGGCATGCATTTGAAAGAGCAAGGAGGGATACATGGGAGGATTTGGCAGGGGGAAAGGAAAGGGAAATGAGATAATTATACTGTAATCTCAAAAAAATCAAAGAAAAATTGAGAAAAAAATCTAAATTTAAAACACTAAAAAGTTTCTAACAGATATTAGCACAGTAAAGTACATTATACTTTTAAAGTTTATGGCCCCTTTCTTGTTTCCTCCTTGGCCTGTTACTAATTAAATTCTTGGGAATCTAGTACAATCAAGGCTGCCACCAGAAACACAGATTTAGTCCCTTTACAGTTATCTGAAGGCAGTGATGAAGTCTCTTGACTCTACTCAATTTTTCTCTCCTTTATTGTTGGTAATATCCAAGTGAGGGTAATACATTGGCTCTAACAGTACCGTGGAGAATTTCAATGCTTTGTTAGACGTATAGACACTGGTAGGCATATTTGAGGTAGATGTGTGAATATTTTTTTCCAATGCTCAGCTCTTGAAATTTGATTTTACAGTATAACAGCTTTAACACTGGCCCACTGATACAATCAATGTTCCGTTCTTGGTAGCTCCTTAGAGAAACAAGGTCAAGTTGACACTGTACACATCAGCTGCAGCTCATAAAGCCATGCCTTCTACTTCTGTGAGCTGCATGCACTTGGATATTAGGGGAATAGCAGTAAGAAACCTCTAACCTCTGATGTGTGTTTATAAAGGACTGGGGGCACTAAAATCAATCACCAGAATCCCAGAATCACGTCACCGAGACTCCAAAGAAGAAAAATCGAGTGTTTTAAGACATGTTCTTTAGAGAGGGCTTCTTTCAAATGAGGCTGTGGAGAAGGATTCACAGGCTTGTTCTCTAAATGGATAACAAAAATGCAGGGAGAAGGAACAGAAAAAAACAAAAACAAAAATAAAAACAAACAAACACTAGAAAAGAAAACAGTAAGAAGAGGAGGGTTTGAAGACCTTTCCGCTCTAGAGATAATCTTTTTGAGAATGAATCAAGCATCAACCCATGGGCACATACACTTCTCACAGGACATCATGTCTGAGCTGACCTTGGCTTGGAGAGAAACTGAATGTGGTTATGGTCATTTAGACAGTGATTTAAAAATCACGTTGGCAGAATGTCTTCTGTTCCTTCTTTTCTTTCCTCACAATTTTTTAAAAAATGGCTTTTTGTTGCTGTGATGAATGGCATGGCTAAATAGAATTTAAGGAAGAAGGAATTTAGTTTGGCATACGTTCCCGAAGGCTCAGATCCACAATGCCAGGCATTGCGTGGCAATAGCTGGCAGGACCAGGAGGCTGGTAGGTCACATTTTATCTGCACACTGGAAACACAAGATGAGAGCAGGAAGTGCAGAGAGGACAACCTCCTAAATGTTCTGTAACCTCCCCAAACACTGCCACCAGCCAGGGATCAAGTGCTCAGATACAGGAACCTTTGGGAGACATTTCTCACTCAAGCAACAACAACGGGGAAATTCAATACTGAGAAACCATTTGAGGGGCTGGACTGATGTCTCAGCAGTTAAGAGCTATTCTCCCAGAGGACCCTGGTTCAATTTCCAGCAACCACATGGCAGCTCAGAATTGTCTGCAATGACTGTTCCAGGGGATATGATGCCTTCACATAGACACACAAGCAGGCAAAACACCAATGCACATAAAGTTAAAAATGCTAAAATAAATTATTTTAAAAGACAAAACCCTGTGAGAAAGTAGAAAAGATCATAATTTAAAATTTTAAAATAGTCCATGAAACATGCCATTTTTATAGTGCTCTATTGTACAGAATGTATGATAGCTCTCAGATTTTCTAAAAAAAAACTGCTTAATTTATCATCAAGAATAGATAAATGTATGAAATATAAAGTTAATGTTTGGAATTGTAAAGCATTACCAAATGTCTTTATTTCATTTGAAAACATTTGACTTTCACCTTTGTAGTTATCATCCCATAGACAAGCAATGACCTTTTGGTAGCCTGACCTGAGACCACAGGATTCATAGAGAAATTAATTTTTAAAAAATTAAGGGTAAGGAGTTAAGCTTCATATATATCCCAGACTAAAATGCAAAAGTGGCTGGACCTTGGGGGCCATCCAGTCTCCATCCCATCTCTCTTGTTTGAGTATTCTTCAGTGGTACTGGGGCTCACAGTAAGCTCTTTGATGTCACTGGTCTGCAAGCTGCTGAACTCCACTGTTCCCAGCTCAGATAATGTGATTGGTCTCCGCCCTTGGTACTCCACACTGATTGGACACCGTCTGGCATCTGACTTCCTTTCATTGCTGTTACTGTTACTCCAGGAACTGCTGTAGATCGGGTTCGGGGGAGGGAAGCTCTGACTGTTTTTCTTCACTGACTTCTTTCTCCTCTACAAAGTCTCTCTGACTTATAAATGATAATGTAGCAAGGCATAAGGACAGGAGATGCGGGAAAGAAAGGCGAGGAGGCTTTTCATCTGGGAAAGGTCCTCGAGTTTGTCCGTGGGGAACACTGGAGTGGAAAAGTCTTAAAATGAAACCTGGCATTAAATGTTCAGGATGGAAATAAGTAGATGATTTCAAGTTTTCATGAGTTTATATACGAAGTTGTGGTTAGCAGAACACACTTGACAGCTACCTGAGGCTACACTGGACCACACCATGGTGCCCTACCTCATGTTAAGTCAGAGATCAGTGAATACTGGTTTTGTTTCCTGCTGCCTCGTCACACTTACCTGGTCCATGACTTCCTCACTGTCCTCTTCAGCTACATGACACAGCTTAGGATAGCCAGCAACCAACCTCGGTCAGGTTCTGTGCAGTACCCCTATCTTCCTACCCGCTCTGCCAGAATAATGGGTGACATGTCCTAGGACATTCACAGGTAAAAAGTTGTTCGGATTCTCCTACAACACATGACTGAATTTTCTTAAGGAAGGTACCATGGAGTTCTTTCTGGGCAGTTTGACATCTAATGAGCAATTCTAACTTGTGGGGTTTCCATTTTTGTCTGTTCATTTGTTTCATTTTCTCTCTTTTCTTTGGTCTTACTAGTGTATTGCATATGTTGGTTCGAATCTTCCTTAAATCCATTTAGTCTGCAAACAATCTGTTATATTGGAAAGTTCTAACTAGTGATGTCACCAACAAGTACCTTATTCACTAAACTAAAGTGTCTCAAGTAAGGGCATACCATCAACAAGTTTTAAGCCACTGATAAAGAGACTATCTGTAGAAGTTTGGTTTGGTTCTTCCTCCCAGCCCCATGCTCTCAGAAATAATATTCAGACTTGAAATATATTTACAAACACCTTGGCCATATAGCTAGGCTTTTTTCTGACTAGATCATAACTTAAATTAACACATTTATTTTAATCTACATTCTGACCCATGGTACCATCATCTTGTCACATTTTCCTAGGTGAATCCCCACCCCACCCCCAGCCCAGTGCCTGGCTCCATCCTAGAATCCTTTCTGCCTCCAGCATGTCCCACCTTCTATTTCCCACCTAAGCCATAGGCCATCAGCTTTATTATTGACAGGTGCTGCATCCACACAGAAATAAGATATTTTCTCTATGAATATCCAAGTGCTTTCTGAAGAAAGAAATTTTTATTCCATAAACTAAGGATTATATTTGTACTTCTGAAATTATAACTCTACATGGAGTCTGGAGAGATGATTCCATGGTTAGCAGTGTGTCCTCCTCTTCCACAGGAAACTGGTTCAGCTCCTGGTGCCCATGTCAGGTGGCTCACAACTCCTTGAAACTCCAGTGCCAGGGAACTCTGCCTCTTCTGGAGCCTGTAGCCAGTCACACATATGTGACACATGCGCGCACACACACACACACACACACACACACACACACACACACACACTCACTACTCTTCCCAAGAACCATGTACTATTTAGCAATAACCCAGTGCCAGGCATGGAAAACTGCTCTTGGAGTTGTTGGTCAGGGGAATTCAAAGGACACTGAATCCAACATAGGTTATTGCTGTTCTCCTTGGTTGCTTACTAAAAATACTGCCCACTTTGGACATAGGACTTGGGGGATGGAGCTGAAGCTCACCTGAAACCTCCTCTCCCAGGATAAACTCTTAAGAGTATCTGAAGGTGCCATTAAGCTGCTATCAGAGAAAAGCTGACAGTGGTCCCACTCAACTGTGAGGCCTACAGACCACAACAATGACCAGCAGCGAGATATTTCTGATGGTGCAATAATAGCACTTATATCTCAGGCTAACCTAGTGTTGTCTAATTGGACTTAATGCCCTATCAATAAGAGGAAATTCATGCCTTGTGATTCAAGCCAACTACTCTGATTGGTGAGGTCATGGGCCCTGGAAGAAAACCTATTGTTGATACTTTCCTAAACCAGTATCATTCTTACTGTCACTCCAAATATTTACCCTATATTCATTGATAAGAGTATCTCTCATTCCTCATCAAAGACATTTGATTTTGTAGCAAAGAAAGATGATCACAGAAAGGTATAACTGGTCAGATTCAGAGAACTGAACATGGGGCGCTCAACCCCAGTGCTTATTTCTAAAGTAACACCTTTACCTAAGGCTTGGAGACCATCACAGAAGAGGATGTGGGAAGAGTGTAAGATACAGATGATCATGATGTATGCTGTGAGATACTGTCTTACATATAGGACAGGGAAGCTATACCCATGAAATCTAAACAATATAGCTGCCTAAACAAGGCCTAAAGTAAGACAACATCAGGTGACATGGGAAGAAATACACAAGGATCCACCCCTAATGGAATCAATGGGAAATCAATCAATGCCTGCTGAGAGAGAGAGAGAGAGAGAGAGAGAGAGAGAGATATCTCCAGGGACAAGCCCACTGATAGGTCTAATGCCACAAAGTCAGCTGTAAACACATACACACAAATGAGTCCAGTGTGCGTCATGGATTTGAGAGAAAGCTGAGGCACGACAGATGAGCTTAGAGGGCCACAGAGGGAGGTGTGTGGTTGGTGTCAATACTCTTGTGATGAAATTCTCAAAAGAGTTCAAAATGAAGAAATATTATGAATCCCCAAACCATAAAATCCTCCAGAAGAAAATACAAGACCAAGTTTTGAGGACTTCATTTTGGGCGGACACTTCTTATTTTCTTAGTCAGGCCCAGAAGGACTTCACCAAAATTAAATACTTCCTCAGTGTCAGACATTGTGAAGCCACTGCAAACCCAAAGGAACAGGCTTGGAGGAAAAACAATTGTACCATGAACAGCTGATAAAGGTGCTGTCTCTAGCATGCATGAAGAGAATTCAAACCCAACAATAAGAAAGATAATGCCCAATTATAAAGAGGTTGTAATATATGAACAGACATTTTGCTAAAGATACACAGATGGTAAATTAGCCCACAAATAAAAATGTGAGATCATTAGTCATCAGAGAAAAGAGGATTAAAATCATAATGTGATGCCAAGAGAATATTTAAGATTTAAAACAATGAAGAATATGAATGCTGAGGAGGATATGGAGGAACTGGAGATATCACGTACGGCTAGCTTAGCATTTTGGTCTTGTGAAGAATGGAGCTTTTTAAAACTTCTGCTCAAAAAAAAAAAAAAAAGTTTTTACCAGAACAGACTTCTTCCTATGTATTTATCTGATGAAATAAATACCCACGTTCACCTAACACATGTGTGGATGTTTATCACCACTATATTCCAACTTGTCCAAAACTTTAACATTACTCAGTCTCTAGACAGGGCAAAGAATAACCAATTGGTGGTACATGTATGCAGTGGAATATTCCTGATCTTGAAATGACGCTAACGGCATGCAGAGAACCGGCGAGGCATGCGCAGATCAGGCGAGCCCTAAATGTGTTCTGCCCAATGAACAGGCTTAGTTTTAAAACCCCACCCAGCTGTTTTATTTCTACAATAAACCTACGAATCCCATTTTTGTACAACCTCATCACTTAGAAGGCTGAAGCTAGAGAATTAGGAGTTTGGGGCCAGCCTGGGCTACAAGAAATTTTGAATTTAGCCTGAGCTTCAAGTGAAAACCTGTCTCAAAAACAAAACAAACAGAAGCAAGACAAGCAAGCACGAAAATAAACAAAGAAGCACCTTAGAATGACCACACTAGATGTGTTCAGGAAAGCTGAAACACTTGGCTCAAGGGGCCCACACAGGAAAGCACCACGCACAGTGGAATAAAATCTTGTTTATTCTTAAATACTTGCTGGTTACACTTTTCAGCTCTCATCATGTTCACTTCATTATTTTTCACTAAATGTTTTACACCTTGAGAATGTGACGCTTGCGCACAATGTACTGTGACGCTACCCTCCTGCCCCTTGCTTTCTTCTTTTCCCTCCCTCCCCCTCCTCCTGTACAGGCATTCACAGACTCTGGGCTTCAGTGTTTACAATGCCAATGACATATGTAGAAATAGTACCCTCATCCTTAGAGCCCCCAAATCCTTCTAGCTCCCGGTATCTGATGCTCCGGGGCCTCCAAATGGTTGGCATCAATATTCCTTTAGGATTGAACACTCAGCATTCACCGTTTCTTGTCTCTTTGGCTGGTTGTAAGTCTCCATTTTGACTGTTAGAATCATGTTAATATGTACAGTTTTATGCCAGGAGTAATGATCACCGTAATATGTTAACCACTGAGGAAAACAACTGGAAAAATCTATAGTGACATACAACGGGTTCTCCCACTTTCTACCATTTGTAACTGGATTGAATAAAGCCAAGTGAATTAAATCTGTAATTCGCAGTGGACAAGGAGATACCATTAGAGGATCAAATAACCACCCATAAAACTCCTAGCATGTTTGAGCAATGAGTTATAACAAGATGATTCGATGAAGGATATAGGAACACTTGCCAATGTTTGTGTTTAAGCCTGTAAGCAAAATTCCAGCTCCATGTAGGTCCAAAGTGGGCCTGCCTATACGAAAGAGTAAAGCAAAATATAGCTTATTGGAAGACATGGAATTCTGATTTGTGGAATCAAGGCATCAAATGCAGGTAGCTTATGCTATTGACGGCTGAAAAATCACTCTACTGGTTGTATTTCAGAGAACTGATAAGAAATATGAATACGTCCAGAGTAGCATAACTAATGGTGCAGGAAGTAGAAATCATATCCTGTAAGAAACAGTTCAATCACTAGGAGACATCAGCCCAAATGACAGCGGGAATATTCATCCTCTGTCATTCGTGCCTCCAGCAATGTCCAACAGGTGCTTATGAAAAGACCCAATGTGTTATGTATAAACCACCACATACCAGAACTAATTGCTTTCTCCTGAGACAAGTTAGATATTTTTTATTATTAATTAATTATTTTACTTATTAATATCCCAAATCCTGCCTTCCCCTTGTCCCTCATCTCAGAGTTTTTCCATCCCCTCCCCTCTCCTTTGCATATGAGAGGGTCACCCCCTGAGTATCCCCCCACCCTGGGGCATCATGTCCCTACAGAGTTAGGCTCATCCTCTTTATCTGAGGCCTGGCAAGGAAGTCATATGTGTATATATCTTGTACATATGTGCAGCCAGGAGGTGGGGGGGAGAACAGCCCATGTATGCTCTTTGGTTGGTAGGTCAGTCTCTGGGAGCTCCCAGGTGAGTTGATTCTGTTCTTCTTCCTATGAGGTTGCGATCCCCTTTAGGTCCTTCAATCCTTTCCCCTGACTCTTTCATAGGGGTCCTAACCTCAGCCCAATGGTTAGGTGTCTGCATCTGTCTCAGCTTCTGGTAGACTCTCTTAGAGGACAGCCATGATAGGCTCATGTCTGAAAGCACAATATGGCATCAATAATAGTGTCAGGGTTTAGTGCCCTCCTATGGGATGGATCTCAGGTTAGACAGGTCATTGGTTAGCAATTCCTTCATGCTCTGCTCTGTTTTTGTCCCTGCATTTCTTTTAGAGAGGAGAAACTTTGAGTCAAAAGTTTTGTAGGTGTGTTGGTTTTCCCATTCCTCCCTGGGAGTCCTGTCTGACTACTGGAGGTGGCCTCTTCAGGTTCCAAATCCCCACTGAGGGCATTTGGGCATCCCCAGTCATCAGGGAAATGCAAATCAAAATGACCCTGAGATTCCACTGTACACCAATCAGACTGGCTAAGATAAAAAAACTCAAGCAACAACACATGCTGGTGAGTATGTGGAGAAAGAAGAACACTCCTCCATAGCTAGTGTGATTACAAACTTGTACACCCACTCTGGAAATCAGTTTTGTTGTTTCTCAGAAAATTGGAAATAGTTCTATTTGAAGACCAAGCTATACTGTTCCTAGGCATATATACAAAACATAGTCCACCATACCACAAGGGCACATGCTCCACTATATTCATAGTACCCTTATTCATATACCCAGAAACTGGAAGCAACTCAGATGTCCATCAACCAAAGAATGGATACAGAAAATGTGGTTCATTTACACAATGGAATACCACTCAGCTTTTCAAAACTGGGACATCATGAATTTTGCAGACAAATGGATGGAACTAGAAAATATCCTGTGTGACGTAACCCAGACCTAAAGACATGCATGATATCTACTCACTGATAAGTGGATATTAGCCAAAAAGTAAAGAATACCCATGATACATCCTACAGGCCCAAAGACGTTAAACAGGAAGAAAGGCCCAAGTGAGGATGCTTGAATCTCACTTAGAAGGGGGAATAAAATCGTCATGAGAGGCAGAGGAAGAGAGGGACTGAGAGAGGGGACATGAAGGGACAGAAGGGAGACAGGATCAGGTATGGGGAAACCCAACAGAGAGGGCCAGAGGGGCAGGAGAAAGAATAGAAATCTGCAGCTCAGCTGGGGGGGTTCCCTAGGAAATCCCAGAGACAAGGAATGGGGGAGGCTCCCAGGAGTCAATGTGGGTGGCCTTAAGTTAGATCTTTTCACATATAAATATGTCATTTCAATGGTGAGGTTTTTTGTTTGTTTGGGGGGGGCAGCTTGTTTGTTTACTTTTTCTTTTTCTTTTTGGTCTTGATTGGGCTCTGTACTTTTATGAGTCTTCAAGCAGGATGGCCTTTGCCTTGGGATACTTGATAGTGAATCAAACCATACAAACTGCATTCATGACCCCCTTAAGCCAGTTGTCCCTTGATCCACTTGGTGTTACTCAAATCAGTTTGTCAGAAAGGGTTTTACCTAAAATAAAGGCATTTTCTTTGAGCTTGAATTTCCATTGCTTTGTCCTGTATCTAGATAGCTAACATGTAATGAAGACTGTCTTTCAAGTGATATCCTGATGAGCTCCTCCTCTTCCTTCTTTTCCTTCTTTTCCTTCTCTTCCTCCTCTTCCTCCTCCTCCTCCTCCTCCTCCTCCTCCTCCTCCTCCTCCTCCTCCTCCTCCTCCTCCTTCTCCTCCTCCTCAGCACCACCATCATCATTCTTTTATTAGGTAAATGCCTGGGCTTAACAACAATGTGCTTTTCTGGGGCCAGAGGCTGTAGAGCAGAGAGGTGGCATAGATTTCACCAGATGGTAGGATCATATTATCACAATACCTAGGTGCAAGGACATAGCTGTAAGGTTCTGGATTCTATGCCAAGGTTACTGTTTTTGTCACTATATGACAGGTGCAGGAACAGACATCTGCTGAGCAGAGGAAAATAGATCTCTGCAGACTATGTTCTATCTCCATAGCTGTTGGACATCCAGGAGCCAAAACCAAGAAGCATCTAGATATCCAGGCTGACATCTCTAAGTACAGTATCTTGATCAGCTCAGCTCCTAGAACTGTCAGATGCTAAACCCATAAAGTCTTACCAACATGACTGCCTAAACGTGAACAAGGATAGCAATAGGCATGTTATGAGAGATGGCCAAAAGCCCAGGAAGCCTCAACCATGCACAACACAACCAAGGAGTGCTCGGAGCAGAAGAAATAGTCTTCCCCAGGGTACAGCATGCCAACGGGTTAGCCAACACTAAATGGTCAGCCCTGAAAACACACATGCAAGTAACATTATACAGGCTGAGAAGGTTATATTTAGGAATATATGCACGTATCCAGGCACAAAAATGTACACAATGACCATTAATGAAAAATGAGGGTGTACGTTTTCAAGACAACAAAGAGAAGTAGATGTAGGGGGCGGAGGAGGCTTGGAGCAAAGAGAGGAAAGGGGAAACTGTATGTTACAATCTCAACATTAAAAATAAAAGAAAGGAATGGAGAAATTCTAACATCACCACGAGTAGTTCCTTAAAAGATGTTGGGTAAATAGTTTTATTATTTGTTAGCTCTTCATGTGGTATAGTCTCTGCTAGTCTGTCCCTTTCAAATTCTTTGATTTGTTCTGAGAATGTGAGGCCAGTTTAGTCTCTCCATGTAATCATCCCTCGGTATGCACGCAAACAGACACATCAGAGAACCAAAGAAGTGTTTTTTTTAAATCAAGCTTTCATCAAGATTCTATGTCCTACCACTGATAGTAAGAACAAAGATAATAGAGTTATACCTGGCATAAGATTGGTACTCATTTAACATGGTTCTAGAATATAATTGCTCCAAAATGATATTACCTTAAAATTAACATTTCGAAAGTACACATGCAGAGGATCCACAGTAGAACAAGTATTAAACTTTGATTACTCAACATAAAGCTAAGGAGAAGTTAATGTTATGCTGTCTCTCCTACCTCAGACGAGCTTTCACTGTTATGAACAGAAATGATACAGGCTCAGGAACACCATTTGTTGCCACTAGGTATTCTGTGTATTTATTTCACAAATCAGCATTTCCCTCAAGTCATAAGTTCATTAATCTGAATATAGTATTTTCTGTGCTCTAGCAGCTCCTGAGGCACACAGTGTCCACTTGGGAGAATTCATCTAAATTTATTTGTGGATAGTCAAATCCTTAGGGTGAATACACAGAATTGCAGGTGCTATTCACGCAAAACCTGTTTTCCATATCTGGTATGCGACATATTTTGCATTCAAATGATTTTATTAGTTGTTTTTGTATTTCATAAAGGTGTCTTTGTTAATTTAAAACAGCATGCAGTTGTAATTTGTACATCTTTTATCTATAAGCAGTTTAACATTCCCCAACAGAGCAAGTCACTTGAAACACATGAGAAATAAGAAGAACAAATCAGATCTTCTACTCCATACAGTTTGCTTCTTTCCCCCTTAATTTGCCTGTGGTTTTACTTAGAATTCTCTCAGACATGATTAGCCTCAGGTCCTCCTGACTGAACTTGACCCTCCTCTAACAGACTCACTTTGACAGTATTAGTTGATTCTGAGCATTTAACTCAGTGCTCTTTTGGCTGCCCAGGGAAGATGACCTTCACTTTCTCTTAGTCTGAGTTATTACCTGGACTCTTGCAAAGAGACATTTGCTCACACTTCCTTCTTGCTTCCAACCTGGCTGTCTCCTCTTTCACAAAGGGAGATTCTGTGTCTTCTCTACTCTTTCCACTACTTCAGATTTCTTTGTATTTCAGGATCTCACTTTGTGTCTGCACTTGACCATAGATATCCCCTTCTGTTGAAAGGTTAAATAGCGCTTTTTTTTTCTTTTGAGACACAGTAGCTGAGATTATAAAACACAATGGGAATTTTTTATTATTAAATTGAAATAACAGAAAACATCATCACTAACACCAAGCTGATATTTGATAAATGCATCCTGCCCTAGTTACTGTTTAATTGCTGTGGAGAAATACAATGACCAAGGCAACTCATAATATAATTAATTGGGGGCTTGCTTACAGTTTCAGAGAGTCAGTTCATAAACATCACAGCGGGAAGCATGGGGGTCAGCAGGCAGGCATGGCACTGGAACAGTAGCTGAGGGTTTATTTGTTATTTTCAAGATGGGGAGGGAGAGAATGGGGCGACTAACTGGGTATGGCATGGGCATTTGAACACTCAAAGCCCACACCCAGTAAGCCATCTCCTCTAACAAAGCCATACCTCCTAATCATTCCCCCAAACAATTTCATAAACTGGGCACCAAGCATTCAAATAGATGGGGCTGTGAGGCCCATTCTCACTCAAACCACCACATATCTGATGATGTGATTTATTATTTGATATCAGATCAATACCACAATAAAGTGAGTCACACATCCTTACTAGATCCCAGGTTTGTATGTAAAGGATACACTCATTTATAGAGTGCACTGGCCAGGCTTTTTGTCAAGTTGACATCAAGTAGAATCTTCTGAGAAGAGGGGATAACAGTTGAGACAATGCCTCACATAAGACCAGACTATAGGCATGCCTGTAGGCATTTTCTTGATTCATGATTGATGTGGGAGGGAGCATCCCATCGTAGGTTGTGTCTACCATGCCCTACCCTTCACATTCCTACCTCCTCATTCTTGTCTTGACTTCTCTTCTTGATGGACTACAGCTGTAAGCTGAAATAAATAATTTTCTCCTCAAGTTGATTTTGACTATAGTGTTTTATCACAGCAATAGAAACCCTAAGACAAAACCCATGACCAGATTATGGGATATTGCTGTAACAGAACTGACCATATGTTTTGAGGGAGGGTTATGGAAGGACATTGGGAATTTGGGCTAGGAAAGCCATCAAGTGCTCAGAGCTTCAGGGGGTATCACTGGAGATTTTGAAGATAATGCTGAAAGCAGGGCAGATGACAGTGAGGCCAGCTTGTCAAGTATCGAAGGAAAGAAAAGATTCTTTCAAGGTCAGTTATGTGATATTTTGAATGAAAAACAGACAGAGTGAAACCATTGTTTCGCTGTGACAGTCAATAGTACTTAGCTGGAGCTGAGAAATTAGTGGTAAGAAGATGCTAGGAAATGTGCTTTTCTGTATTTCAGCACCCAGAAGTTGTGGTTCAGAAGGGGCCAAGGTTGCATCTCATGATGGCAGCTGAACTCGGTAACATTAAGTGTTTCCCAGGTGGGACTGGCTAGGCATGGAGGGGTCATGAAGGAGTCAACTGAGGCTTGGCACCCTGTGGTAGGGCTGGAGTCTCTGAAGAGAGGCTGGGGAAGACCACTGCTGGAGTGCAGCTGCTGCAGGAGAAGGCCCAGGAAAAAAAGTGGTACCCTGTAGCAGAGTCAGAGTCCCTGAAGAGAGCCCAGAAGACACAATTAGTGAAACTCAAGCTATGTTGATCTCCCCATGTAAATGAGAGGTGTTTTTAAGGGCACCTAGGGTGTCCAAATTCTTTCTAAAAGGTCCTTGCTTTACTTTTTCCTCTGTCCATCAGAGCAACCACAATAGCAGTACTTCTTCAATAATGAGACTTGACATTTGAAATCACTCCTACATCCACGGGCTGCAGAATGACTGTTGTGTGAACAGTACTGTTAACAACATTAATCTTGTTGTACATCTCTCCACCAGAGCTCCTGGGTAACCAGGTGTATTGTCAGTGACAGTAATATTTTGAAAAGAAGTTTTCTTTCTGAGTGCTAAGTCTCAATAGGGGACTTAAAATATTCAGCAAACCATGTTGTAAACAGATGTGCTGTCTCTGGGCTTTTTTGCTCTATTTATAGAGCACCAGCAGAGGAGATTAGGCTAATTCTTAGGGGCCCTGGATTTTGGAAAGGTAAATGAGCATAGGCTTCAATCTAAAGTCACCAGGTTCATTAGCTTCGAACAAGTCAGCCTGTATTCTGGAGCTTTGAAGCCAAGCATAGACTCTCCCTAAGTGATGAGTATTTGATACTGTATCATCTGAGGTTGCTGGTAAGGCCTTTGTTCCCACAAAGCAGTCTTTGTTGCTTCTTTCCATTGAGGTTTGATCTGTGACTATGTATTGTAATGCTAAGTACTGGCCCTTAAGATCCTCAAAGATGAGGAAATCGTCATGTACAGCAAGTGATGCTGTGTAACCTTGCTCCTTAGTTAAAAACTATTGGTTAAATAAAGATGCCAACAGCCTGTAGCTGGGCAGAAGGGAGGTGGGAGTGGTTTCCGTTGCCAGGCTTAGGGTTTGAGACAGACCATAAGAAAGTGAGAGAGAGAAGAGAAGAGAGAAGAAGACACCATGGGGTAGGTGGATTGTGAGAACATGGCCATGAGGGCCAGCCAGTTGGTGTAGGAGTGGCCCATGAGGAACATGGTAAGTTATATCTCAAGGTGATTGGTAGGGAAGTAGACAAAATAGGGTTGATATCTGCCGTGCTCTAGTGCTTTTAAGGCTTATTAGAAGTATAAATTATATTATAAGTCTTTTATTTGGTAACTAAATGATATAAGGTGGGGTAGATACCCCCTTGTCTTAGTCAAGGTTTCTATTTCTGCACAAACATCATGACCAAGAAACAAGTTGGGGAGGAAAGGGTTTATTGAGCTTACATTTCCATGCTGCTGTTCATCACAAAAGGAAGTCAGGACTGGAACTCAAACAGGTCAAGGAACAGGAGCTGATGCAGAAGCCATGGAGGAATGCTGCTTACTGGCTTGCTTCCTTCTCTTGGCTTGCTCAGCTGGCTTTCTCATAGAACCCAAGACTACCAGCCTACAGATGGTACCACCCACAGGGGGCCCTCCCCCCTTGATCACTAATTGAGAAAATGCCTTACAGCTGGATCTCATGGAGGCATTTTCTCAACTGAAATTTCTTTCTCTGTGATAACTCCAGCTTGTGTCAAGTTGACACAAAACCAGCCAGTACACCCCAATTAATTTTAATCACCCTGCTGGTGCAGGTGGTGAGTGAGGAAACTATATCTTTAATCCAGATTTTTCAAGTTGGGAAAATAAACACCTTTAATCTGGATCTCTTGATGTGGGAAAGCATAACCTTAGCCTGGGCCACCCCATCAGCTGAAAGCTTATCTAAGGACAGGGTAGAAGTAAGCTTTTGTTCTGCCTACTTGTCCTCACCTTGTTGGCATGTTCATTCCTCCATTGGCATTTGAACCTATTTCTATACAATTCCAGCCTATACTGAAGACCAGCTGAGACATCCAGCCTCATGGACCTAGCAACTACTGGATTCTTGGATTTGCATTCACAGCCAGCCAGTGTTGAGTTAGCCAAACTGCAGCCATGAGTCATTCTAATCAGCTGACTCGGCTGAATGGCTCTCTTGGTCTCACAACAAACAACTGGTTACTTTTACATTATCCTGAAGTTGGAATTTCCAAGAACTATTTGTCTGTGTAGATGGTGCTGTGGCAAGAACATCCTAGGCACAACTGGGAACTGGCAAGGCTTGGCTTTGTTCTCTATTTATGTGGTCTTTGAATTTTACTCCCTCCTTGACTTTCTGTATTACCTCATATATCTTCTCTTTCAAGATAGAGATAATTCTCAACTGATGATTTAGAGCTAAAAAAGAAGAGTTAGACACGTTTAAGCTTCTTAAGATCTAAACCTAGGAACAGTACATGACTTCTGCTACATAACATGAGTTACAGGAAATCACAGGAGTCGTTCCATTCAAAGGGGCGACAGAGTAAACAATAAGCTGAACAAAGTTTATTGGAAACAGTACATGAACACTGGATATCACACAGGTCATTTTAAAGATGGCATTTATTGGACAATGGTTTTCTTCATTAGATAAATTTTATTTTGCTCCATCAGAGGTATATGTCTCATTATTCATGAAACATTATTTTTGCTGTGTTAATGTTGTGTCATGAACTTATCTAAAATTACCAAAACTGTGGTAAACAGTCAGGACAGTTTCAATTATATAATGTAGCACATACTTCTTAAGCTACCATTTCAGAGATTTTCATTATTAAAGAATTGTTTTCCTTGTTCTTGCTTAAAATGTCACCAACACTTCATATTGTAGTCAAAGTTGTATAGTTTCCAAGAAGCAATGTAGTAAAATAAGACAGACCATCAAAGTATTCTTCAGGAAAGGTTAGAGGCATTTCACAGTCTAAAGACATAAGGAATGAATGTCTATTAGATAAGAATAAAGTAGAAAGTATTTAATAACTATAACTTGTCAATTTGTAACAAATCAATACCTGTTTTTACAAAGCTACAGGATAGGCAGAAAAATGCCTGAGGAGTATTTATTCTACTACATGAAATAAATTATCATTTTAAAATATGCTTCACAGAGGCAGGAGGTATGCTAGGTGATATAGAGTTAAAATTTTAACATGCCCTGCACATGTATAATTAAGTTTCACTAAAAATGACTTTTTGTAAATAAAGTTGTCAGGTAATCTATTATTTTTTCAAAATGTTTCTTTTCTGTTGATCTTGTATTGACAATATTGGGTAAAACATTTCATGCTGCATGATAGTTACAAATATCAATTATACAAGATGTTCTTTCTTTTAAAAAATCAAGCTATTTACAACAGGATGCCAAATAGGTACTTTAAATTCTGTATAATTGTATATTTAAATGTCTCTAATTTGATTATTTTACATAATTTTATTCTTTTCAGTGGAAATTGTCTCGTGCTGAGATAGACTCAGTTTCTAATGCTAATACTAGAACCTTCTTACAGACCAGTGTTGGAAACATTTTCACTTCAAAGCAGTGAGATTTCCTTCCACTATCTTCAACTGTTGGATAGGTAGTGATAGTGATGTACACCAAAATGTAGTGGAAAAATTAACAAGAAAAGTGAAGAAAGTGTGCTCTTGTGTCTTCTAGCTTCTTAAAATTAGAAAGCAAAAAATTGAGGAAAGAGCTAATAAGTGAAAAAGAAACCAAACCCCATGATTTGAAAGCCCTGCCTGTTTAGCTAGATTTCTCTGGTAACATGGTCAAAGGATACATGAGCAATGTTTTTCATAAGGCCAGCCATGAGTTGTATGGGTCAACAAGCCATTTCATTAAAAACACTGTCATGCGGTGTATAGACTAGTCATTTCATTAGAAGCAATGCTGGCTTGGATCAGAGGAGAAGTGACAGAGAATAATACTACACTAACTGATTATAGCAACTCTACTTATCCAGTCAAAAACGTGGTGGCACAAAGAATTGGAGATTACCACAAGAAAGAACTTGGGATTCCCAGTAAGTCATCAGAAGCACCATGGGCTTGGGCTAGAAGAGGGTATATCTCAGAGAGGAAATGACCATGTGAAGAGTCCAAGGACAGATATCTGCATAATAGCAGAGTGGAGTGATTGCTATGAAATTACTAAGAAACGAATGTGGAAAGTTGTCTTAGTTAGGGTTTTAGTGCTGTGAACAGACACCATGACCAAGGCAACTCTTACAAAGAACAGTATTTAATTGGGGTTGGCTTACAGGTTCAGAGGTTCAGTCTAGTATCATCAAGGCAGGAACATGGCAGCATCCAGGCACAAATGGTGGAGGAGTAGCTGGGAGGTCTACATCTTCATCTGAAGGCTGCTACAGAATACTGGCTTCCAGGGAGTTAGGACGAGGCTCTTAAAGCCCATGTCCACAGTGACACACCTACTCCAACAAGGCCACACCTTCCAGCAGTGCCACTCCCTGGGCCAAGCATATACAAACCATCACAAAGGTCTAGTGAATGTGAAGAGTGCTAACTTCTTTAGAGAAATAGATGTTTATCTGTGAGCTACCAAAATATTTTCCCATATGACAGCATTAGAGACCAGAATCTAAAAATCATTTGAAATAATTTCATTACGATTGTGTGTGATGATGACAGTTGCCAGAAACATACTTTAAATTTTATTTTTCTCAAAATAACTCTTATCACTTATGTTGTGTTCCTTCTACTTTATTCTATTCTGTCATAATAAAGCTGACTACAAATATCCAAGTCAATCTTGTTTGTAAAGAAAGCCTGGCTTTATAATACCTTCTCTCATAGAACTGCAAACATCCAAGGTAATGCCTTATCAATTTATGCTTGTTTCATGCACTTACTTTAATACCTTAGGCTTTCTTTGAAAACTTAAGACTATTGATCAAAATAGCATAAGATGCATGATGCTTTCCATGAATATGACATATGTCAATGTATTCTGTTATTATATAAAGAGAACATAAGATCCGTTCATCTGTCTAATTATTTGTGGATAAATATTTACAATTTTCATTATGAGAAGATAGATAAAACAACAGATAGCCAATGCCATATTGATGCTGCACATCTGTGGAGAAGTTTCAGGTCTTGCTCATCAGAGCAGGGGGATGATCCACTGAAGCCTGGAAGGACTTGCTTCTCGTTTGCAGTGACTGGTGGTGGCAAGATACCAGTAGTGATCTACTCATTAAGTGTGGATGTTACCCTGGACACAAGAATAGTACAGAAAATCATAATTAGGAAAAAAAGAAGATGACACAAACCAAGAATAGTTCTCTGTATAAAGGATGTGTTTCAGAACTTCACTCTCTTATAATTTTCTTACCGGGTTTTCTCCTTGTTTTACAGAAAGGAAGCCAGCTGGGCTGAAATGAAGCTCAAAGGTCTTCATAGTAGAAGCATAAAGGAAAGATGCTGATTTGAATTTCACTAATAGATATTTCTGTTTATTTGTTTTGATTACTGCTTTTGATCCCTTTGTGATCCCTTTTAGTACTATTAAGAACAGTTAAAAGATACATGGTTGTCCTCCAGATTAAGCAACGTTACAGCCTTTTCAGACTCTAGGTAACATATGCTATGGTGGACATACAAAAGCTATAACCCTGATCTTAAATAAATTGTTTCAAATGGTTATTTGCATCTACTTTCAAATTTTCCACCCATTCAGGCATCTATATGCATACTCATTTCAAAGATAAATTATAATTTGAAGTCATAAGGAGATTAGCATACAAATGCAAATGTTTGTATGTTACAGTTATTATGTATTTTCTGTCATATTTTGAGGCACCCATAGGGAAACTTTCACATAATTATTTTCACTAATTATGTATGCATTATGAGATAAACTGTTCATGGTGCAGTTTTCTGTAAAAAGAAGTTATAACACCAGTAAACAGACTATGTTATCATGCAAGGTTGTATCAGAAAAGAATTAGGTATTTAGGTAGGGAGGGATTGTGTGTACCTGTTCATGTATGTGCTATATGCATACTGACTTACCTGACTGCGGAGGTGATGAAGTAGTTTCTATAATACTTCTACTGTCTCATTTATCACCAGATCTTGAAAAGCAAAGAACAGGAAGGTAGAAAAGAAGCCAACTAGAAAAAGAATCAGATAAAAGACTTCATAGAATCTATTAGCATAAGCCAGAAGCTCACCAGGATAGAATGGAAGAAAAAGAAAATTTCCCCATTAGTCTGTGCCCACCTGCCTTGGGTCTTGATCAGGAAGGTATCCTGTTGAAGCCACTGTTCTGATGGGGCAGCTAAACCCGTGTTGAAGGCACCATCCTGGCAGGGTAGCTATGAGTAAGAAGAGCTAGAGAGAGGTCCAAGGGCAGCTAGAGCAACTTCAGAGCTAGCTGCTGCTTCATACCTGGAACACACATTAGCTGACAAGCAAAAAGCTTAAAGTATGCACATTGGTGCTTACAATTTCTTTGTTGTCTTTCTACCATGAGAGGAATCACTTAATAACAACAACTTTTTGAACGATAAATACAAGCAGTTCTCCATTCCAGTTGGAGGTTGGAGGATGACTATGCACCTTGCTAGAACTTCTGAACAACACAATCTGCCCAAAACACCCACATAACACAGCTGATGAATGCCTTCTCCTTAGGAGCAGAGCATGCGACAGAAAAGGCATGTGACAGCATTAAATTCTATGCAGCTCTTACCTAAAACTACAGATCATACAAGCACCTCACACATGGCCACCCTGTGCCTCAACTGCCTTTTCTAAACATACTTAAATTGTCTTTGTCTTGGCATCTGGTACCTACTTCTGTAATCTCAGCACCCTGAAGGCTGAGGGAGGTGGATCATGAGTTTGGATAGTCTTGGTTTATGTAGTGCAATCTTAGCTTTAAAGTTTTCTTGTTTGTATTCTTTGAGCCCTGAACAAATTTCAATGGTAGCTATCAAGCAGGGGACATTTGCTCTGCAACAGACTTAGCTGTGGTCCCATCTCACCTTCATAAATAACCAATGAGACAGTCTGTTAATAACCTAAGTTTACGGAAGAGAAAATTACCTTTAGAGAGATTAATAAATAAATTATTAAGGGCTGGCGAGATGGCTCAGAGTTTAGGAACATTGCCTGCTCTTCCAGAGGTCCTGAGTTTAGTTCTCAGCAACCTCATGGTGGCTCACAATCATCTATAATGGGATCTGATGCCTTCTTCTGGCACAAAGGTGTACATGCAGCACTCATATACATAAAATAAGTAAATAAAAAAATTTTTAAAACCCCAAATAAAAATTTAAATTAGTGAGTTAATTTATTATAATATATAATCATAAAACTATTGTAATTTATTAATAAATAATAAACTGTGATCTATAATATATAAGTATGATAAAATAATTTAAAAAATAATAAATTATATGATGCTATAATGCTAAAGTACAGGTCAAACAGGAGTAAGCATCTAGCTAGCTGGCATTGTGCTTATGCTCTGTATCTCTAAATCATATCCTTTTTTAAGACACAGGTTAAAAATTTGTATTTCTTCCCCCTGATGGCCAACAAGGCCCTCCTCTGCCACATATGGGGTCTGAGCCATGGGTCCCTCGATGTGTATTCTTTGGTTGGTGGTCCAGCCTCCAGGAGCACCGGGGGTTCAGGCCAGTTGACACTGTTGCTCCCTCCATGGGGCTGCAAACTCCCTCACCTCCTTCAGTACCTTCTCCAGCTCCTCCATCTGGGACCTCACGCTCAGTCCAGTGATTACTGTAAAGTGAAAATTGGGTATTCTGAAATTTTTGGGCTAATATTCATTTATCAGTGAGGCCCTTGGACCTGAGGGTGTTAGAGGCCCCAGTAAAGGAGAATGTCAAGGTGGGAAGACAGGAGAGGGTGGGCAGGTGGGTGGGAGGGGGAATACCCTCATAGAGGTGGGAGAGGGGGGAGGGGAAAGGGGGTTTCCAAAGAGGAGACCTGGAAAGGGGAAAACATTGGAAATGTAAATAAAGTATCAAAAATTAAAAAAAAATAATAAAGAAGAAAACAGTCTTAAAAAACAATATTTGTTAATAATTTCTAATAAGGATGTTTTCTTTAAATGAAATTATTTAACTTGTATTGATACAAACTGAATAAAGATTTAAGATGTAGTAAAAAAAATTGTATTTCATGTAAAACACTCAAAATGTCTTTTTATTTTCTGAAAAGTTCATATATGACTACAATGTATCTTAACCCTGCCTCCATTGTTCATATATGTATACAATGTATCTTAACCATATCCCCCATTTCCCTCCTCCCACTCCCTGTGCTCTACCTCCCTTACAACTTGATGTGTTTTTAAAATAACCCAGTGAGTTCAGTTAATGCCGCCCACACGTGCATGGCTATGGTAACATCACTAAGGCATGCTCAGCTTCTCAGGGGCCACCATCCAAACAAACATGATTTTCCCAGGGAAGCCCCAACTGCTAATCATTCTGCGGTAAGAGAGGGGGCCTTGGAAAGCCAGCAATGCTCCATGCTGTCATTTCTGACATGTTTGCCTTTGTGGAGGTGACCATGGCTGTTGAAAGTTCGCGACTTCTTATCCAGAGGACAGTGCTCCACAGCTCCTCTTCCCAGGGGTGTCTTTACAAGCATGCACCTCCATGTTCCCCCCCCCCCTCTCTCTCTCTCTCTGTCTGCAAGGTTTGGTGTGTGTATATGTATTTGTGTGTATGTGGTGTGTGGTGTGTATGTCCTGTGTATGTGTGTGTGTGATATCTTGTGTGTGTGTAGTTTGGTGTTGTGTATGTGTGTTGTGTGGTATATGTAGTATGTATGTGTGTGTGGTGTGTGTATATGTATATGTGTGTGTGTGTATGTTTGGTGTGTGTGTAGTGTGTATGTGTGTGCAGTGTGGTATGTGTGTGGTGTGTATGCATGTGTGTGTATGTATATGTGTGGTGTATGTGTAGTGTGGTATGTGTGTGGTATGGTGTGTATATGTGTATGTGTGGTGTGTGTATAATGTGGTATGTTTTTTGTGTGTGTATGGTTGTGGTTTGTTGTAGTGTGTGTATGTGTATCTGTGGTGTGTGTGTGGTGTGGTATGTGTGTGTGTGTGTGATGTAGTATGTGTGTAGTGTGATATGGTGTGTGTGTGGTGTGTGTTTGTGTGTTAGGATTAAACTTGGGTCCTCATGTTTGTGTGACAAACACTTATCTCCCCAGCCACCTAAGAGTATTTTAGTTGTGATGTCATCAAAAGCCCATTTTCCTACCTCTTTAAATTGTATGGCTGACTCTTAAATTTTTTTTGTAGGCAATCCTGTTTTCTGTGCCAAATATTTGTTTCAATTTTGCTGTTATTTGTAGATCCTTGTTGGTATTTTTGAAGATTATCATAGAAGTTAAGGGCATTTCATCTCAGGCTGTTATGGGAACTGTATACAGAGGCAATGTGTTCATTAAAGTTGGCAAGACAGTGCCCTGTCAAGCCCGCTAATAAAGAAAAATTATAATGTTTGCTGTTTTCAGTATTAAACTCTTTTAAGATGATTAGTTTTATGTCCACAGCAGTGGACAGGTATAAAGCAGGTCAGCACACATGCTCTTTCTACATGTTGCCAATGCCCCATTTGCTTCTCTTCCATGACTGAGTAGTGTCCCATGAACCCTGTATCACCAAGAAGATGCAGACACTATGCTCTTGGAGTCCGCAGCAGTGACTTATAGAGGTCTTTTTTCCTTATACGTTATCTAGCCTCTGATACTTCATTATAAGAACAGAAAATGACTATGATTTGGTCCCTGTACGAATTCAAAACGGAGATGTCAAGGTAGGAAATGAGCTATTTCAAATATTGAGCCTAGGAGGAAAGCTAAATCATTTTAAAATGTGAATCCAAATAAATGCATGCCATTGTTCATGGAGAATGAGACGGCGGGGCTGTGGCCTCATACATATTACAGGAAGGAGCACTTGCAGAGGAAAGAAAAGCAATCATAAAGAGGAGATTGAAGAATACAGATCAGTTCCCCACGTTCCTAAGAAGTCAACAAAATGGGATTTCTTTTAAAGAAAGTGATCATCGGTGTCAAATGCTGAATTAAAATCAGGTGGAATAGTGACCCACTGGTGTCCATCGGAACAAAAACCATATAAAGATTGTTGCTAATGTTGAAGTGTGCCGAGAGATCCCAGAAGATAGAAATAAGCTTAAATCACTTTTCTTTACTGACAGAAATGGAAATGAAAAAGTGAAATTAGTAACTGTTCAAGAAGTTTGATAGAAAAGAGAGAACAAAGGGCACAAAGGGGTTTGTCCAGGAAGGTTGTTTGTTATCATTAGAGATAGTGGGATGTGCTTAGAAGCTGTTACAAAGAAGCCATAGCCTGGGATTCTTACAGCCGCACTCTGAAGGTTAGGCTTTGACTCTTGGCATTTGCTCTGCCACAGTAACAAAGTGATGTTTTCTGCTCCTTTACCAAACCAAGTCATCTGGGAGCTGTGATACATGCTGACAACTGACATTTTGAGAAAACAGGAATATTTTGCATCTCATTTTCTCCTGGGTATTATTGCCCAAATTAGAAGATCCAGCTATGATCTATGCCAAACACAGAGACTATAGATGAGTCTCCCTGTTGATTTCCGCTCATTGGCTATGAGGCTTTTCTGTGAGTATAAAACATATGTTTGGCTATGGCTGGCTATCACCATTGGCACAAGAAAATGGAAAGGATGGACAGGACTCCTGAGTGTGGGCTGGGCTGGATGCTATTATTCCTTCCTCTGTGGTATCCATACATGGTTCATAAAATCATGAAGTGAGACACACAGTGGTATTCATCCCAGCTCATCTCTAAAGTGGTTATCTCAGGGCTGCAAAGCATGACACTATTGTCTCTGGAGATGGATCCTGACAGCTTCTGCTTTCTTTTTTTTTTTTTTTTTTTTTTTTTGGTTTTTCGAGACAGGGTTTCTCTGTGTAGCCCTGGCTGTCCTGGAACTCATTCTGTAGACCAGGCTGGCCTCAAACTCAGAAATCCACCTGCCTCTGCCTCCCAAGTGCTGGGATTAAAGGCGTGCGCCACCACTGCCCGGCCCAGCTTCTGCTTTCTATATCTTACATCCAGTGCATCGAGCCTACCCACAATCCTTCACCCAGTGCTTCGAGCTTACCCACAACCCTTCATTTTCATTCCTCTAATAACGCATAAACTAGATGTAGGCTTTGAAATGTTTAGATAATAACGTTCTTTTTAAAGTTTTAAATGCAACATATGCTCATTATAGCAATTTTATGGTAACTAAATATTGAGACAAAAAATTAAAATGCCACTCATTTAAAATACTTATAGACAAATGTTAATTCTACTATAATGCAAACATGTTCTAGGCTTAACTTTGTATATAAAAGTTATTTCTCAACTGACTCTTATAAGCAGTTGATCCAAATACATTATTATACCTTTAAAATAACATTATTTTACCTATTTTCTCTGTAATTACAATACAGAGTAACAAGTATATAATAGCATATATATTGAATATTGTATTCAGTAACAAGTATTTACAAATAAAATATTCAGTAATAGAGGCATTATAGTTTAAATATTATTCTCTTATAGATCAAGAGTATTATACATAAAATATTGACTGAAATCTTCATATCTGTGGTGTTTTGTTTCCCCCAAATAGGGTAGATACATCTATACTAAAGCAACATTAAATACCAGGAGTCATTAAAGAATTAATTCATCAGGGCCTCACTGTTTGAATTTCTACCATCAACCCAAGAAGCTAGGATCTCAGTGGCTCAGTTTTACATCTCTGTATTTTTAAAATCTCTGCTAATTGTAAAAAGAACTGTCATTGTTTTAACATACACTTTTTTCCCTAGAACAATATCCTTCAAATGACTATAATAGACCACAGTTTAATATCATGAGATTTGAGCTCTGGTGTGTTGGTTACATAGTAGTTTGTCTTTAGCCAGAAACCTAACCTCAGTCTCTTCTATAATAGAAGTCCAAGCTCAACACATGCACTCACTAAACACCCTGCCTTCCTCTAGGAGCATGTTAAATATTAATTTACCAATTCCACTGCATCTCTTAGAAAGGCGTTGTTAATATCCATGAATCTGTGCTGGTAGCTTCTTCACCTTGCTGTCCTCCATGACTCCTGGGAGGTGGCTGTCATTGTGTCTCCTCTGCTCCCAAAGTAGTTCTACGAGTGCTGTTTGTTTTATTTTTCTGTGAATTAACCATGGGTTTTGTTTCTTATCCGATCATTTATTAATTTTTAAATTTTTTCATACTACAACACCCATGGGTTTTTTCTAATAATATCACAAAATTCTTTGTATCTCATACACATAAGCTTCTACTCCCTGGGAACTGAAGCCAAAGCAATGATGTCATTGGTTTCTCACAGAAGCCTGAGTGATTAAACAAAGGAAAGTGAGAGCAGCGAGGGAGGGGAAGTGGATCTCACTTGGTGCCTTGCTTCATTATAACAGGTTCCCCAGTGTGGGATGGGGAAGGAGAAGTAGCTCTGAGCAGTGGGGGACAACGACAAGGACAGGCAACGACTCTACTCTCTGCAAACAAGCTACAGTTTGTCTTCGTTAGGAAAATTTGGGCTGCCAAGCATAAAGCATACATATTCAAAGATGCTAAGTGCTAGTTAGACTTTACCTCACCTGCAATGATAAGTTAGCTTAGCATCAGGGGAAGAGGATAGAAAGGACAAGCCAAGAGAAGATATATGAAGAGTAAAGCCAGAGAGCTTGTAATACATAGGATAACACTTTGTGCAAGGGGTGTTTGGATGCATATAGTTCTGTACACAGTGTCAGGTACCATGGAAATAAATTGATAGATGATGAAGCTTTTGTATCTAGGTTAAATCAATGGAAAATAATCATATATGGCTGCATTAGTCTGTTTTCTGGTATTGTAACAAAGTGCCTGTGTTGTAGAAAATATTTCATCTCAACCAGGGTTTCTACTCTGCCTTTGATCATTCAATTCCCAGATAAAAGGTGTACAACTTTTATAATTATAATAAGCCTTAATCAGCACTAGGGCTGGGCAGGTATCTACCCTCTAAGCTATTAGAATCTATTTTTCCAATCAATAACCCCAAATTATAATTTGCCATGTTCTGTCGGAACTGCTCTTAACTTCATTGGCCAGCCCTCATGGCCGTGCTTTCATGACTCACTTAACTCATGGACGGTGGATTCCTTCTCTTCACCTTCTCTCTCTCCCTTACCCTTCTCTTCAGACCCCAAGCCTGGGAACCTCAAGCCATACCTATCTCAATTCTGCCCAGCTATAGGCTAAAGGCACCTTTATTCACCAATCAGGGATAACCTGGGGGGCAAAGTCACATAGTGTCACTTGTGTCCATGCAGATTCTCTTGTCCTTGGGGGCAACCAGGTCTTAGGGGGCCAATAGGTAGCATTACAATACATAGCAAAAGACCAACCTCAACATGCCTGAAGTTAAGTAATTTTTAATTAAAGGAGTTACTTAGCTCATAACATTGGAGACTAAGAGTCTAGAGTGGTCTTACCAATATGGTTTCCGTTAAGATTTCTTTGGTCAGGTTACATAACTACAGATGTCATGGCAAAAGAGATCTCATGGTAAAACATGAAACTAGAGAGAGGGGTAGGAATGGGTTAGATCTCTTCTTTCTATAATAGCCCTGTAGCAGAATTAATTTAGTGTGTTCTGCCACTGAAGATGACACTCCTCTGTCTAGCAGCTCTTTATGCACTCACCATGGGAAATTCTGCTACCTCTGTACTATCACACTAAGGAGAAGTTTCCAGAAGATAATCCTGTGTGGGACACAATCACACATACCTAAACACTAGCATTAATCTGGTAAGAGCCATGTGAAAGTCAACATCTTAACTAATTAGGCTGTGTGACAATGTGAATAATTATTTGTATTTTGTCAGACTCAAAAAAGAATTCACAGACTTTGTGGGAATGACTAATGTTGTCGTCAGAAAGCTAACTACTACTGGAACAGAAGTAGGTTGGTGGCATCATTGAAAATGAGGACCACATAAAGGTTAAAAAGCCCATGGGTTTTGTCCCTGGGGGACAAATATAGAGCAGAGACTGAAGGAATGGCCAACCAGTGACCCGCTCAACTTGGGATCCATCTCAAGTAGTGATGTTGTGCTTACAGACAGAAGCCTAGCATGGCTGTCCTCTGAGAGACTCTACCATCAGCTGACTCAGACAGATGCAGATACTTACAGCCAACCATTGGACTGAGGTCGGGATACCTATGGAAGAGTTAGGGAAAGGACTGAAAGAGCTGAAGGGAATGGAAACCCCATAGGAAGAACAACATTATCTAACCTGGATCTCTGGGAGGTCTTACAGACCAAGCCACAAACCTAAGAGCATACACAGATTGTCTAAGGCCTTAAGCACATATAGCAGAGGATTGCCTTGATGGGGATCAGTGGGAGAGGATGTGCTTAATCCTGTAGATACTTGATGCCCCAGGAAAGGGGAATGCTACTGGTGGTGGGGCAACCTCTCAGAGGTAAAGTGGAGGAGAAATGAGGTGAAGAACTCTAGGAGCAGGAATCTGGAGGGTGCAACATTTGGAATGTAAATAAATAAAACAATTTTTAAAAAAAAAATCACATGGCTTGAAAACATGATGTATGTGTGTCCTGCTGTTGGGTGACAGTGTCACTACTGACACATTATCTCAAATAAAACACTGCCCATGCCTGGAATCACAGTTTGGGTGGGGCGGGAGATGGGGTGGCTCAAGTAAATTCTCAGTTTCAGAGTTTCCATCTTAGAGACTCGCATGAGCTAGATCTTACCAGAAACTTGACCCGGGAAAGATGTACTTTCAAACTGGGGCAGAGGCAACCAGCCTGTGTAGATTCCTCATGGCCAGAGACCTTCACAATTCCTGTCATGGTTATTTCCACAAATGTCTATCATGTGAACTTAGATATTTTTTTTATAGCTAAATGTTCACTTGCATACATGAGGAGGTTTGTGAGATGGACAGGAGGTAGCCACATGAGACAAATGATTAAATAAATTTAATTTTTAAATATAGAATGATAGCCTTGAAGGACATTGATAAATTTTATGTCATCATATGAGACACATAGCAATAAAGTATAATATTATGTTCTGATTTGTGCTTTAGATAGTTTACTCCAATAGAAGGATGAATTTCTTTTTTTTAAATTAATTATTTTATTTATTTATATTCCAGCTATTGCCACTCCCCGTCCCCTCCCACAGTCTCTATCCCCCTCCCCCTTCCCCTTGCCTCTGAGAGGGTGCTCTCTTACTCCCCTTCCCAGTGGACTTAAGTCTCTTGAGGGTTAGGTGCATCTTCTCCTTGTAGGGGGAGGGGAAGGGGAAAGGAGGACAGGAGAAGGATGAATTTCACAGCCATAAAGTTAGTTAGGAAGTCAAGTCTAGATAGAAACAGAATGAGTCAGTTCCCTTAATCATATTAAGATCATTGAGAATAAAAAAACACTGCAGACCTACAAAACAGCAAGGTGATGTTTATAAGCTGAGATTCACAATTTCCTATTGTTGTTTTTAATGTGAGCCTTCTTCAAAAACTGGCTCAAAAATTTACTGGTTTTGCAATAGAAAAAAAAAAGTTAAAAGCAACACACCCAATGTTCTAAACATTATGAAAAGATTTCCCAGGATTTTATCAAATTAAGGAACATGGCCATTAAAATATTATTAGGATGTTTACCATATCCAGTAGAGGCACGCTTAGCTTCCTGCTGACCAGTCTTCCTACTGAGATCAGCTATAATGGCTGCAGATGAAAAATAAACACCAACATCAAAAAGTCAAGCAGGCACCTAGGCCTTGAGGGGCTAAAATCCTACAAGCAGCAGCTTTTAACCTGGCCATCTGACAAAGCACAAGGAGAGCGCAACGCTGAGGACTGATCCCACAATCTGATTGTCTTGACCTATTGAAACTGAAGTTCAGGGCCTAATAAAAAACAGACTCCATACTTTCCTATAAATCACATCGTCATTCTTATGCTCAGCTACAAACTGTAGCAGTCCATCTGGTATACCTCCCTTTCTCTCTGTCCCATCTCCAGCTGATCGACAGATCTCCTCCACGTTGCCTCCTCACTCTTCCCTTTGTCTGAGCCCCAACCTCCACCAGGAATTACTGGGAAGCCTCCCACCAAGCTTGCCAGAGAAGCAGGTAGGTGGTAACTTCAGATCCTCACTCCCCCACTTTCCTTCCAAGTCCACTCCCCCAGTCTCATTCCTACCTCAGAAGCAGAATGCCTGATGTGGTCTCTCCTTACTCTTGGCCCTCATTCCCAGGAGAATAAGCAGATCCTGTGGAACACCCCATTTCCCTCCTTTCTATGGACCTTCTCAACTCTTCCAGTGCATCTCCACACTTACGTATCAGTTTCCAATACTTAGAAACACCTTGCATCCAGACATCCCAGTGGCCACATGTAGCAGAATCCCAGAAGCCCTCCCTATCAGGCAACACAGAGCTATCATACCATTCCCTCCTAAGATCCAGAGAGAGCAACAGAAACCAAGGAACAAAACACCCAACAAAGACAAGACCAGATATCAGCACGTAGAGTTACAATCGTCTCAAACATGATGCCTGGACAATAGTGATAAACCACAATCGATAGCAGCCAGGACAGCATGCTCACACTACAGCCCAGCAACCCCACTATAGTAGGCCATGAGAAATGCACTGTAGTGAAAGCACAAGACACAGACCTTAAGAAAGCTTTTTTGAATGTGATAGAGGTCCTTGAAGAGGAAACAGATAAATCCCTTAAAGAAATTTATGAAAACACACACAAAAATAGTTAAAAGGAAATGAATAAAATAGTTAAATGCCTGAATGTAGAAATAAAATCAGTAAAGAAAAGCAAAACTGGGAAAATCTGGAAATAAAAATTTAGAAATACAAACAGGAACCTCAGAGGGAAGCCTCAATGACAGAATCTGAGAGATGCAAGAGACAATTTTGGGTATTGAAAATAAGATAGAAGAAACAAACACCCTAGTTAAAGAAAATGTTAAATCTAAACAAAATTCCAGGCAAAAACATCCAAGAAATTTGGGTCACTATGAAAAGACCAAATCTAAGAATAACAGGAATAAAGGAAGGAGAAGAAACTCAGTTTAAAGGCACAGAAAATATTTTCAACAATATCATAGAAGATACTTCCCCAATCTAAAGGAGATGCCTATCCAGATACAAAAATCATACAGAACATCAAATAGACCAAACCAGAAAACAAACTGCCTCCAGTACAGAATAATCAAAAGACTAAATGAACATAAAAAAGAAAGAATATTAAAAGCTGAAAGAGGAAAAGGTCAAATGAAATATAAAGGCAGACCTATTAGAATAATACTTGACTTCTCAGTTAAGACTCTAAAAGCTAGAAGGGCCTGGACAGATGTCCTACAAATTCTAAGAGACCACAAATGCCAGCCTACATTACTATACCCAGAAAAACTTTCAATCACTATAAAAGAAGAGATAGAGGACACTGCATACACATCAAAAAAAAAAAAAGAAAATCCAACAAAACGATATCTCAATTCTTAACAACTATGCCGCAAACACAAGGGGAACAAAGTTAATAAAATAAACAGCACTACAGCATAAATCACTAATTGACCTTCACACAGTGATAGTGGATGACTTCAACACCCCACTCACTCCAATAGACATGTTATCCAAACAAAAACTAAACAGAGAAATGTTGAAGTTAACTGATCTTATAAGTCAAATGAATCTAACAGATTTTTACAGAACATTCTATCCAAACACAAAAGAATATATATTCTTCTCTGTACATCATGAAACTTGCTCCAAAATTGACTGTATATTTGAACACAGAGCAAGTCTTAACAGATACGAGAGGATGTAAATAACACACTATATCTTATCTGAACACCGAGGACCACAGATGGTTATCAGAAAAGAAAAGAAAAGAAAAGAAAAGAAAAGAAAAGAAAAGAAAAGAAAAGAAAAGAAAAGAAAAGAAAAGAAAAGAAAAGAAAAGAAAAGAAAAGAAAAGAATGCCTAGGGCCAGGTGGCTTAAGTATAGAATTCTACCAGACTTTCAAAGAAGAACTAATGCCAAAACTCCTAAAATTATTCTTCAAAACAGAAGGAATATTGTCCAATTAATTTTATGATACTTAAACAAAATGAAGACCCAACAAAGAAAGAAAATTACAGACTACCTTCCCTTATGAATACAGGTATAAAAATACTCAATAAAATACATTCATACCAAATCAAAAATACAATAAAAATATCCACCATGATTTACCAGGTATTCACAGGCAGTTCAACACACATAAATCAATAGATGTGATCCATCATTATATTGATAGTCTCGTTAGATTCATAAAAGATTTTGACAAAGCCTAACAACCATTCATGACAAATAAGGTTTCTATGGGAATCTCCAAAGAATCTGTGCCATTGCAAAGGCTCTAGGTTGTGTTCCAGAAACTGATGGCGAAGTTCAATTGTTGAAAATAATACCTACACAACTCACTGAACAAAGAGAAGTTGAGATGGTTCCTATCTAGAGCCTTCAAACATACTGAATAGTGTTCTTGGTACTGAAAAGTAGTTGGTTGTCATCAAATGAGAAACATAAACACTAACCCATACTCGAACTCTTTGATCGGCGGCAGTGTACTGCCAAGAACTCATGTTAGGGCAATGGATGATATAAGAAAGGCTGTGGCAGTAACTAACCAATATCTGATTGGCGTTAATATCTAGTCCACGAAATAGAAGCTATACTTGACTTTGCTTGGATAACCAAAAACATGAGACTAGATAGGCCAAGGATCTAGTGGAAAACCAAATACTACTGTTCAAAAGAAGAAATGCTACCATAAAAGACTGCAAATAACATTCTGATATATTCATAGGTAAATATCTTGCTCAGCCATCATCATAGAAGCTTCCTCTTGAGGCAGATGGGAACAAATATAGAGACTCAGGGTCAAATAATATGCAGAGAGTGTGAGGCCTTCAAATACCCCCAGCCTTAGATGTGATATCTCTAGTAAATCCCTCTAAGCTCTGGGAACTCTGCAGAAGAAAGTACAAGATCTAGAAGGGATAAAGGACACCAAGGAGAAACAAGGTCTTCTAAACACAGCAGGCCCAATGCTCATAGGAACTCATAGAGACTGAAGCAACATGCACAGGACCTGCAGTGATGTGTACCAGATGGAGTCCTAGAGCTGAACAGAGAAATGGGCACACACTCCTATTCCTATCCAGAAGCAAACTCGAACTGAAAACCACTTACAAATAGATTAATTTTGTCCAAGGAAGTCTCAGTGGGAAAACAAACTACTCTTAAGGGTAGACCACTTGGCCAGCAGTAGATGGCCAACAGGAAACAAATGCAGTGGCATCTTTGGAGGTTCTTTGTCTCATAATTAATGGCAGAGCTTTTTAATTTTACTTTTACTTCATATCTATCTATTTGTCTATTATCTATCATTTATCTATTATCTATCTATCTATCATCTATCTATCTATTTATCATCTATCATTTATCTATTTAGCCATATATATCATCTATTTATTTTTATCCAATGTAATTTGTGGATACATTTTAGCTCCCAGTTTTGTGTTTTTATAGGATTCCTGAATGTATGAACGAGTGTGTCTCTGTGTTTACCTGCATCTAGTGTCTCTTCTTAAGCTTTCTCTTCTATTTATTTTGTCCTATTTTAATTCGTTTTTTAAAATTTATTTTATTAGTACCTTTCCTTAGATGCCTGTTTGTTTTGTAATGAGAGACAGGAAGGGGATGGGTCTTGATGAGAATGGAGATAGGGAGGAATAAAGAGGAGCAGAGAGTTGGAAAACCATGATCAGACTATATTGCATGAAGAACAATTTATTTTTATTGATAGAAACAAAAGGAGATTTTTTTTTCCTGTAAGAATCTTTGGCATTCCAGTAATTGAACTGAATTACAACTAATACATCTTTCCTCAAAGCTTCAAACATACTATAACATCAATGCAATCTCTGTGTGAATGTCATCCTTCTCTACATAAATCCTTGACAGAACTAAAAACAAAATCATTATGGTGGAATATCATATCAGCCAGAGCCTAAAATCACCTTTACAGTTATATTAACTTAACAATGCCATGTAATTAAATAAATATAACTAGAAATATCAGTAAATAAGACCATGTGAGCCAAGAGAGCAAAATAAAATGGGATTCAGGAAAGGGAAAAAAGGGTGAATAAAAAGGAGATGCATAAGATTAGGTAGACCCATAGGAGTTTCAGACCATAGGATCATTAAATGGAGGAGATTTTAAGTCAGGAGACTAGATAAATATGTGAAAAACAAATGAACAAACAAACAACAACAACAACAAAACTATAGAAAGGGCCAAGTGGAAGTTACAGCATTCATAATGTAAAACTAAGAAAATCACCCAAGTATATAAAACATAGTTGAAAAACAAATTAGCAGAATGAAAAACAGATCAAAATACCATGCCCAAGCAGAAGTATCCAAAGAGGAAAGGCATTTAAACCATTTGTGAGACTCATAACTCTAATGCCCAGTAGTTGGGTTTCCCACAGTAGAAGAGAGACTATGATAAGGCCACGTGATCAGAAGAGCCAAAGAATTTTTCGTTAGCCTGTCCATGTAAAAGAAAATAACAGAATAATGAAGGAGTGTGAGAATGCTCCAGGTGGATGCATGAAAGAGCAAATATGTGTGTAAATGGAACCATCAAGGCAAAGCTATAGAAAAAGATGTAAAATATGCAAAACTCAGCAAACTAATCAAATAGAGATAAGGAAAGGGATGGAGAGAAAGATGGTCATTCCCCAAAGTAGTTTCCAAAGAGCCATTACACATGGCAACCTGAGAAACCACATGAGCTGTCAGGCAGGTGATATTGATTCACCTTACACTAGAAAGTACAATAATATAAAATGGTGAACAAAAAAGTTGGTTTACAGCAATATTTAAGCTGGTTTGGTGGCTCAGATCTGTAAGCCATGCTCCTAGGAGGTGCTGAAGAAAGATGCCTGGAAAAATCAAAATTAGTCTGACCTGTACAGACACAGACTGTTTCAAAAAGCTGAAGCTAGCCAACAGGCAAACAACTGTACCATCTCTAAACCATGAATACATAGTTCATATATCTCCATTGGAATAGAATCTCCATGGATAATATCCTATGAATTCTATATCTAAACTATTATAAATATTTGACATATGAGAAACAAAGAGATATGATAATTGATTTTAATTTAAACCTCAGACTTATTTTGTTGTTCAGAAAAAAACCATTTGTTTTCTGGCAGTCCTTATTTTTCAAATATGTTGTAAATAAGATACAGCATATCAGCAATTCTTCCTGGGATATTTCTCAACCTATTTACTTTAAGATCACTTTCCAGCAAGCAACTTGACTAATTGTTTTATGACTAACAGTTTGTATTAGTTAAGGCTATGAAGAGAAAGTAACATTTAAAACATATGCAAAATCATTTTTACATCTATAGACTTTATATATAACACCACACAGAACTTAGTCATGCAGAATTAATTTTTACAGTAAAAACATCTTACCTCCTTAGCTTCCTCTAACACAAAGAGTTTGATACAGTTAATGTCACTGTTTCATATACCAACACCTGGGACTGTCAGATTTGGGGGATTTGTTCAAGGGCTCAGTACACTGAGTTCTAATTCCTTGTCTTCAGAATCGATGTTCTTTTGCACTATGCATGACTGCATTTCAGGAGCGAGCTCATTCATATTTTTATACATATGAAAGAAATTTGAAATTATATATGAAACCATCAAACATTGTTAATGTTTACTGAAGAAATAGCCGCTGCCTTGGGCACATTAGTAAGTAAACAAGAATATACCACAGGGCTGGAGAGAAGGCTCAGGAGCTATGAGTAATTGCTGGCCTTTCAGGACCAGAGTTTAGTTCATAACACCTACATGGGAGCTTGTAACTCTCTATAACTCCAGTTTCTGGGGATCTGAGACCTTCTTCTGGCTTTGCGGGTACCAGGCACGAACGTAGGGTACATATAGAAATGCAGGCAAACATTCATACACATAAATATTTAAAAGTAAATAAATCTTTAAAAGAAAGAATATAGTAGAGAATAAGTCAGCTGACTGAACCAGGTACACGTGTGAGCAAACACCAAAAGAAATACAAAACATCTGCATGCAGGAATTTCTTCCTTTGAGATGGGGTGTGTGTAGGTAAAGAATTCCTTTTGTTTGAATAGTTGTATGGGAACTACCATGAGGTTTGTGGTCAGTAAATACCTATTCTATAATACTATATTAAACGATATTGTTTCTTGATTTTTTTCTTTCTTTTTTAATAGAGAGAAAAAGATCAAAGTTGGAGGAGTAGGGAGACATCTGAGTGAAACTGGAGGGGGGAAATTATGATCAATGTATATTATATGCAAAAAATATTCCTTGACTACCCCACTTTATTTTCTTTATTTTTTATTATTTTATGTCTATAGATGTTTTGACTGCCTGTAAATCTATGCACTACATGCATTCAATGCCTACAGAAGCCAAAAATGGGTGATGAATCCCCTGGAACTGGAGTTACAGATTGTTTTGAACCCCCATGCAGTTATGCAGACTAGAAGTTAGGATCCTCTGGAAGAGCTTCTAGTGTTCCTAACCACTGAGACTCTTCTCCAGCCCCTCCACTGCCCTTGGTATTGCTAGTTTCTCAGCTTCATCCATAGCTGAGGTCTTCAAACATGTGGCATCCAGTGCTGGAGATTTACCTCAGCCCTGGTCTAATCACAGCTATTGATTTATAACTGTTTATATACTTAAAGTGCTTATCTTACTGCTTATTAAACTCTACAAAGGTTGAAATTTGGAGTCTGTTTTGTTCAACCACTTGGTTCCTTGTAGCTGGCACAGAGCTAGGTACTCAATATCCATATACTAGAAATGTGCTGAAAGAAAGAAATCATGATCTCATGAATGATTAAATGAACCGAAAGTCCACGGTGACAAATGTGATCATTGAACTCACCTGTTTTAAGGGCCAATGCTCACTCTTTGATATGACAACTGGAAGGGAAGGTTTCTGCTCTTCATCACCACTTAGGATATTACGAATGTTTCCTCTCACCTACAATGAAACAGAGTTGAAAAAAAATTTGTCTTTCCTTTTTCTATTCAGAATAGGGAACAGTTGGGACAGCATCAATATAACTTAAATGATAAAAAGTAAGGAGAAGCAGTTTAGCAGTTATTCTTTTGACTTGATAGACATTCAACCAATTGCCTAATATTTCCTAGTGAAACACCATGCAGTGCACACAAACATAGGACTCTATTAAAAACTTAGTAAAAAGGGTTGTTATAATTTATGGATATGAATTGATTCTACTTTAGAAGTTATAAGACATTCTACATGTCTTAAAACATAAAACACAATGGAGACAGACAGCATCTTTTAGGCATTAAAGTACTTTCAGAAGCACTTGTATTTTAGGAACTCGGTCTTCTTGTCTGAACAATTGTTAATATTATAAAAAAGAAATGTGAGCAAACCATGGTACTTTCCATAATGACTCATAATGACATCTGTTGAATGAGCTAATTAAGCATTTAGCAACTTTATCTTCCATATGTCTTAAAATGTTTTGTCCTTGTATTCAATATTGATGTAGGCACTGTTTGGGCTATTGCAGGCAATAAAATGCAGATAATGTACATTTTTATGGCTTAATCTTAAATATTTGAGCAAGTTTCTATAGCACAGATCTTTGCAAAGCTAGTAGAAAATGCTAGAATGTTGAACTGTACTCAGCTCATCCTTTGACGATTTAATCTTCACAAAGCACAAAGAAGTAGCCAACGTTATGATCCAAGTTCAAGTCAACATCACTTGGCTTGGATTCTTAAAAGCGCCAAACACTGAAAAGCTCACTGCTGAAATGTCACAATGTCTTAGGTCTTGCAGAGGTGTAATGGCATTACAATATGGACTTTAGGCTGGACAGAGTTTAAGAGGTGTTTCATCAATTAGAAATCCATGCCAAGGTTGCCTAGAATGTTTCACAAGAAATTCTAGTAAGACAGACAACCAAGCTACTTGAGAAACCTTATGGATACACTGCAAAGACTTCTGCTCATGCCAATGTTTTGTGAGTACAGCATGGACATGTTCTTTAGTAAGGACAATAAAGGTTGAACAAACAATTGATGAAAGTTTCCCAGATTAAAATTATACTTCATGTACAGAAGAATATGAACTAAAGTAAATGGAATGGCAGACAAGAGTGGTAAAGTTGTAGATCACACTGAAGAGATAAACCCTAAGAAGTGGCCCCAGCATCAACAGCCACAGGATGTCCAGCTCATAACATGAGCAAATCCAGATTCTGCAAGACAGTGGAGTGGTATATTTATAGTGTCAAGGGACAACTATATACACAGACAAGCTGCTACTTGTGGGTAAAGGAACAATACAAGATTCTTTCTTTCTTTCTTTCTTTCTTTCTTTCTTTCTTTCTTTCTTTCTTTCTTTCTTTCTTTCTTTCTTTCTTTCTTTCTCTTCCTTCCTTTCTTTCTATCCAAAATGCTGTACTTTCTCACAGTTCCTCCCTCACAGAGTCTCTCCCCCCACCCCATCTACTTCTCCTCTGAGAGGGTGGGGTACCCCTGGGTATCCCCCCACCCCGGCACATCAAGTCTTTGCCAGATTAGGCACATCCTCTCCCCCTAAGGCCAGACAAGGCAGCCATGGAGACTGAGCTACATGTCTGCTACATATGTGCTTGGGGCCTCATCCCAGCCCCTGTAGGTTCATTGGTTTGTGGCTCAGTCTCTGAGAGCTTCCAGGGGTTCAGGTTAGCTGACACTGTTGGTTTTCCTATCCCATTCAGGGCCTTCAATTCCTTCCTCAATTCTTCCATAAGTGTCCCCAACCTCCATCCAATGTTTGGCTGTGGGTGTCTGCATCTGTTTCAGTCTACTGCTGGGTATAGCCTCTCAGAGGTCAGTTACGTTAGGCTTCTGTCTGCAAGCACAACAGAATATCAATAATGTCAGGGGTTGGTGCTAACCCATTGGATAGATTTTGAGTTGGTTTAGACAGGATAGATTTTGGGTGGAAAATTTTGTGGATGGGTTGGTGTTCTTATCCCTATGCCTACAAATACCAGAAGAATTTATCACCCACACAGTCTCTCATTAAAATAACCATTAAATATATACTACAGCAGAAATATACTGAATTGTTTAGAAGAAATTTGAATAAAGAAAGAAGCAACAAAGTTCCCTCTCTCTCTCTCTCTCTCTCTCTCTCTCTCCCTCCCTCCCGTGTGTGTGTGTGTGTGTGTGTGTATGAGGGGGGTGATAACGAAACAAATACTAGTTCCATAGCTGACTAACAATTAGGAAATTTAATTAAATATTAACTAGAAACCTCAGAGAAAAACACATTAAAATAAGCATTTGACATTATTTTTTTTAAACAATACCACATACATACAAAGAACAAAAGCAGAAGAAGTAGGTTTTATTTAGATATTGTGCATATATGCATGCTATCAATTTGAGAATGAGGCGAATGTGAGGACTTGCTAGGAGAGTATCACGGAAGGGGTGAAGGGAGAAAAGGTAAGAAAGTGATGTAATTGTATTAATTAAAATGTATTAAAATAAAATGATAAGTTGGAATCAAATCCTTTCTAAGTTCTGAGATTTTTTCCAAGTTTGAGACAAAAAGAAAACTGTTTTAAAAAATAATTAAGGGTAGGTGAACCAAATATTATTTATTTTTAATGCAAAAGAGATATAAATGGAGTAAATTATGTTTCAAAATATAACAATATGATTATTTCCAAGCATATCACACATTTGCCTTTTGACTAGAGTCAGACATAGTATCTGTTATTATTTAATAGAAGTCAAGAACCAAAAAAGATATTTAATGTAAAAATAGAAGATTACAAAGAAAGAGATAAAATGATTAAAGTAAACCCAGCTATTTCAAATATCACAAATATAAAATATATATTAAAATGTGATTTGAATGTTGAAATTTTCTTCTATAGTGCTTCAGACAGAAGCACCTAACACAAAAAGCACAGAGAAATGAAAATCAGAAACAGAAAACATGGCAACTTTTGTAATTATCTTGGAGAAAATAATGCTTTTGTAATTTTAACTCGAGTTTAAAACTAAGAAAGGAAAAAGTGATAAATTCAATGATGTAAGTATTTCCACATCAGAAAATACCATAAAGTTTAATGGCAAGCACAAATCCAAGAAAAATAATTGCAGCATGTACCATAGAAAGGCATTCAGAATTGCTGTGGAGTATCAATCTGCAAGCTTATATACCTCAGGAGAACACAGCACACACACAGACTGACACAAGGATTTTTATAGCTCACAGTTCTCCCCACAAGTGAAAATTCTAGTATCAAAGCCATCCAAACACAAAGGATGGTTATACACCACTACTGCAAAAATTATGTCATAGCTTAATTTGATATTTCAATTTTCTTGCATATCTCTACATCTACCCACATATTTATAGGGATTTCATATCTATGCTTATTACACAATTTAGAACTGTGTTTGAATTGTGTCATTCTCTTTCAACCTGTCTCTTATCCTTGCCAATTAGTTCTGACAGACTCATCCATATTGCTTCATGAAAATCAAATTTATTCATTTCTATTGGTCTTAAATATCCTGTTAGAGTCTGGTAATAATGAATCTTCATTTTCCTAGAACTTGGCCACAAATGACTTGCAAAATAAACTGAAAGTGAAGAATCTGCTTTCTCAATTCGTTTTCTATTGTCATCTCTTTTTGAATGAAAATGAAGGCAATTTTCATTATCGCTGTGAGCCTCTAGAAATTTACTCTAGCATTATTAGGCAGATATGCTTCCTGAAGGATGAATAGAGTCGCCATCAGTGGGCAATTGTTTTATTCCGAGTCGTTGTTCCAGTGTGTGTTCTGAAGTATGAAGTGAAAATTCCCTCAGCTATGACAAACTCTCGTCTTTTTCCTGCTGACTCTGACATTGGTCCTGCACATCACAAACTCAAGCAGCTGTTAAGATAGGTACCATAGAAGCTGCTGCAGGTATATTATCAATGCAAAGGCATCAATAGTGCAGGAGCCTCTGAGAGAAAACTAGAAAAAGAAACTTAATTGCAATTGCTGAATTCAGTGGAATAATCTTTTGAAAGTTAATACTGCACATTTATTATTGATCCTTGAGTAGTGTTTAATAGCCACTAATGCCAAGGGAAACTTTTCTTTATATCTTCATTAATTAATTACCTACTCTGTGGAATTACTTGATCAAACGTAAATAATTGTCTAGTCATATGACTTCTAAGAAATCTTTTGAAAAGCATGTATTTCAATATGGAACAGTTGACAGTCCCAAAAGAGATTTGGGGTTAGCATTTTCAATCATAGGAAGGGAGACTGAATCCTTAAAATGTGAAAGAGAGCCGGGCAGTGGTGGCGCACACCTTTAATCCCAGCACTCCGGAGGCAGAGGCAGGCAGATTTCTGAGTTCTGAGTTCCAGGCCAGCCTGGTCTACAGAGTGAGTTCCAGGACAGCCAGGGCTATACAGAGAAACCCTGTCTCGAAAAACAAACAAACAAACAAACAAACAAACAAACAAACAAACGTGAAAGGGAGACCCATCCCTTCACAACATAGCTTTTCTTGCAATGACTAATCACTGCCTGTTGATATGTTAATATGTTGGTCATTATTGAGATCTTTGTTCCCATTCCCTGAAGTCAATGTTGAAATAATTCAGTGTCAAAAACAGGTCAAGTTTACTGCAGAGTAAAATGTTTCGGCCTCACATTGGAAGAATGGACCATGTACAAAGGGACCATGTGTCTACCTGCATTTCAGGAAGGCTTTATACAGTTGCTAGAGTTTCTACAACAACCAGCTTTCACTGGGGAACTTTGTCCTGTCCGTCTGTACTGAATCCTACAGAAGGGACAATGGTATATCCTTGTCCTAAATCAGAAAGCCGTTTGATTTATAGCAATTGTAGAAGCCGTAGAGCTCCAGAGCCAAATTTAGATAATGATGTATTAATGACCTTTCGCACTGTTCGGGATATCATGTTTCCTCTTAGAGCTAGTCACTGGATTCATCTCTCATTCTTCTGCTTGTTTTATAGCCCTGACTATGAAGGAGCAGCTTTCCAAGTATAACCCCTGTGGACGCCCCAGTATTCACCACGGCTTCTGGTATCTAACTAGCTGCGGGATGTGACTTATATATTATCCTTTACGTTTTCCCCTCACTTTTCTTGAGTTTTCCACTTTTTTTTTTTTCCTCCTTTTTAATTTTTGATACTTTATATACATTTCCAATGTTTCCCCTTTTCTGAGTCTCCTCTTTGTATACCCCCCATCCCCTCCCCAACCCGCCTCTAGGAGGGAATTCCACC